>JACBWW010000002.1:16875998-16982719 GCA_020086605.1 Lanius collurio | reverse complement strand
CCGGCCCACCCGCCCGGCCCCCGGCGGTACTCACAGCGTGGCGGCTTTGCCCCGCGCGGAGCCGTTGGGGAACTCCCGGATCCCCATGGGGAGCAGCAGCGATGGCTGGGGGGCGCCCAGGCTTCCCGGCGGGGCGAGCCGGCGGCTCTCACCGGCCGGGTAAGAGGCGGAAAGGAAGGGAAGGACCGAGCGGGGGAGGCGGCGCCCCCGTGCCACGGCCCCCGCCGCCGGCGCTCCGCGCTCCGCAGGCGGCGGCGGCGGCTCGCAGGCGGCAGCGCTGGCCCGCCCGTCTCCGTCCCTCCATCCCTACCTGCCTCTCTCCCTGCCTGCCTCTCCCGCCGGGGCCAGCGCCAGCCCGGGGACCCTCTGGCACGGGGGCGCCGCCTCCCCCGCTCGGTCCTTCCCTTCCTTTCCGCCTCTTACCCGGCCGGTGAGAGCCGCCGGCTCGCCCCGCCGGGAAGCCTGGGCGCCCCCCAGCCATCGCTGCTGCTCCCCATGGGGATCCGGGAGTTCCCCAACGGCTCCGCGCGGGGCAAAGCCGCCACGCTGTGAGTACCGCCGGGGGCCGGGCGGGTGGGCCGGGGGGGACGGGGATACCCACACCGCCCCACCTCACCTCACCCTGGCCGGCGGCGCCGCCCGTTCCCGGGGGTCGCCCCGGTGGAGGGCGGCGAGGAAAGTTGTGGGCGCCGTGGGTCCGGGCGGGCTCCTCTGCCGGCAGGGGTCCTGCCGCCCGCCGCCAACTTCGCCCGGGGCCGGCGGGGGTGGTGGGGCTGGCAGCGCGGCCCCGGGCTGACGCCCCTCTCCCGACCCGCAGCGGCATGCGGCGCTCCCCCGATGTCAGCCCCCGGCGGCTGTCCGACATCAGCCCGCAGCTGCGGCAGCTCAAGTACCTGGTGGTGGACGAGGCCATTAAAGAGGACTTGAAGTGGTCCCGCTCTGTGGAAGACCTCACCAGCGCGTCCGTGGGGCTCACCTCCATCGAGGAACGCATCCTCCGCATCACCGGCTACTACGGCTACCAGCCCTGGGCCGCCAGCTACAAACGTGAGTCCCCCGGCACGGACGGGTGTGGGGGGTTGCCAGGACGGGGGCGAGCGGGGGCAGCCCGTAACCGGCTGAGGCATGTGGGTTCGAGGGGCCGATCGCTTTACCGCTGGAACTAACCTCCCTCTGTGCAAGGAAGTGCTCTCACTCTCGGCGAAAAATTCTGTGCCCGTGTTGCCTTAGTCCTTTGGCAGTGGCTGGTTCACGAGAGCGTGGTGATAAGAATGATGACAGCTAAATTCTGCTAAGAAAATAGGTCAAATGTTTGTCTTCAATGTTGCAGATACACTTAGCGACGGTAATCGCCGTGGGCCGACAGCTTGTAAAAGCCCCTGCACGTTCATGCACATACCATTTCCACAAGTAACGCATTATCAGTGTGTGTTTCCGTTGTTTTAGGAGTCTGTCAAATTTTCCCCAGCACTTGAGCTGAATGATCTGTCTTTTTCTATGTCGAGTGGAACTGCTTCTTTTATGTGCATGCACTTGAGAAAGAAACTTCCAATGATAACGATGTGAAGAGACATGTAGCTGTATTCTTTCACATACATGATTTTAAAAAGGAAGCATTACTTTGAGCCATTGTAGTTTATCAACTAGTAATATTTTTTTGTGTGTAATGCCCTATTTCTTGTCCATCTTTCATCATGTTTATGTCAATTGTATGTATGAAAAAGTTCTATAATAGTCTACCAATTAATTGAAGTCATAGCATTATTTTGGTTGTCTTAATGTCGTTTGTAATATCACAGGGTTTTTGTTGAAAAAAGGATTCTGCTGTAACAGAAATAATTGCTTTGCTGGAAACACTGGCTCTGATAAAGTGGTTGTTTTCATATTGTACTTCCCTAAGTATTAAGTGCAAATGTTCTGAAATATTTACTACTGGATTATCTACTTGGCAGTATGCTTAAAAATGGAATAGAATGATACAAGAATGCATGGCACACAGCGTTAGTTCAGTTTTTCTCTGAGAAGAGCCATTCCTGGTTGCCTGAAAATAGGACTTTACTTATAAATATTCTAATACCTCTTCTGTGAGAGCCTTTTTTTTTTATTTTGATTGCAATTATGACAGAAATATCAGGTATTTGCTACTTTACTCACTAGGAGTATGGTATTTCTACAAGAGCAATTCCAGTGCCCGGATTGGGGCTGTTATTGAGAGTAAAGCTTATTCAGGCAGTTTTAAGGATCAGATCATATGTGGATGCCAGACTGAGTTGGATGTTAATGGTTCTATCTGACAGAGTGACTAATAGACTAGCTGAAGTCACACTGAGCTGCTATGGCTGAACCTTCTGAAATAATAAAGGTCACGCTGGCTCCTCAATTATAACCTATTTGTTGAAATTTATAACCCTGTGTCAAAAAGTTAATAGCAAACCTAAACCTGCTATTCTAGTTACATTTTCTCTCCTAAATTGATCTGAATAACAAAATTACATACTTGAATTGTAATGGTGGGGAATAAATATACATAGTGTCTGATTTTCATAAATGTATGTCTAAAAATAATAGGTTATGTGAATTTGTTGCCAATTTAAAATCTGAGTTACTAGGAACATGGAAGGACCTGCAAAAGAAAAGACACATCTCTACAGCATGGTTTAAGGGCAGCAGTGTTGATCTGCATCAGCTGAATAGCTGACTGAATAGGGTATATTATAAAGTGGCAAGATAACTTTGTCACAGCCACTTTGAAACTTCTTTGAATACTCCTTCAAGTTGGGGTGATGTCTGATTTTGGGGTATGGACTTTCCTTGTGACTTTGCAGTGGGAAAATTTATTTGGCTCAAGTGAGTGAACAAATGATTTTTGTTAAGCTCAAATTGCAACCGGGGTACTTTTCGTCATCTTATTTTGCATGCTTGTAGACATTTGGATGCACTATGATTATAATTATGGAGTGCACTAATAATGGACCTGCTTTGCAGAAAATAAATCTGTAATATGGTCTGATCTAGATTTATTTAGTCTATTTCTCTTGGTGACGTTCTTTCTATTGCAACTGAATTGCCTGTAGGGCCAGATCTACTTCTTTTGCACTCAAGTGTATTCCTTTCATACTTTATTTGGACTGTTTATATATATACAGTTGTATGTAAAATTGTTTGAGAGATCCAGAAAGCTTTGGCTTATTTGGTTGTTTTTGTCTTAGCAAAACTCTGTTAGGGAAACTACCACTAATAATCGGAGACAGTTGTTACCATGATCCCAAAACTTGCTTGGAGAACAATTTAAAACATACCAGAAAGTCTCAAGGTTATTTAGTAACTCCAGTATTTAATATTCTTATAAATTAGTGGAAAGAGAGGAGGAAGTAGTGAAAATGTGCTGAGACACAAATTAGAATGAGAAAAGATGAATAACATTATTCTAGGGAGACTTGTCCCAGCCAGGTGACTCGCTGAAATGTCAATAAATGTCATTCAGTTATCACAAACAAAAGCCTCGCGTTTGTTGAAAATGCTGAAATTACCTGCCAGCTTTCACATTACATTGGCTGGCGAGTTTGGGACTGTACACAGCTCAGGGAAGACCTCTACTGTTTGCCTGCACTTGCAAACCAGATTTTAGGACCTGGAATAATATAATGTGATGTAGTTCCTGTGTGTTAGGATGCCTTCAGAGAATTTAGTGAAATACTGTTAATTTTGGTTGTCTACTCAAAAAATATTACAGGAGGCTCTGAGGTGAGCAAGGAGAAAGAGTACAGGCAATCTGTAAAGAGCCTCAAGAGTTTTTGCTGTTTACCTTAAAGAGGTGGAAATGAAGGTATTGGAAAGTACTGACATTGCTTAGGCAGGTAGAGAGTTTTTCTTCTTGCCATGTCATAAGAGAAAAAGGCAGGCAAAGAAGCTGAAAAGCCATCAATTAAAAACTGATACAAAAAGAAATAATATTTAAGAAAACATGTAATTTATTCTTGAGATGAAGATTTCAAGGGATTGTAATAGCAGTGAAAAGATCTGGAATTGTGATAAAGTGGGAAACATATTGGAGAGAATATTAAACTTCCTTATCCAGAATTCAAATTAGCCCCTCCTTAGCATGTAAGGAGACTTTTCTTGAGGGTTTCTTGTGCTTTCCTCCATAGCATCTGCCAACCTTTATAAAGAGAATAGGAGTGTTTCCTGATCCAATCTGGAAGTTCTTATTTTTCTGAATTCTTTGATTTCCAGGGTAACTAATTATGTGGTTAACTGGTCTCCAGTCTAAATCAAATATTTATACATGTCCCGTGGGAAATATTTTGCAGCATGGGATTTGATTTTTCAAATACAAAGGCAGAGAAGAAACAGATAAGATGCTGTCAGATTGTAGAATCATATTCTTATGCAGCTACAAATGTAACAGCTCAATATTTGTGAAATTCTCATTATCAGTAAGAGGTATGTTGACTTTTAATTTTTTTTATTTTAGTTAGAAATATTGAGATCAAAGACTTTAATTTTGAAAAGCTCCCTAAAAATTGCCACAAGATTTGCAAATCCCATTGACAGTCTTCTGTCAAAGAAGCTATTGTTAGAGCTGTATTAGCACTGCTGTTCCCTTCCATGAAGGTTATGTGAATTCTCATGATTTCTGCCTCTGGAAGCCTAGGATTTCATCTGAAAAGCAAAGGCAACTTTGTGAGGTGAACAGCCATATTTTAAGTTTCCATTTCACACCATTGTCAGTCGGAATCAGTTTTCTAAATATTCTAAATATTTTTAGAAGTATCGTTCCCTAGGAGCTTTTCTGCACTTGACAGATACTGGTGTCACCAAACTCTTGGACTGTCCTCCCGGGCATTATGGAAGACTTGTCTATTTTAATGATTGTAAAATCGCCAGAGTGATTATTTCCTATGGAAACAAATGTGCACAGCTATCACCTTTACCAAACATTCTTTTTTTTCTCTAATTAGGTCTATTTTGCGGTGATTCAATATCACGCTGTGTCATTATGTGATTAGTATTTTAAATACATTCACGTGGGCTTGAGCCAGCTATCCCTATTTTGCAATCTTCTTCCTACAGATCACCTGCTTCTACTCCTTATTCAAGATCAGGGTCTTTCTTTTAAAGCAGGGACTTTCATATATCCTTAGGATGTGTTTGTAAATACAGACTTATTGTGCACAAATCAGGATTATATGGGCCTTGGCCTCCCTCTTTTTTTCACTTACATTCTTTCTGTGCTCACAAATGTTTCTCTACCTGCAGAAAGAAAATTGAGATAATACCATGTTATTTTAATTCCTCACAGTTCTGTTTACTAGGAATTGACTGCTGTCTGTGGATCATGGCTTGTGAACATACATTTCTCTGAGACTTTGACTAATAATTCCAGGTTGTCCCAGTGATAACTTTTAAGAGATGTTATGTTCAGGTGAAAGGGAAAGATTGGGTCCACTGAATGAAGTTCTCTGTCTTTGCTTCTCCCTGCTACTTTAAATATCAGTTTTCATATTTTTAATGTTTCAGCAATAACAAAATAAACCATATAATTTTAAGGCATAAAATTTCAATATACTACTCATCCAGTGTGTAGCACATTAGGTTTTGACCTGAATGTGGAATTGAAGTGCTATCACTGATATAAGTAATGTACTGGAACAACTTGGCTGAATAGCCTGAACATTGCTCAGAAAGCATAATTGTTTGAGTATGCCAATCACAGAATTTTATCATGGAATGATTTGGGTAAGAAGGGACCTTAAAAGTCATCTAGTTGCCATAGGCAGGGACACATTCACTGGACCAGCTAGCTCAAATCCTCATCCAGGTTGGCCTTGAACACTTCCAGGGACTGGGCACTCCTAACTCCTCTGGGCAGACTGTTCCCAGTTACAGACTTTGATAGCCTTTCAAGGTAATAGTTTAGCGTTGGTTTTAGCTAATTAAACATATGAGTACTGTACTCTTATAAATATTAGAGTATCAGTTACACAACTAAAGACCAGTGTTTCCAACTGATCCCCAGTGTTCCTCCTTGTGATTCTCTTTTCATGTGCCACTGAATGCTGAAATTTCAGAGTTGCTAAAAGCAAATCCAGTGAGGATATGAATCAAGAGAAATTTGTGCAAATACCATATTCATGCATTTGCGTCTGAGGGAGAATTTAACTTACTCTTTTGAGGTGATATACTCCAGAAGTTCAAAGACTTAAGTTGAAGACTATAATTTTCTCTGGGGAAAACCATTTTCAGACCAACTGTAAGCAGTTAATTTAAACTGATTGCTTGCTTTCCAATGCATAAATACTGAATGTAATACGCTTATAACTAATGCAAGACTTTGTGGTATCGTTCATGTCGCTGTTTCTAAAGTCAAATGATTATGTGAGAATCTGGCTTTTCAGATGAAAACATGGAGTAACCTCTAGATGTCTTGATTGGTACAGCTATCTAGGTTTCTCTCCCCAGGGTCAATGTATAGGTCAACAGCCCTTCCACAATACCCAATCTGTAGTCAGCACTGAAGCTTAGAAGATGAATAACAATACGTACTTTTTAGGTCTTCTTTTTTTGCTTTAAGATAGGCCTATGGCATCTAAAGCCTAGTTTATTTTTTAATCAGTGCTCTTCAACTCTTCATTGTCAATACTAACTTAAGTAATTTTTATGCTACCAAGAAAACCTACAAAAACACGGTTCGCCTACAGGTGAAAGAAAGCAATGGTGATGAGTTGCACTGCAGATTTAAATTACTGTAGCATTGTTGTTTCAAATGTCAATTGCAGTTATCTGCCATAAGCTAAACCCACATATTGTGATACATGAACCAGGGATATTACTGACTTATGCCCACATGGCAGCTCACACAAAAACTTTTCAAGCAATTTCCTCACATACATAGTAGTCAGTGTAACTGAGAAGAGCTGTCCCCAGAAACAGTCTCTTCAAGTATTTCAGAGACCAAATCACAAGTCTTCTTGTATCCCAGATAGTACAGGATATGTTTCTCCTTTGAAAGGGAAGCCATTGGCTCCTGGGGGTTTTAGATCTTTGGGTGGTCTTGCAACTGAGAATGAGCACAATCTGGCCGCCCAAGGCAGGGCAGAGCAGTACAGGTGCTGAATACTGAGCAGCTGCAAAGATTCCAGGTGAATATTTAAAAAAAAAACCCTTTCAGATGCTTCTTTTTCAAGACAATTCCAATAGAGAAGAAATATAGGGGTTCTGAGGCTTTTGAATATTGGTAATAATTTTTTTGGCCTGTACTAAGGAGAAGACTGGTTCCTGTTACAATATAGAGCTTCATTAATCACAGACTTTAAATTTCTTGCTGACAAGACAAGCAAATTCTAACTTAAACTGGTTTGCCAAACATTTTTGATTGTTTAATAAATATTTAGTAAATGGTAAATGTTTAGTGAACATTTAGTCACTTGTTTACTAAATAGTTTTAGTTGTGTAGTGTTAAGTAACTGTTAACTAGGCAGATGAATAAATATTTTGTGGTTTGTATCTAGGTTTCAAAGGGAAGAAACTAAAAATTGCCACCTACAAAATGGGCCCTCTGTTTTTGCTTGTTTGCTGTTTAAACAAATTAATTCATTGCTTTCAGCTTTTTTTTTTTTCAGTGCAGCTTTAATTGCGTGTCATCTTCAGCCATTTATGCAAAACAGTTCATGGGACAGCAATTAGGAGTCTGTTGGCTTCCAGCATTCATTTTATACCCTTAATGAATGTTGTCATTGAATGCTGCTGTGTTAGAATATACCACTGAAGTCTCCATCATGAAAACCTACTGCTAAACGTAGTTGAACGTTTTTGCAACGTTAAGGCCCATGTTAACAGTTTTAAAGAGTTACTTGGCATTTGAGAATCCTTTCATTGGAAAACTTTATTTATTTTTTTTAATAGAAATGAGAACATGTTCACTAATCAATAATAATGGGTTATTGCTAAAATCACATATTACTCTGAATTGATATGGAATAATGAGGGAGCAAGTTAATTTGTGAAAAAAAAGTTTGAAAACTATCAAGAACCATGAACAAATACTTTTTTTTGGAACTATTTTTATTGCAGACCCTTTGTCAGGGTAAATTTCTGTAATAGTTCTGGAGTGTACTGTGTGATGTATGTTTGCAACTTTAAATAATGATTTCTTTAATAAAAACAATTAATTGCACAAGATAGTGGCATTGAAAACAGACTGCAAAGCTTGTGTTGTTCTACCGTGCTATCAGATACTGTTGTGTTACTGAAACACAAAGCCACTAAAGGACAACAACCAGCAGTGCTCATTAGCTTAATAGCTAGTTTTACTAAATTCTGGCTCATGTCAGGGCTGTCCTCAAGGTGAGTTTTTGTGCCATAATCTCTCTTCAGTATAATGAGATTGTGTTTCATATTCCTTGTGTAAATTGCTGATAATTTCTGCCATTTACTTGAGATCAAATAAGCCTCAAGAGAAAGAGAGGGATGGCAACCTGGTATAGGGGTAGCTATACCCTGCCAATGGCAGGGAGTTGGAACCAGGTGATCCTTAAGGTCCCTTCCAACCCACACTGTTCTGGGATTTTATAGAAAAGTTATGTAAACATCACTTTAGCCCTTTGGCAAGTGCCATCCTTTGGAGTGCAAGGGTGTGGTTTTGTCCCTCTTGATGTTCAGGAAGCTGAAGCCATAGACTTTCTGCTGTTGCTTGTGAATGATGACTACTCTGAGAACAGTAATAAGATGAGCACTTACGTTTGTAGAAGTTTATCTGCAGATCATGGTTCCTACCTAGGGAATAGCTTGCCTTCATGTGATACATCTTATTGTAGAAATCACTTCCCTGAGCATTTATGATTCTCTGTTTGTCTTCACTAGGCATGTGTTCTTTTGTTCCTCAGCATATCCTTGGAAGAAAAAAAGATGCTGTGATTATGTTGTAGTGCTAGGTTTAGTTTAGCAAGCTGCAGCTTCCCCTGAGAGCTCAGCTGAGCTGCTTAGGGCAGTGCGACCATTTTCACCCTCCCGCAGTCCATTCTGGGTGGCTCCGCAGTTTTGCTCCAGCAGCTCTCAGCTTTACAATGCAGTGATGGCAAAGGAGGCAAGGAGGGGTCTCCTCATGAAGGTTTTAGAGGATCTTTAATCTCACATCTTGTCCCAGCGATGAGGCACAGAGACCTCGTGGTCCGGGCGCAGGGGGATTTTCTCAGGGGCTCAGGGGCGGTACATGGGTGGGGTTGGGATACAGGAACCAACAGGGAGAACTCGAGGGAGTGGCCAGGGCTGGGGGCAGAGGAAAGTGGGGTGGAACAATGTGGAAGGCATTTAATAAATGAATCAGTGGGAAATGCAGCGCTACATGATTGCATGGAAGACCATAGAGAAATATTTTCTTTATGAACCACTACATGAAGTATTCCTTAGACAGAAGGGCTGCAGTGGTGATATTCCCTGATTTCATTTTCTTTAGACTTTGAGAAGCTTGTTCTCCTCTCAGTCATCTTCCCTTATAAAAAAGTGCATCTGAATGGTTTCAGACACCTGAATTTTTCTGTGGAACTTGAGGGCCTAATAAGGTTAATTATTTTTACTAAATGTGCCTTATTCGCTTCCGGTCATTTTCTTTCCATGAGTGTATCTGGTCAATAAAGGAATTGGGCAGTTTTCTGAGAAAAGCTCTTCCAGCAGTGTAGGAATTTAGGTAGCCTCACATTTAGAAGATTAACAATGACATCACATAGTCAATAGGATATATTGACTCAGCAAGCCAATCATCTGAGGCAAGGAAATTTGAATATTTGAGCTTCTCCAGGATAAGGGGATGTAATTGGCTTCTAGTGAAATAATAAGGCCCTAATCTTGCAATTAAATGTTCTTTTTGCTTTGCTGTAACTACCCTCTGTCAAGTAATTCATGAAAAGTGCCTTATATATCTAAAGGAAACAACCAGATTTTCAGTTCTGAGCACTGGTGCAGAGTCCTATTGATCCCATTGCAATATAAATATTGTGGCAAAGCTGATCCAATAGTAACAATCCAGAGGTGTGGGGATTGAAGAGGTGGACTCTGCTGGGTGATGCATGCAAAGCCAGTTTATTACACAACTTACCAGCATTTTATAGTTTACTACTCCTGGGTCGATCCATAGGCTCAAACCCCACTGCCTCATTCCTACAGCAACACTATCAAGTCCTTGGTGATTCCCTCTTGCAACAGCAGTGTCCTGGCTAATCATCCTTTTGCACCAGAGGCTCAGGACATGTCATCCTGTTTGTCCCATGTTTTGCCTCTTGTTCTTGCTTTGGGCTTGTATCATCTGTGTTTCTTGTTCTTGCCTTGAGTTTTTATCTGTCCCACGGCTTTCACAGCACTAAAGCTAGTAGATGCACACAGCTATCAACTTTTGTTGCTCTCTGGCCTCTGCCGCAAAGGGTATTTTTTTCCTTGACTCTTACATCATAAATACCACAACTTTGATGCTTTTCCTCTCTATCTCTTCTCACCAGCTAAGGTACCAAGTAGCATGGAAGTTGAGCTGCTTCTCCACTGTCCAAGCTGAGCAGGCCAAGTCATTCCACCCTTAAACTCACTGACTGTTGTGCTGTTTGTAGCCCTATGACAGCCTGAGGGCTCTGCCTCATCCAGGATATCTTGCTTTGGCTTTGCCAGATCCATGCAGTTGTGTGAACAGAGCATCCATGCAGTTTGTACTCAGGTGGGAAGTGAAGCAAGAACCTGCTCCTTCAGAGCTGATGTGCTTGTGTGAGGATGGTGATGGTGTATTCATGGTCATGTCCTGAAAACCTGAAGTTGTTTTTCCTGTTTCAAGCAGTAACTGCTTTCCTGATAATCTGGTTCATTGGGTGTTCAGTAGGGATTATCTGCTTGCACATTTTTTGCCCTAGTTGATGTATGCAGTGCCAGGATTAACATCAAGAGTGAAGTGTTTGCACCGTGAAACAAGAAATACAACTTCATGGCTTTGATTCTGTTCTCTCTCCTTCTCACTTTGTGCAATGTTTTTTGGAAACTCTGGCACTGATTTAACTACCATGCAGCCATTTATTCTGGACAAGTAAAGACGGTAATCATGTTTACTTTTTCAGCTTAGGCTCTAGCTACTGCTAATGGTTTTGGTTAGCACTTTCCATGGAACAGAAATTAATGTCAGAAAACATAGCTCCTTGTACTTTTGCTGAAATGACTTTTTGCTGCATAGCATTTAGTGTTCTGCTGGCCTGGTAATTTCTCAGCTGCGGGTCTTTCTTCCCTTCAGAAACAAGACATTTATAAAGTCAAGAAATATGTTTAGGTTTGATTACCAGAGGCTAGTATAAGAGAAAAAATTACAAAATAATGTAAAGGTAGAAAAAGGCAGTCAAGAAACAAAACCCTTAATGTCAGTGGAGCCATGGTGAATGTCTTTAAGTTAGGAGATTTGATCACTTTCAAGTTGAGCAAGAGGAGTGAGAAAAGAGCAGACAAGGCTATTTTTTTTTTAGCAGTTTTTGCTTCCTGACACTTCTACATCATATGTTGTGACTAAAGGCCTCTGATTTTCAAGACTTATATTTCAACTAATTCTTACATACATTACAAGTTTATTCCATGGGCCGGAACTTGGGAACTTAGGTTTCATGCAAGCCAGAGATTTCACCCAGATAAGAATTCTGGTGCATTCAGGAGTTAAAAAATAATTTTTCTCCATAAACATGGGAATGACAGGTGGGTCTTGACTTGGAAATGAACATAAGCCCACATTCAGTTATTACAGTAGGTATATCAGAGTACTTCTACATACAGCCACATGAACTTTCTTCCAATATATTGGAAGTAAAGTCCTCTTTATCAGTCTGGGAAATTACATGAGTTGGAATAAAAACCAGGTTAGCATGAAGGAATAGAGCTACTCTATGCATGGCTTCAGGGATTTCAGGAGGCTATCTGACTCCTGAATTGTTTCTCCAGTTTGCCAGGTTATCTTGGGAGAATATATGAAGAATGCACAAAGACATCTTAAATAACTGCCTTCCCACAGTTGTTGGCTTGTAAGACTTAAGGAGATCCTCTTAGAGAGTGCAGTATGGAATTGGATCTCTGGTTCCAGTTCATAAAATTACATCACAGTCTTCGGGAAGTATTATTTGATAAGCAACTTATTTAATAAACTACTTACTTATTTGCTTTTCTTGTTTCAAAGACATCTTGCTTTCAAACTTTACAACTTTGTAATGTGTAGTTTAGTATCTGTAGGAAATCCCTTGTCTTCTGCAAATAGTGATTTCAAGAGGTAGAGGGCTGTAGATGTGTTTTGACTTCACCCAGAGTGAGAAGCAGTTTCGTGTTTTATAATATTTCTCCAAATGGAAACAAAAATGAGAGTAAATCCTAGAAGCACAGATGAGTAATTTCTTTGTAGAGAAATGCATGGACAAGGAACGTGTCTTGTACTGGGAACAGTATGTGTGTGTACTTTCTGTTGTTGCTACCTGCATAATAAAAACTGGATCTCTTTGGAAATAATTCTGACAAACAATATTAGGCATTCTGCATTTATTTCTACAAAATGAAAATATTTTTGCATAGCATCTTTTTAGGAATCTTTGCTATTAATATTACCTTAAAATGATGCTCATATACCAGACAGTGTTTTATCACTGCATGTCAAATTCTTTTACACCATACAATAACATTTTTCTAAAGGCACAATATCTCTTGTCTATATAATGAAGATGCTCTGGAAGTGGTACTGAAACTAGAATCTTTAGAGTATAACCCTAAATTCTCTTATGACTCTCTAGGCAGATTTTGTTCTGTGATGAGCTTACTGAACAAGGGAAACAGGGAAATGCATCTCCAGTACAGCACTTTTTAATGTATTATTTAGTTCTGCACTGATAATAATGAGAGAATTAGAAAACCTGTTGGGATGAATCCCTGACTCCAACCAAGCCCAATGGCACTTTTGTCAGCAACTTCAGTCGAGCCAGACTTCACCTACCAGGCTTAAGTCTTTGAGTTTGCCTTTTAAGCTGGCTTCCTGCTTTGTGTGCTGAACATTTGTTCCTAAGGCAACTGCATCCAATTACACCTACCCATACATGGTCTTTATTATATGCTCCTGAGCACTACTGAGGAGCTCAATTTAAATGATAGAATAATTATTTCTTTTAATAGATGTGCAATTTTAAATTTCTTTAGTCTTAAACTTGGTGTGTAGTTATTACTTAATAGCTTGTCCCAACATGGGTAGAAAGTATCTACAGAAATTGAGAACAGACCACTCTTTCTTCCCATTGCCTAGAAAACTGACTACCAGAGCCCAGGTGCTGAAAGCAGAATGAGCATATATATATATACAATTGTTCGCAGTTTTAGGTTAGGAGTAAAGGATTGAGACTTCCAACAGGGCATGCTATAGAAGCAACAGTAGAGGAGAAAAAAATCTTTAAACAGGTCTGTTACCAATAGAAAATATGTATTGCCCTAAGCTCAAGCTCCCACATTTTTGCTAAATAATAAAACATTGTTCATGTCTTTCCACTTCAGATGAAGACAAAGAATTTGCCTGTACTAGAGTGGGGGTCACTGAAAGAGTCTGAGGCAGAAGCCTCTTAGAACAGTAAAAGAAAGGCATTTCCAGTTCGTCATTTGTATAAGCAGCAGTCTGAAAGCCAGTTAGGTTTTGACAGCCCTAACTCAGTCAGGTGAGGTATAAGAACATATAAACTCAGAACTCCTTGCAAATTGTAAACAAAGGACAGTATACAGTGGGATGGAATTACAGTGTTCTTGGAGAAATTTGAAATGCTAGAGATAACAAAATGTTGAACATTCCGCTAAGGTTTTTGGTGGTGGTGTTGTTGTTAAATTATCCCACCATAAAGCCATATGTGTGACAGGTAGGATGTGGCTTGGAGAAACTCCGTGGTAAAGTTTAAAATCTATCTAGCAAAGCTGTTTGAGTTAGTGCATTAAGCTCTTATATCTTTATTTTCAGAGGCCAAAATTGTTCCATATTCATGTGGGTAAAAGTGATAGAAGCTAAGAGGAATTTTACTGAAGTAAAACCAATAACATGAAGGAATAATGCAGTCCTGAAGGGAATTGAGGGTTCTGGTCTGACTCTGTAATAGGTTTGTGAAAGCTGTGCAGTTTGGCAAGCTTGGACACTCTTAAACCTCCAGAGAGTCCCAGAGCATGCTCACCAAAATATTTTTATAAACACGATATGCGATATCACAAGGCTAGACTCTCTTTTGCTATTTGAACATGTTCTACACTTTTCAAATGGAAGTGCAAAGTGACTGGATCTGGTCCCAGCTTCTAGCTGAGAGCATTTGTGTTGCAACTTTCTATTGATATAAACATGTACAGAAAATTCCCTTCCAGCCAAGAGCATTCCCCTTGGGAACGTGTAGTGAATTCTTGTTGCCTTCACATTTTTCCATGCTGAAGGCAATTAGACAGTTGGCGTTTTTGATCCTCCAATTATCTATAAGAAAACGATCCTTCTTATTTATGCTGGCTGAAGACAGCATGGGAGCAATGAAACTGCCTTTCTTTCTGAAGCAATTCAAAGCAGGAAGAGGTAAAACAATCTCAAATGTTGAGATAATTAGGATCTTGAAACACTTTTTTGGAGGGAGGTTTGTAGAACCTATGCAAAGGTGCATGCCCAGTTGTAGTAGAGAAATAAGAGATCAAGATCAAGAGGCATAAAATACCCTGGATGTTAAGTGCTCCAGCTGAATTACTTGCACTGTAGAATAATTGGAAGGTACAACAAAATCAGCACCAAAATCAGAAAGGCTTCTTCTACAGTTGCACTGTAATCTACTTTTTGTAATGGCAGCTGATTTTACTAAAGGATAAGTGGTTATATAAATCTCAGCTCAGTGTTGAAGCTGGTGAATTTCACTGATGAACTTCAATAACCAACCTTCCAAGTCTGATCTTTCTTGGGATTTTGTTGCTGTTGATTTATTTCCCAATAGGCTGAACTATTCTGTCATCTCATAAGGATGATTTCATTTGATTGTTTTTTTTAGTGTTAAAATTAGAACAGTTCTCAACCATTACTTAATTCAAATAATGTATCTCAAATAATTTTGCATTTATAAGGTTTTGGGATTAACTAATGAATGAAATTTAAATATTATATTAGTTATGATCAGGTAATGCTTCAGGCATGTAAGTGTTGAAGAAGCATTTGGACAAAGTCCTTAATAATATGCATTACCTTTTGGTCATCCCTCTGAAGTTGGCAGCTGGACAAGATGACCATGGTAGGTCCTGTCTGAAATTGTTCTATTTTTTCCTACTCTTCATCTCTCATAATTTTTTTATGCTAATGCTACACCATTAAAATATAAAGGACCTTAACCAGTAACCAAAATAAAAGCTGAAAACACCCATGGGTGTAATTACAGCATCATGCATCTGCTTTGCAATTGAGAAATAGGTCTTTAGTGGTTTTATTCAGTTAAATAATGAGGAAGCTGTATTTTGTTGGAGTTATGAGTTGCATGGAAATGCCACTGCAACTATTTGATACACAAGTTTCAAGCCTGCAAAATTACATATGAGTAACTTAAGCTGTGCGGAAGCTGTGTTACTAAAATTATTTGTTTGTATATATTAGCTTTGAGGATATTAATTTTCTGTATTGCTCCAAGTAGTTGGTTTTAGCCAACAGTGAATGTAGAACTTTATAAAAAATACTAATTTAATATTCTTAACATCATAAAATATAATTTTTATTTGCTTATGCTAACTATAGCTATCTAGAAGATTGCATCATTACTCTCATATATAAATTTTAAGTAAATTTGTGTGTAAATAGACCACATTTTTTTCTTGGTGCAAATATAAATAATTCCATTCACTGTCAAAATACTTGAGTTCTCATGTTATCCTTTTCAACGTAATCACTGATCTGTGCTTTGATTTTTTTCAAGTCTGATTTTGTCGTTCTTACAGAATATAATATGATCCAAAACAATTTGCATGTGCCGAGCAATTTAACTTAACACAATGATCTGTTTACAAGGAAAAATTCTTATGACAGAGTTTCCTTGTAGTTTATTTCATACAAATTAGAATCTGAATAAATTAGTGTTTTGATGGATGTTTGAGTTATTTCAGAAAAATGTATTTCTTCAGGTAATAATTCTGAGCGAGCAATTAGTCATTGTTGCAACATGTTGAGAATGTAAGACTTTGATGCCTTGTTTGCAAGAAGCACCATTTCCTTAAGCATAAAGTCCTCTTCAAACCAAATACATCATTCATTTTATTTACATTGGTTCTCTGTTGACTTTAGTGAAGTAAAGTACTAATTAAGCAGTATGAGCTTGTAGAATACAACTTAAAATAAGTAGCTTGGAAAAGACAAGTAAAGTAATTATCAGTTGTAGGGTTTGGGGAAAGCAGCATTAAATTTTCAATGTCTCTTTGAATAAAAATTGTAATTTGGATGCACTGGATCCCAAATGCGGCATGTGACAAGAAACTGTATCTACCTTTTCCTAGTGTTTTTGTTTGTTTTGTTTTGAGGTTTTTTGTTTGTTTGTGGTTTTCTTGTGGGTCAGGATTTTGGAAAGAGAGAAGATCTTGTTACACACAGGTCTTATAGACTTGTAGATTCTACAAGATTTACAGTCTCTTGTATAGAACTTAACTCCTCTTGTTCTATGTAAACATCACTTAAGGGACAGCCATCTTTAAGTACCCGCTATTACCCACTTCATTTGCGAGTTTTTAGCTGAAATTTGAATAAAGAGAGTGGGGGGAGAGGGTGAGAAATTATTCCTACCTGTTGGGAGGTGTCGTGTGGGAAGCCTTCTGTTCTCCAGCCAGGTCATTCTCTTACTCAAAGCCTTCAATTTCTTCCTTTCAGCACTCTCTACCCCATTTACCACTTCATTTGTTTTTTCTCTCAACTACTGATGATTTTTTTTCCCTCTCCTGTTTAGGTTTCTTATCTGTCATGGGAGGTCTCTTTCATTTTCTAGCAGCCAGCTGCAGTACTGGTCATGTATAGATAAAGACCAGACTTAAAAGAAAAGGAAGTTCAGAAACACTAACAACATCCTGGACACTGATGTGCTAAAACAAAAACTGCTAATATGTTCTGAATTTTCTGTGGGAAACCCAAAGAGAGAAGGTGGCCAATGCTAGAAAGGCAACTCTCAAAGGAGTTGGGGAAAAATGGCAAAGGGGGAGGCTGGTAAATCATGAGTTATACCAGTTAATTTTAACATTTAAAATGAGTGAACATAGGTTTCTAAATAGAGATGGGGTTTCAAGTTGCTTTATGATAGGATCTGTATGACTCCTGGGCATCAGTACAAATATTATGAATGTAAAGTAGTATCTGTCCTGCAGGGGAAGGTATGTCCCAATCTGTTTGTGTGTAGCCAGTTATCTCTGAGAATGAATTGTTAGTAAATTGTATTGAAGCCCTCTGCCTCCTTTAAACCAGCATTTTCTAAAGAGCTGGACAAACTGTCTGACTTTCCCTCACATCTCCTGCAAGCAAAAATGAGAAATGTCAGTTCACACAGCAAATGTCACATAACTCACCTGAGTTCTGGTTTTGATAATCATGATGTGCCGGACTATCCATATGCATAGAGATGGCAGTTAACAAAAACAATTTTGGCAGTAACAGAGCAACAGGGATAAAATATGGAAATCGAAGGAAAACACACTGAATCAATTCACTAAGTAAAAAAATTAAAGCAAAATAAAACACAAAGTGAAAGAGATTTTTATGGAAGTGTAAGAGTGTGTGGGTGCGATGCCATATGGAGCATTGGGTTGCGGGCAGCCAAATTTGCATCTGATGTGAGCTCTGTGAAAACTTGTGAGGAAATAAATAGGATAAGAAAGACATTGAAGAATAGCAAAGGCATAGGAGAGGTCATGAAAGTTTCAAACAGGTCTGAAGAGCTAGAACTGGGAAGAAAACTAGGCTTCTCTTCTGTTGAAAATCTCAGAAGTGTTAAGGTTTCTGGTATCTTAATACATTTGTTATACTCTTGCTTAAATAGATTATGAGCTCAAACATTAACACACGAACTGATTGCACCCCAAACAAGTTTTGTTAAAAGGTGATTACTAGCAGGGCTATATTGCAATTGTACTTTTTTGGTTTGTAGGTAGGCAGAAAGAAAAAAGCAACTTTATCTGAAATAACCAAATGAAAAAAACCCACACAGTCTAGTATCAGGCTACATTTTCATATAGCCGTATAACTACTTAAAGGGAGTATTAGGAAGATTCCTTCAATTTAAAGATTTCCTTCTCTCTATACTGTATCCTAAACATCTATAATAAACAAAAATAGTGGTCAGATCTTGATTATGCCTTTTTCTCACCTTGTTTTGTTTCCTAACTTAGAAATTTGCTGGCCAGCAAACTCAGCTGTTCATGATAAGGGACAGAGAAGAGAGACATCTTCCATTGAAAGTAGATTTTGGAGGCACTGAGGTACAATTGAGTGATCTTAGAACAAGCAGCAGCATCTACCTGTTATTTTCTATGGACATTGTTTAGACTTGTATCAGTCCAGGATAATGGGAATACATGGAATGGGGTGACAGATTGATGTGAACTGTGCTCTAGAAGTGGTTTGTACTGGGAAGTTGTCTGAGAAAGGTACCTATACCTTTCCAGATAAATTGTTCTTGGCAAAGTAACACTGGAATCCACAGTTCTCTACCTCCTTTGCTTGATGTCTGAGCCTGTCCAGATGCAATATGCTACATATTTAAATCAAGATTTTAATCTTGATGTTACAGTGCTCTGTGCTTTCCATTGATTTAAATATAAATATGATTCTCACACATGCAAACCAAGTGCATGTGTGTGCAGTGTTAGCAGCCAGTGCTTTTGGGCTTTTAATGTTACCTTGGTGAAATATGTGTCCCTGAACAGAAACAGTTATGTTTTATCAGAAAAAGTACCACTAGGGAACATTATGTAGTGATCCCCACTGACACGTTTGGGTGGTTTCTTTATGTTGACCGATTGTTCTTGCAATTCATTTCCCCCCTCCCTTTCTAATAATTTAATTTGTTCGCTTGTATAAAGCTCATTTGTTTTGCACTGAATTTATTGTCTCTATTCCAGCTATGGATTTGTTCATCTAAGGCATTTTGCAAAAGCCTTAATTTAGCCTTTTCTACAGTTGAAGCAATGAATATTGTAGTCTGACAACCAGTTATTTCAACCTGCATTGAGCATTGCTTGAGTGGTGTTCATAGAGAAATGGAAAAATTAGTAAGGGAGTTTGACAGAAAGTCTATGTACTAGGCTTTTTATTTTTCTAGAAGAAATAAGGCAAACCTCTTTAGGGAAAAACAGAGGAAAGGCATTAGGAAAGAAATTAGTGCTATTTTCCTATGACTAAGCTGTTCTGCTAAGAAGTCTGTAAGCACCCACAGTGTACTAAGATCCCTGTGTTGGGTGCTCAGTGGAATTCAGAGGCAGATTTCTTTTTTTATTTAGAAACTGGAATATGCATTGAAAATTTATTTCAAAATACTGGAAATTTTTGTGTTTTCTATGACATAGTGTTGAGTGGGTGATGGATAAAGGTATAATTTGAAATAATGTGATAATACAGTTATAATAAGAAAGTTTGAATTTTTAAAATGACTTCTTGTTCAGTAAGGTTTAGGGTCCACACACAGGATACTGTAACCAGAAAACACCACAATTACATTGCCAAGCCCCAGATCAGATGTGCTTATTCTGGGCTGGTACACTCCTGCTAATTTTGACTTTCTAACACCTAGACATAGCCCATTACCTCTTACAACATTTCTTTCCAGTAACTCCTGTTACTTGAGGATAGAAATACAGGAATTACCATGGTTGCTCTGAGTTAAATTCCATCTAATTGTTATTTAGCTTTTGAGAGAAAGCAAGATTAGGTTGGTCTGTGAAGATATTATGAGAAGACCTCTCCAGAAAGTTGCTGTTAGTTTTTTGTGGGCCTTTTCGAGTTTTTTTTTGGTTTGGTTTGGTTTTGTTGGGTTTTTTTCCCCTGATCCCTTAGAGTTAGCTGGTAAAAATAGGAGTTCACATATTTAAATTCAGGTTTTGAATGTTTTGGCAGGTGGTGTCTTACAGGTTCAGATAGTGTCTTAAAATAATCTAACAGCTTGCCTATGTATATTTAAACTGCAAAATAGAATATACTGTGCCAGTTATGATAAATTACATGGAATAATTATCTTTGGCCATGCAAATTACAGTGGACTGTATTGATTTGATTGTCACTGATTTACTTCAGAATTCTCAAATACCTGACAAGGTAAAACAGGATTGAATGATAAGAGCAAGCTGATCACGAAAGGATGTTTTGCTAAGCAGTAAAAATGCCTAGCTACCAAAGTAACAGTGAAAAAATATCAGAACATGATGTCATCCCCCCTTATGCCATGTGTCTTAGAAACAAACTTGTCTGAAATGGGAACACAAGCAGGTGAACCAGATAAAGGAGTATAACCTAAAATATTTCTATGTCTTGAAAGTATAAAAAGTAGCTGCCCTGATGCCTGCACATTCCACACACTTTTGATGAAGGACAGGAAGATGAGAAAAGTAATTTTTAATTTGCAAAAGTATCATCAGAAGAGAGACTTATTTTCTTCGTGGTTTATTTTTCAAATTAAATTATGTATATTTTTTTGTGAAACCAGAAGGCCTTTACAAAAGTATAAGTACAGTACAATTGCATGAGCATTCATCCCCATTGAGTAAAAAACAAGCTGGTCACATACTAAGACTGTTAAAAAGTGCAAAAGATCTTTGAATGTAAAGTGTTAAGTAAAAATTCACTTATTCTGTTTCACAGTATCATTCTTGTGCAAGTTTGACTTTTTCTTTAATGGAGTTTAGATTTTCAGTTTTTGTTATGTTTTCAAATGTATTTAGCATGTTATACCTAAACCCTTTCTCTCATGCTAGGTTTTTTCACATACTGGAATCACCTCTTGAAAATTTCTCCTACATGCTATCTGAAAAGACTTCTAACCTGATGTGCCAGTTTGGACAAATTTGGAGGAAAATATCCTCTGATAGAAGGCAGGTTACAACCACCCACCAGGTTTGGGAAAAAAAATTCCTCAGAGGAAAGTGAAAGAGATTAAAAACACTATTTAACAAACGCACAGGAAAAGGATAATAATGCTAAGTAATAAAACCTCTTGCTGTGGAGAGAAACCTGGGAAGATTTCAGAGTCCTTCTGTAGGTGTGGTGTCTCTCCTCCCCCTCGGAGCTGGGTTGGTGTGGGCTCACCTCCAGGGCCTTGGTGGAAAATTCTCCCGGTGTGTTCTGATGTTGAAACTGTCCAGAAGAGAAGAAGGGAAAAAACGAAGTTCCAGGAAAACAAAGTTCAATTCTCTGTCTCCCTCTGGAGAAGAGGAGCCAAAAGCAGGCTGAAAAGCAAGCAGGGTGCTTCCTCCTCTCTTGCTGCCACAGCAGGAGAACACACAGGAGTGTGTGTCTGTGTCCTTGAACAACTGCTTTGAAAAGTTTGCTTGTGTTTTTTTGTCTCCTCCCTCTCAGGCTCAGTTTAAAGGCACAGAAAGGCACAAAATTAATTTCTGAGCATAGAGCAGCAGTAGGGGATACACATCATAGAGTCACCCCAAGACACCTGATAACAGGTATTAGTTTTGGATATTGCTGCCAGTTGGTCCAGGCATAAGGTGTATTTTGTGATTTTTGCTGCTGTGTTTCCTCTCCAGACCAGTTCTCTCTGTTCCCTTGTTATACCCTCTTTTGATCCTGTTTATTTTGAACTACTGGGAGAAAAGTACTCTAAATAATAATTCTGTTACTGATACTGATGGCCCCAGTGTAGGTGGATTCTGAATGTTACCACAATATAAATATTAGTAAGTTATGCCCACTGACTGTAATGCCAAGGGTTGGTGTGTTTCTTGTCTGACATGGGGAGGCTGCAGACCGGCAAACCGGACAAGTGACATATGTTGTGACATGGCTGGGAAGGAGGGACTGTGTGTGATTTATTATTTAATGGGAACTAGCTTGTGGAGTCAGACAAAGCATTTAGGTTCTCCTGTTTTTGCTGGAAAAAAGACATCTGTATTAGTTGCATAAATGTTTTTCTTTTCTTTAACAGAAAAAGGTAATTGAGAGAACTTTCCTGTTTATAACGTCTATAAATATGAGGTGGGGTGTTTGGATTTGCTGTTGAAGTTTGTTAGAAAATGACTCAAAGAGGAATGCTATTCTCTTTCCACATGTATCCTTCAGGGTAGTTTTGGACCTTTACATGCCAGCTTGGGCGACCTATAATAATCACACTATGAGCTGAGGGACCTCAGACCGGGGACAGCCTGGATCTTTCAGGTGCACGCCGCTCCACAACTTGGATCTTTTACAGATTTTTTTAAATCTTTTTTTCACCAATTCCAAGGTGACTAATGCATTCAGAAAGATTACATCATATTAATTACCGAGAAGTATTTGACAAGTTGTGTTCTTTCCCAAGGTGGAAGTGTGAAGTGAGGGAACATAAATCAGTAGCGTCAAGCCTTGTGCAGAACAGGCTGAGATAGGAAGTGACTAGAGGTGGGATAGACAATAGTCTTATTTTGTTATAAGCAAACTAAAGTCATCTCTGAATGTAAGTTCAAGAGGAAGGGAACGACATTCAGCACTGTTCCTGGTGGTGATTTTTCTTAACATCTGGTGAGCTGACCTGTCAACAGATACGTGCAGGAAATGGTGACAACCCAGCGAGGGAAGTGAACAGCTTGAGTGACAGCCTCTTCCCTCTCTGGTTACTGTGGCTGATATCTCCCTCTTGTATGGCTTTTCCCATTATTTAATTATTTTATGCTTTGCACAGAAAAGGGAGCATACTGCACAGGAATGAACCTCTGAGAGGATTTCTGTTCTTGGTGTTGATGCTTCTGCAATGTGATGGTATCTGCAAGGAAAGTGTTCTCTCTTGTTCTGTGAGGCTTAACTATCCTCTGTATGATACAGTGGAAACAGATATTTTTCACTGTGTGGTGGTCTTTTTGGGGAGGGATATGTCTGGTGAAGCAATTTATAAAGTGGTGAAATAATGTTTCATTTCAGAAGTATTCTGATGTAGCAATCAAAGGTGGGAGATTCCAGTGGTCTGGACATAGTGAGAAGACTGGTTTGATTAGTAGCATTGCATGGCATTTTTCTCTTTTTACAACAGGAATGAGATTTGCAAAATCCTGAATGCTGGAATTTCCTTTTTTTTTTTTTTTTTTGAGCATGTGTATTATGTATCTCACTTGTACATTTGGAAGTTTTCTGAATTGCCTCACATTCTTAAATGAAATTTAATCATTCCTCAACTCCAGCAGAGTGGGCTTTTGTTTCAATCTTAGAATAGTGATGGGCATGGTAAACTGCAGTAATTTTTCTTTATGTAGATATAGAACATTACCTAAAGGGCTATGGAAAAGTCCATAAGTGAAGCCTAATTTTGAAAATTTGGGGGACTTTATGCCTAAGTAAATACATTATAATCTATTCAGATAATTCCAAGTGAGTTTCTAAAACTAATCAGTGGAACAGCTTTGTTGGCTGCTGAAGTGTTAAGAAATGTCAAAAGTGAAAGAGGTAGCAATCCCTGATTGTTTAACCAGGACTGCATTTTTTGAATGGCTGAGCCTACTTTTGGTATTTGTAATCTATTCTGGAGGAGTGGAAAGAATTTTCTCTTGATTGAATAAATCAAATGAGTAAGTTTGGAAGCTGAAGATCATATTACAATAAGAACCTTCTTTTCTGCTGATTTTGATTTTGTTGTTGTTTTGTATTTTTTCTTTAAGATGTACTAGTTCTCTAAATTCCTCTTGAGCCTCCTTTCTCCAGTCTAAAAAATCCCGGTTCCCTCATCCTCTGCTCATAAGGCTTGTGCTCTAGATCCTTCACCAGCTCCGTTGCCCTTCTCTGGACATGCTTTAGCACCCTCCACCTCTAGCAGTTCTCCTGGATAGCCCCACAGTGTGATGGGAGCTCAGATGAAGAGTGGATTTATAGGAGTATAAGGGGAAAAGAGCCAACTGGGAGCTGAAAAAAAGCAGTTGGGAGTCTGTGGAGGAGCTGGCAGAGAGGTTGCAGCCTGTCCCCATGTGCTGAAGGCTCGCTTTGGCCACTGAAGGGGTTTCTCTCAGAACTCCCATCACCTCTGCTGTGAACATACTTAGTCAACTGCCCCATGGAAGGACTCTTCAGTTCCTGTCCCTCATGGCTGTGGAGCTACGCCAGGGCATGTGCTGGCCCACTCTGGTGCCATGTGGGCTGTCTGCTGGGGCTGAGGCATCAGCTCATGTCCAGGTGGGACATAAGAAAAAGGAAATGGTGTGAGCAGAGCATGGCCATACAGGGGTGTTTCCATAGAGCTGTTCAGAGGGAGGTTTGAGAAGTTCATGCAGCTCACTGAGGACGAGTGTGGGTGATGTGCAGGCAGACTCACAGGGCAGAGGTTGATGTTGCTCCTAGAGCTGGGTGTGACAGCTGTTGAGGAGACTTTGCCTGTCTGTGAGCTTCTTGAGATAGAGAAAATGATTGTCAGATCCACTCATCACCTGGAGCCAGCAGTGGGAATGCTGATAGGGGATTGCCCTATTAGCCTCCACACTAAAACCCTCTGCCAGCCTTGTTCATTTAAACTGTAGTCTTCTGTCTTCTGGTTAAACTGGAGTCAAACGAGTTAAAGTCATTTCCCTTCTCTTGAATACTTGTCTTTATACATGGTCCTGCCTGATCTCCATGGGTTAAAATTACTGAATTTGAGAGTGAAAACTGAAGTCCAAGGAAAAACAGATTTTGCTTGTATACCTTCCAACCTTCATAACTTATTCATCTCAAAATAGATTCAGTTCAGGATTTCTTTAATATTCTGCTCATTTCTTTGTTTGTTGGTTTTGTGGGCTTTTTGTCCTGCTGTCTATGTAGGAATGGCCAGGAAGACCAAGGGTGGCTGTTTTGATTGAAGGATCCTCTGAAGTACTGCAAGAATTTGTTCACAGTGTGAGCTTATCCCATCCATTCTCATGAGTTTATTTTAAGCAGGTTTAAGCAGAAATGAAAAATAAACAAAGAATTTTAAATAACCTGACTTAACATCCTTTCTCTTTAATGAGAACACACCAATTCAGAAGCCACTGGGCTTTATTCTGTCATGATTCTTCATGTTCATTATTTTTCAATTATCCATCAAAAACTATGGAATCTATGGTTATTTAATATTAGGAGAAACACTCTTCATATCTTTTAACACCTCCTTTTAAGCATCCTTCATTCTTTGTACTGAGAGAATAAAAGACACCAGCTTTTTTTTGTTTGTTTGCTTTTTGCTATGTTAGTCATCTTTTAGGTTCTTGTCACTATCTGAAAATGTTTTCCTTTCATTCCAACTTGTGCAGGTGATTTCTTTTTTATTGATATTATTATTACTATTTTTCCTTCCATTAGTAAGAGTAGTTCTGTAGGTAAGTGTGGATAGCAGTCAATGCTGTTTTTCAGGTCAAATACCTTGTTTCATTCTGGCTTTCTCTGGAATTTTGGGGCCCTACTAATTCTGTTTGGTGGCTAAAGTAGTAAATTTTAGCAAACAAAGCCCTTATTTGGACCCTCACTGCAATGCTTTGTGAACAGTGAGAAAAGTTTGGGTTCTGTTGAAAGGAATGTTACAGTTTGGGTGAAATTATCAATATTTCTGGTGATTGCTTAAGTATATTTACTATGTGACTTATCTTCAATTCTTCTATACTGCTTAGGTATAAATTATTACATTATTGTATTTATAGGAAAAGAAAAAATGCCATAGAACAGTTGTATCTAGTTAGTTTCCATAAATTCTCATTAAATTATTTGTCATTTGTTCCCTTGGTTGCTACGATAAATTAACTGTAACTAGGTTTATCTGACATAGTTTTTTTTCCCCTTTTTCCTTTTTTAATATTTCTGCTCTGCTGCTGTATTTTGTATTTTTCCTAGCACCTCCTGTCTGACTGTGTCTGAATGGTTCCATCTTATGTAAAGCATCTGTAATTTCATTTTCATTAGGCACATGGATACCTAGCCTATCAGGTCTCTTTTTAATTAACAGGGGAAGACATAATCATCTCTAATTCCAGAAGAATTTTTAGGTGATCTGTTTAATCACTGGAACAAAAATAAAATAAACTTTCATTTAGACTTTCACCTGGAAGTTCCTGTCTATTGCTTTTTTCTTCTTCTTCTCTTAGAATAAGCTCAGTTCTTCCTTATGTTTTCCCTTTAATGCCTTAAAACTTATGGCTTACTAGGCAGCTGTATTGTTGTTGTTGATGTTTTGGGGGTTTTTCTTCCACAGTCAATGTTATATGCATAAAGCAATTTTGTTGTGGAAGCAGTTAGGTATGTGCCTAAATCAGTGCTCTTGATCCTGGTGGATCTTATGCATGATGTCCACTCTTCTTTTGCAGTCTTCCTGCTTGTCTTTCCTTCAGAACCTCCATCTGGCTTGGGTGTGTTGTAACCTGTAGTGTCAATACATCTGTGCTATTAGTGCAACCAGAAAGCCCGAGCTGCATATCAGGGGCTGGGTTCTAAATGACAGATTTCCTGCACAGGACTGCTGGTACCACTATGCTGTCCCAGCAGTGCTATTCTTCATAATTTTGGGTTTTAATAACGTTACTTAATTGAATATTTAAGAGATGCCCATGCTAAATATTGTGTAGAACTTCTGTGATTAGTGTTTAGAACTGATTAAATCATCTGCTTCAAACAGTGTAAAAGAATTGTTTATTTTTCAAATCTTAACATTCTTTTAATATGAATAGGCGAAAGGGATGTGGAGGATGTAGTTCTGTGGCACAGTCAGGTTACATTATTGACAAATTGGATTTTGCTGGAATTTGTGTGGTGGATTTTTGTTTATTTAGTGTTTTGTTGTTTGTTTGTGGTTTGTGTTTTTTTTTCTTTTTTAATCTTCCTACATTGGTACCTGTGAAGGTACCATTACATTGATACCTGTGAAGGTGATATCCTAATTGGTTAACAGAATATGATTAATGCTTTAAGAGCCACAATTTTAAAAGAGCAAAAGTTTGGTTTCTCCTCTGGTTGACATGTTACCAAAAGATAGGAAATCTTGTCTTAAAATGAATGGTATCTTTTCATTAATCTGAAATTTAGCATTGCATCTCTGCTTAAAAGGGAAGCAGAATTATTGGAGAAAACAATATACTGCTAATACAGCTACACTTTTAACATTAATTATGGAGAACATTGTCAGGGACAGTAAGTAATATAAAAATACCAAAACAGTTTAAAAATATGGACAGAAGTAAAAACTGAATTTGGAAAGTTGCTAAGTCACATCCACACTTGTGAGAGTTTTACTTTACAGTTTCAAAAAGAGATTTTTCAACATAAGTATTTGTGAGACAGAGAAAATGCCTGTGACACAGTGGTATTGAGGGCCATCTGACAGTAGGAAAAATACTGTAGACATGAATTTATAATAGAATACACCAATGGAAGAAAATGTGGCTTTTCATGCATTGTCATCCCTTCCTGGCAAAAAGGCAATTGAGGCAATGAGGGAATTGAGCTGCATATATGCTTAGTTTGGTTCTGGATGCCACCTCCTTGGTATGCTGTCAAACTTGAGTGAACCCAAAGGAAAAAATGTATTTTGAATTAGATGGCTGAAGGGGACCATGTTGTAAGAGAAGAATAGCAGAAATTAATACAGTATTTAGCTTGCTTAAAAAATAAAAGAAGGGAGAGAAAGACAACACGTGCTTAATTTAGTATTCATGTCTCTGGAAATAGCAAAGGGACAATGATTCTGCTGGTTTTTACATAGATTATCAGAATCAACATTGCCTGAGACAAACACACTCAGGAGCATATTTTATGTGCTTTTCTGGCTGTGAAGCATCAGACCTTCTGGAAGAAAATGCTTGGAGAGGTCTTTCTGGAGTTGTACATCTTTGGTTTGTTAGCAGTCACCACATCACTTGTAATGCAGCTACTGAACCTTCATTGTGCAAGAAATTGCCTTAAGGAGTTCGTGTGTACTACCAATGGCATGTTTGAAAAATAGATGCTGCTCTCTTTGCAAGCACATAAATAAGTTCTACCTTCTGCAGGATCTTTTAAGTTATTAAAAGGCAGTTTAAGGAGTAGAAGCTAAGAGAGATTTATATCCAGGTGACATGAGCTGAAATGGATCAAGGACATTGAAAGCCTGAGCAGCTCAAGAAAAGTGCAAGTCTCCCTACATACTTGCTGCAAATAGATAAGCTTGCTTTGTTTTCCAGGTCATTTAGGTTAATTAATAATGAATTTTTACCCATAATCATGACTGATGGCATACTCTGAGGTTGACACCAGATATTATTCTTACTGAAACTTTGCAAAGACTCCCAATTGCTTTAGCTCACTTCCTCATAGACAAATATACTGTATATACTAGCCAGTGCAGGTGCTCCTAAGATATTCAAGTATTCTATTGAAGATGTCATAATCTCTAATCTCGCGAGTTACATCAGAAATCATTGCTTAGAAAAATTAAGGATATAGTCAAAAACATTCATGTTTGTTTTTTTGAGGTAATCTCTGTGTCTAGCAGACTTTCTCCTTTCTGAGGAAGTTTAAAATGCTTAGTTTTTAGCTAAAATATATTCTTTATCAATCACTGTAGTTTTTAATGCAATATCAAAGCTGAACTTTTAGTTATGTTTTAAAATGTCAGCTTTTCTTTAAAAGAGAATCTGTTGTGCATGATTGTAATTAGAATGAAATAGAATAGTGGAGAATTCTAAGGTCAATCAACTGAGATCACATAAAACTGACTTTTTCATGGAGCCATTGAATTTTGCCTATTTTTTATCTTCCTATTCTTTGGGGAAATTAGATTTTATATTTTATAAATGATTTGGAAATAATTTTAAGAAATATTTTGCTTGACTCTTACTCCATTTGTTTCTCTAAGGTCAACATATCTTCCTTTGGTAAGGTTTTGGTGAACTAATGTTTCATGTAGGTCAATTGATGCCATGAAGATTTTTTGCTTTTTATTTTATACCCCTTTCATGCCTTTTGCAGCTTCTGTTCCTGTCACTTTTGCCTACATTCCTGGACTTGTTTGTTAGACTAAGAGATTAAATATTTTAGAAGCTTTGTAAGTAGAGGTCAATGTGCCCCAGACCCCAAGGTCCTCTCCAGAGCACATTCTGTAAACTAAGATAGAACCATCCAGGTGAAGGTTCCTTGGGGAGGGGGGCTCACTTGAACCTCTCATTGGGGAATTTTGATAGATATACTAATTAGAAAGACCTATAATGTTATACCAGATCTTTTGGGGGTGTGCATTTTGTGCAGGCATTTGTGGGTGCACTTCAGTGCACCTGAGCTGGACGTGTGCACCTAAGGATCCTTAAAATAAACACCAAGGTAAAATCCCTTTTTCCCCTTCTAACCATGTCTGACTCTTGATTTTAACACCAGGAAAAGGCATCACAATGAGGTCACATCCTGAAATCTTTTTTCTCTAATACCCTATATGAGATGTTTTGAAACATTTGCTTTTTCATGATTTTTTGTGGATTGTGTGAATCCGGCTTACTGCCCACTACAGTGGGCTTGTAGGTAGAAGACCTATCATATAGTACACCACATAGCAGGGAAAATGTCAAGAGGCTTTGGTGTCCTGCATCATCTTGGAAAACTCAACAGGGAAGATAATGATTCTTACAGTTTCTTACTTTTATCTACTTTTGTCCCCATAAAACGTCAGTGGTAGAACTCTCCTGATTTCAGAGCAGCCAACACTCAGCACTATAAATATGCAGACAGCGGTTTTCAAAAGCACTAAATAAACACAATTTGATTAGCCATGTGCCCAGTACCCCTGAGGGAAGCAACCAAACAAACCTGTACTTCCCTACCTTCCACTCACTTCTTCAAACCAGTGACTGGTGTAACTTTGCTGAGTGGTTGTGAGAGGTTTAGGGCATATCTCAAGCATAGTATGCACACAAGTTTTAGGTGCTGTCACCCATAGCCTCCTACCCTATGGCAGATGTGGCAAGAGTTGTTAGTATGAAAGCCCCTCAGCACAGTCCCATTTGCAGTGCACGATCTTTGCTCAAACCCAGTGTCACCTTAGTGTTCAGCTGTTTCAGCTCAAATGCTTAAAACCAAAACTTTTCATGGGAATGAGTGAGCCATAGGTGCCTATTCTTTTCTGCTGCTGTGTGGAAGGGCAGGCAGCACGCTGGAAAAAAGAACTGGAAATAGTGAAATCCTGCACCCCCATAGCAAGATGTTACCACAAAACATGTTAGTACTTTGACAAGTTGAGGAGGAGCTGGATTATTTACTGTATTGTAGGTAAGGTTATAGATAGTGTGTAACACTGCAACTGATAATTGGTGCCCTGTAGTGGTAGAAGTATACATCCACATGGTTATTAATTGGGCTTGTCTGTTGTGTTTTTCAAGAGAGGATGGGACATATTAAAGACGAGGGAAATTATGCCTCCCCTACAACGCCAATAATTTTAATCATGACTATAACATCAGTAAGATGCCCTTTATGTTTATTAATCTTGTGTAGGGACTCACCTCCACATACATGGTTTCCCAATAGAAACAGAATAACTTAAGCATGCAGAAGGTTTCCATGTATATATCTTAGAATTCCCATTCTGCGACGTGCCATTGTGATACAGGCCTGGTCCATGTGAAGATGAAGAATGAGCAACATGTTCTTTTCAAATGATGCCCAACCTGTGGTTTTTTTCTACTGTTTTTGCATCTACTGTAATTTCAACCTACTACCAACTCCAGAGACATACACCACAGTGCAAAGCTTAATTATAGCCATCTGAAGAAAAGACACGATGAATCAGCTCTTCACCAGGCTGAATATTAAAATGGCTCAAAATAAGATATTTGCAGCATTTACAGATGTAAAAGATTCTGTGGTTGCCCAGCAACAGGGAAGAAAAAGCAAACAGAGAACACTTTCCTTCACTAGTGATGGGGAGCACCAATGCTTCCTTGTCACTGGCAGTGGTCTGAAATGAAAGACTACCTCCTACTAATGTAGGTTTCTACTCAGATGAACACATCCATCTCCTTCTGGACTTGTTGACCTTCTCAGAAGGTCATTAGCTAGAAGATCAATCAGCCATGGAAGCACTTGTACAAATTGCTGGTTGTGTAGCCAGCCTTGCTAAGGAGAATGTATGGAAGGGGAGTCATCTCTGTAGCAACTTCACTGAACTTTGAGCCAATCCTCTAAGCATTTAACTGGGCTATGCCTGTGATTGCTATCATGTCATTAGACACCTGTCAGGGTGATGAACAGTTCATCACAAACATCAAGCATGGATTCATCTGGCTGTGACTGAAGCTCACTTTTTATTCTTCCCCCATGGACTGCAGACCTTCCCTTCCTCCTTGCAGCACATTTTTTATGTTTTGTTAGGGTGTTAATATCCTTGTCTCCTCTCTGTGTATTTTGCATCCCTTTGACTTCTGTTTGTAGGTTACTGTTGCCTGACTTCTGATTGTCTGATTCTGCCCTGGTGTCTGCATTGTGGTTGGCAGCTCCTCCAGCTGTGGCCTTACCTGTGCTGAATGTCTGGAGCTCCTTTCCCAGCTGCTGCTCAGGCTGCAGGGCTGCATGCCTGTGTGGCACTTAAAGCAGCAGTGAAGTGCATGCTGGTTGCTGTGATTAACTCCCACCTCATGTGGGGGTCCAGCTGGAGGAGGCTGCAGGTGGGTCACTCCCTGTGCCTGGGGGCACCCTCTGGCCAAAGCCTCACCTTAAGGGAAAGCATTCACAGTGTATCTGTACTAGGAGTACCCAGTGAGTCTCCAGGCCTCTCCTCTTCTTTATATATCCCAGACAGCAGTGTGGTCTCAGTGACTTCTTTTCACCTTATGATCCACAACAGCCTGCATTTCTACAGAAATTCCACTTACTCCAAATTAGTGTTACTGGGTTTTCCCACCAACACTCAGGACCTTGCAGTTATGCTTGTCAAACAGCATCCAGCCTTCCCATCAAGGGGTTGGCGAGACAGCACAAACTTGTGTGGTGTTTGGACAGCTGTTTCTGCTTCCTCTAGTGTAGCAGTTTGTGTATGGGGTGCCAGGTGAACAAGGAAAGAGAAGTACATAATCACATAGGAAAATTATGGCAATGCACAGGGATAGATTGAGAGGCAACGTCAGCAGATGTCTAGTGATTCACAGGAGTAATACCAGGTTCCTCTGCTCTGGCTTTAATCCCAAGGAACAGTCTGAGTATTGAGATGGTGAAAAAATAATGGAAATTCATAAAATTATTCTCATACGAAGAAAATGGAAATGATAGTTTCATTATGTAGGAAAATTCAATATTGAAAATACATTTTGCTGTATTTGTGTAGTTCTGTAGTGAGTGCAGAAAAGCTTTGATGTATTTACTATTCGATGCTCCCATCAACCCTTCCTTCCTCCCTTTTGAAAATATATTAAGTTTGGTTTTATTTTTCTTTGTGGCAGAGTAAGACAAAAATCATATCACTGTTTCTTTTTTTCCCTTGTGAGAGTTCTGCTGGTAAGAAGAAGAAATATATATGGCAGTATAATTTACCTAATATTCTGGCTGGTGCTTAACAACCAGCTTCTCAAATGAGTACTCATCCCTGGCCCCACAATACTGTCATTTTCATAAGTCTGTGCTTCACAACTGGCCTTTGTATTTTCCCAGTGAATTCCTTCCACACACTTTTACAGCCTGAACAAAACTGTGATTAAAAAATTAGAACCTTGAAGGTTCATTATTTTCTGTGTTTTGTGAACTGAAATATGCAATGTTTATAGATCACCTTTTCTAATTGTGAAAGCCTCTGATGGTATAGATTCTTCCAAAGTTTCAGATTGTCAGAATGTTTTCTTCCTTCTTATATTTGGGTTTTAATGCTTGTATAAGCTATAAAATGCAGTTCCAGGGCTTCACAAGCATCAATATCCCAGACACATTATAGGCAAAGCTGGGAAGTAAATGCTGTGAGTGGTATTTGTAACCACTGTTGCTGTGTAGTATCCTGCACTTCTGCATATCTGAGTGAGAGTTCTGGGGCTTGTGCTTCCACGTCACTTGTGCTTCCATGTCACTTAAATGCTTTTGGAAATTTTCCTCAATGCATTTGACCATGAATTCAGAAGTCATTCAAAGGTTCTTAAATCTGTCTGTATTTCAGAAATTCACCGCAACTGTGCTGAAAGTCTGAAAGTCAAGATTACTTTTCTTTCTTAAGGATGTGCTGTTTTGTTGTGATGGAACTAAATCTTGTGAAATTAAAAAATAAAACACTTAGCTCCTCATTCTGCAGTAATTATACACATGCTTAATTTCGAGGACAAAAACAGTTAGTGAAAGACTTTAGGAATAATAATGTGAGTAACATTTCAGCAGTATTTGTTTTGCCTACAGAGATTGGGTGCTTTTTTGTGACTTGGAGAACAATTTTCAGTTTCCTTTATTTCAATTAGAGGAGCCTTTTCATCTCCTTTATTTTAGAAGTTTATCTAGAATTGGAGCAGTACAGCTGTTCATATAATTTAAGGCAATGAAAAAAATTCAATAAATTATTTTTTAAAACTGAAGTCGTTTCAAAAGGCAAGTGCAATCGCTGCTCTTTGGTTTTTTTCACTCATTTCCCTCCTCTCCTGCCATTGTTTTCTTTGCTGTTCAGCTGCCTCCAGGCCATCTTTTTCCTTGCCCACCCATTCCCCCCTTGCTGTATTCTTTCTTATCTTAGTTTTACTGTTCTGTTGCTGTCTGATGCAGCATTTCCAGCTCCTTTGATTTGCTTAAACAAACTGCACTGCAAAAACAGTACCTGTGTGTTGTAGGTTTGATTTGAAGTCTGGGACCTGTCTGAGACCCCGTTGTCCTTCAGCATTGAGAACAGCAAATATTTTAAGGACATGCTGCTGAGCAGCTGTAGCAATTTCTCTCTTATGACTGGTCAGCAGGATTTTCCCTCTAGACTTGAATCTGTAGGCTCATAAACTCTTTTATAAAGTGTCTGGCATCTGCTCGCAGGAAGGTGATTTGGGGATAAGCAAAACTGGTGTTGTTAAATGAGATTAATAGGTGGGTTTAATAAATGATCTTGTATGTTGAATAGCAGATGTAACTGTGATTTTCCTAAGAGTGGAAATATTTCAGCAGCAGTAATAATCCATTCACATCTACACGAGTGCAGACATACCTGGGGTGCTGCTGCTAATTTTCAATCAGAGCAGTTTCCCTGGTAATTTTATTAACATTACCAGAAAGCTCACGGGGAATTCAAGGTGAACAAGCAGATCTGCACACAGCAGAGGCTGCACCGTGTTCCAGCACAGCCCCTTTGCCTTGGCTCTGAAAGCAAGCAGGAGGCATAGGCCAGTCATCCATTACCTGTCAGAGACCAGATGTTGCCCAGGACCTGCCGCTGCCAGCCAGGCCAGAGTGTGTTTGTGCATGTGTGAGGAAGAGGAAGGCTGAGCAAAGCAAGTGAAGCTGAGGACCTCAGGTCTGAGAGCCCCAGGATTTGTGTGAGGCGCTCGTCTGTGGTGTGAGACATGGTAGGGTTTCTACAGTCTTTCTGCCAAGAGATGGGAGGGCCTCTCCCCAGGAGATGAGCCATCAGGAGGGACTGTAAGATGAAGTGAAAACATTTTTCTAGCATCCTGTAGATACTTACTCAGGTTGCCCTCCTCTTGCTATGCCTTTGCTTTCAGATTTAGTATGAACAATGGCAGTAATATTGAAGTTGTCCGGCAACAAGGGATGCACACAGTCTCAGTGCCTTAAAACATTTTGATTCAATGAAATTGGGCAGGCAGTGCCATTGGCAAGCTGATTTAAGTGGGATTGACATCCAGCTTGTCTGCAGGCAGTGTGGCTTGATGGTTCCTGCAGACTTGACCTTTGCTGCAGGTAGTACTGAACAATGCCCATTTGTCCAGAGGAGATCAGGGTGCTTTGCAGGGGTAGCCACCTTGCAACACCTAATACAAGGAAGTTTTAGCAATTCTTTGGATGACACAGAGAAGCAGTAGTGGTTTATATATTTGCATATGAAGATAATTTTGGACTATTCTGTGTATAAAAGCAGCAGTCATACAAAATGCAGAATGCAGCTTGAATCAGACTTTAAAGCCACCAAATCTATCAAGCAAGAAGAAAAAAAATTGTGGGGATTTTATGGTCCAAAAGCCAATTAGAGCTTTACAGAGCTTATAGAAGAGATTTAAGCTTAAAGCCTCCATGAAATCTTGCAGAACATATGCCAAAGCAGAAAATTAGCAACAGTTTGCAATAGCTAATTCTTTTATCAAAAGTGAACTCTGTCATCTTAAATTGTTAGTGTTTGTAATCTCAATTGATGATACTTGTTTGGAAGGAAACACTGAGATGGGGTAGATAATGGGGAAATATAAAAATAACTTCAGGTGACCAAACAGCAAAAATACATAATCCTGATCTTCAGTTAGTAGTGTAATGCCATGTTCAAGGATGATAATAAATAATTTTGCTTAAAAACAAGTTCTTGTAATTCACCAACTGTGCTCACAAAGGACTATAAATCTGTCTTGTTAAAGAGATTGTTTAGAAACACTTTCCAATACAATTGTTGAGGAGGGCAAAGTGGATTTGTCGGCCAAAGATTCATAATCTCAACACTTTGAAGGATTCTTCTTTTTTTATCTCTCCTCTCCTTCAAGGAGAAAATATTGTGAACCACAAAATATGTTGTAGCTTTTAAAAGAACAATTCTTTTGTATGTAGGCTGTACTTCTGAAGGATGCATTGTGCTGTTCCTGAATATATAGAACTGGAAAAGGGTGCAACCAAATGCTTCAGTAGGATTTGTTCTCAAATAGGTGATACTAATTATGTTCAGTAGGTAATGAGAATAGTTGCTAATGCAAGCAACCAAAGGAATGGATATTGGAGGCATCACCTGTGGGCAAAGACACTACTTCTATTCACTGGGTACAAAGTGCTTAAAAAAGTGTTTTACTCATCTCTATGCTCAGCAAAAGCATGATTAATATCAATAGCAATAACAGTGTCTGGCAAATACGAGCATTTAATAACCAAGTCTATTGGAAAAGAAAGTGTCTCAGGAACATTGCACTGTATCTGTGATACACTGTAAGTTTTTCTAAGGTTTGGGATCAAAACATTCTTAGTTATGCAACTGGAACACCACAAGGATTCTGACAAATACCAGGTTTGTATGTATCTGGGGAAAATTGATCTCCCACTGGATTTGTTAGGATGGATCAGTAATACAGACTCTGTGTTTACCCTCTGAGTATCTGGCATTGATCTACATGAGTTTTGGGAAAGGTTTTCTGAAATGCTTTGCATTTGCTCTTAATACTTTTTCTTATCAACAATGATTACAAAACCTCAGATGATAAGGCCAGAATTATTATCTCAGTACTGTGTTATTCTGTTTTATCTGATTCTTATCTTTTTATTATTAAAATTCTTGGCTATTCTCAGGAACCAAATGGATGTGCTGCTAAATGTTTGCTTCTATTTGTCAGCTGAAATTATTTTTAAATAATCCATCAAGAAAAAAGAACCCCCTTGATTCATACTAATTCTATTGATTTTGGTAGGAAATAGACTTACAAACTTACTTTCTAATGATTTCAATTATTGCTTTTAGAGGGAAAAGGAAAGACTAGGATTCAGAAAATGAGTTAACAGAACTCTGACTGAGATAGCACAGCCAAGAATGAATCTGATATCTAGAGACAGTTATGAATGGCCCAGACTATGGAAAGTCAGATATCAAGGCTCTTCTTGACAAAAAAAAACACAGCAGAAAAGTCTGATTCTGCTAAAATATTCTCCTTTTTAGAGCTGGGAATCTGGTCCAGGATTTATAAATCTTAGTATTCCTTAAAGTTAACAAATAACTACAAAAACCTGTGAGTGTGCTTCAGGCTTATGAGCTTATGCTAATCGCATATCTGATGTCAATTCTTCCCCTAGTTCAGGTAACGGAAAGATAGTGCATCCAGAAATAGTTCACCTAGCTTGAGTAAAGTTCCAGTAGGACGCTGTGAGATTAACTTTTTTCTCTTTGGTTTCACTTTAGAAGTAGCAAAATACCAAGAAATTCTCATTTAAAATAAAATTACAAAGACAGAAAAGTGTAGTAATTTGCAAATGCTAGAATTTAAGTTGCCTGTAGAACCTGATTGTGACCTGGTTTGGGTAGGTGGAGTCATCAGAGTTTCTGAATCCAGGCCAGTGCAGCCTGTGTAGCCAGTCAGCAGCTGGTTAGGTCAATTTTCTCCATGTGCTTTTACTCATCACTGTCCATAAAACACTTTTGATCCTGTATTGACCCTCCAAAAAAATGAGACCTATTGAAAAGGATGCTGCTCATGTTTTAGGTTCTGCAGTTGTTAAAAATTTGTTAGCTACATTTTCCCTAAACCATACCACAAAGGAGGGACAAAACTGTGTTGTTATTCTGGACACAGTGTGGAATGTCAGAAGACATCGCTCAGGCACGTGAGAGATTCCAGGGCTGCTGGGAACTCCCGTGCCCCACCCAGCTATATAGAAGGATTTGTCTGTAACCATTCTCAAAGGAAATGGGAGGGAGCCCTGTTAGACTTGCCAGGAGGAAAACAGTTAAACTAGGAGATGTTTGGAGCAGGGCTCTGCCAGCACCCACCACACAGCTCTTTGTTACATCTGCCTGTTGCTCCAGGACAGGAATAAACTGCAGCCACCATTGCAAATGCTCCAGGAAGGAGGTTTAACAGTGTCATCCCTACTGAAGAGGTGCCTGACTTTCTCACCACCCACTTGGCCACCTGCAGGATGGAAAGCTGAGCAGCTCTGTAGGGCCTGCAGGCCTCCATTCAGAATGACTCATGGCGTTTATACAGCAATGGATATAAATTCATATCTCTATCCCAAGGTGCTGCTACAACTGTGAGCTCTGGGAGGAGCTGAAACTGCAGCAGGCTTCCAGCAGCATCCTTGTACCTTCTGCTTTATATTCCTCTGTTGTTTATCTGGTACAGATAGAGCTGTTGCTGCAGAGTCACTGTAACAAAATGGAGTTTTTCTTATGTGGCACTACTTGAAGCTCGCTTACATCCCTGTATTGGCTGCTGCATTGTTTTATTCTTTTCATCTATGATTACATGCTTCCTCTACATATGGACAGAAGAACGTGCTTTCTTATTTACCTATATTTGTATGTAAAGCCAGTTTGCAGCCCTACAATTATCTTTCAGCCTAATGTGTTCATAGTAATATTGTTACCTTGCATGTGAACCAAATGTTGATCATTCAGATTTTTAATTGCTTTTTGGCAGGCAATTTTAGAACTTTCTGTTTTGCTTTGTTACCTTCTCCCAAGTCAAGCTAGAGGTTTTCTAAGTCCTGATAGGTTTGATACAAGTTGTAGGGAGTGATTTTGTGGTTAGAGATTATTTAAAATGCAACTTGTTTGTTTAAGACCAAATGGAATTCAAAAATCCTTCTGATTCTATATGAACCTATTAGGAAAAGGAACGTATATTGTAGAAGTCAAGAAATGAGTGTGAACAGTCATAAATGCAGACTTGAAGGTGCAATTCCTCAGAAGACTTTTTAAACTGAAGTTTCTTCCTGCCTTACGATTTTAAAAGTAGTACTTATTCTATAAGTGTAATAGCTGAGTAATATTTGGAACAATTTTCCATTTCAGAGGTCTGAGGTTGTTGCTGAAGAAGTAACTGAATACACAATGGCGTAGAAAAAAATCAATGTACTTCTTACCATATGCTGAATAATTACTTTTTCATGGATATAAAGGAGAAGAAAAAAAACCCTGAAAAACATATGCCTCTTTTGTAAATTATTAATTTCACTTTGCAAACAAATTTCTTAGGTTTTCTTGTCACAGAAGAAATGTCAAACAAAGATAATGTAGAAATAGAAGACTTTTTAAAGATATAAAATTTTAATATCTTGCTGAATAAGAAGAGGGTGAGTTCTGTGTCTGTGAAACTTATAGGTGATGTAGAGTTATGAGTTATGAGGAGAGAGAAGTGGATAGGAGTGAAAAAACAAAATCCTCTTTGAAAAATGCAGGATAATACAATGAAGAATTTCAAGATGAATGAGGTAAAAGCTGTAATTTATCAGATGAGATTAAGGTGTTTACTCACAAGCACATCTGCAAATATGTTGCATCAGTCAGAACATGCCTGAAGCTTTTATGACCTCTTAAGACAAGGAAAGTATTAAGAATATTTTTCTAGATTACAGGTATTTTGATGTTTTATGAGGAAATTATTACCACCATGTTTTCTTTAATGTGTGTGAGTGATAATATGAGTGCAGACTCACTGGTAAATAGCAGAGTTTATGGTCTGGATTCTCTAAATTTTTCTTGCCTGGGATTCAGTCTGGAATAAATCACAACTGAAGAGAGTTTGGTGCTCTCATATTAGCATTCCCTAAACCACTGCATGGGTTGCAAAGCAATATAGACTGCAACGTATTTATGCTATATTTACAGCCATCGTCTGGAAAGCTCCAAGAACAAAAAAAAACAGACTTTAGATCAACTGTTTGGCCATTCCAGACAGTGTTGTGAAGAAGCTGGGGATAATGGTTCCAGTATGAAACCTCTGTTTATGCAGCACCCCACCCACACTGGGTCTGACTCTTCTCATGTACTTGCGTTCATAAACATCCCTGCTTACAAGATTCTCCAACAAAATATTTTAAAGAGTAGCAGACGTATATTGTGCATCTCACATCCACCTCCAGTGAAACTTCCATTTAGTGTAAACATCAGGCAACTAAGGCAGCCTTCTTCCTGTGACGGCAATGATGAATTCTGACTTCAGGGGCAAATCCAGATCAGTTACGGTCAATGGCAAAACTCCAACTGACTTGAGCGGAACTACTATTTGGCCCTTGGTGTTCCTCACATCTCTAGCTGGCTAAGGACAGAGTAAAGCCTGGAAATCCATGTGTTTATACTTTGCATTTGTTCCTCAGATAACGTTCTGTCAGTTCCTTAAAGCTCTCAGTGTTTTTTTTCAGCTCAGGAACTTGAATTGCTGCCACATTCAGGCTTGGAAAATCTCAAGACTTTCAGTGTAGTCCTACCTACATTGAAAAATGAGTGTGTGGCTCAGATTGGTACAGCCATGGATGTTTATTTTCGAAGTTAAAGCATGTTCTTAATTTTTCTTACTCCTACTTGCCTTTCAGAGTGTACCCACAATAGAGCAGGTATGCATCCTTCCCACTGTCGCCATCAACACATCTTTCCTTTTCCTTTTCTTCTGCAAAATCTTCCCCAGAACTTCAGTTGATGGATTACAAACACCATTAAACTGCATGAGGTAATGACAAGGAGATTGCACTATGTCAGTGTGGCTCAGACTTTGCCAGAAGAACCTTGGAAGGGAGACAGAGACATGGGATGCTTCCCGCCACCACTCTCTTCATTTCAGGACTGCAAAATTAAGTCTGTCTGAGGTAGGACTTGAAGAGGTCGTGTACATAGTTTGGAACTCTTGTTTCTCACACTCTGCATCTTCACATGGCTCAGAGCAAACCTCACCTGGCATGTAATGAGGTGGCTAGAAACAGAACTTCAAAAGAAAATTGGGGACTTCAGTTTTATTCCAGGAGTTCAGACGCTAGGGCACTACATGTGCCTTATGAAATTAGAGTCATTATTCCTTAAGTCCAAGTTGAGTTTTGGATTCTAGCAGCTGGAAATGTTTTTCATTAGCAAGCCAGGTGTCCTTCATTCCATCTGTACAGTACCTTTAACTTTTAAAAATTACCTTAAAATTTTTTGCTAAATTATTTTCATAAAAAGACTTGAATAGGAACCCATACAGGAATGTGTTATGTGGCCAACCAGACTGTCATCTTTAAATGCCTTTAGAGATGATTGCTAAGAGCCCATTTTATTCTGACTACTTGGATACAGGTAGGAAGAATTAAGGTTGTTTTTTTTTTTCCTTCAGCGAATGTATTTTGTTGAAGATCATAAATGAATTAAGAAATTCCCATTTTGACTTCAGTTTTGACTTGCATCTGAGAAAATGGTCGATTATGTTATGTTTATCAATGTTTTTCTCAAATTACCATCCCAATCTGGAAGCACAACTTGATAAAAAAATGGGCTAACAAAAGACCTCCAGCAACAAGCAAACCCCAAACATAAACAAAACCCACACAAAACAAACAAAGAAATTCCCAAATCTTTGTCCCATCTTGGTTTTGTCCATTTGCCTCTGACTTGTAGGAGGTGTTTATAATTTGATTTTTCCAACAATTGGAGCATATGAGGAAGGACCATGCATGTACTGGATATCATTGTGACCTCTGCTAGAATGACTGAAGAGACCAAATATCAATTAAGGGAGGAAGAATATGGCAGCAAATGATTGCTTAGGATGTTGAAATATTGCAAATAGCATAAATAATCATGTTTTTCTAAACTGACTCTGGGGAAAAAAGGTGTTTTAGAGAAGCTTGAGAGAAAATGGGCTGAAGATACCTTTTGCCATAACTTTGTCCTTACTTGAAACACTTTCTGTCTTGTACATTATTTCCAAATCTTTCCATCTTCTCCTCTTTCAAATCAGTCCACTAAACTACCAGCTATGCTGAGTCTTACTGTCAAATTTCTTAAAAGTGTACACAGTGGATCTCCATATATGTTTGCTGTGCTTGTTAGAGGATGAGCTTGTGGGATAGTAAAAGGAATTGAATAAAAGCATAAGTGGGGCATTTTAGTGAGAGTAGCAATAGGTGAAAGTATGTAAGAATGGAAATTTGTGGTTAGAAGTGAACACTGAGGGGAAGTGAGAGGATAAGAACTAGATAGATGCATAGCAGTACAACAGGAAAACGAGGTGAAAATGAAGTGAAGGGGTCTTGATTACTTAAATTCTTGTGGGATAGCAGTGAGGCTGAGAATGAACACATTTTCCTCCATTTATGGAAGAAAATATTCTGGTTTCTACCCGCATATTGTCTCCTCTTGCTCTCAGTCTCTGTGATACCATCAGTGTCTGTATAAAACTGAAAATGTGGCGGGAGCTGAGCCCAGAAAATATATTGGAAATGCAGCTCCCACCCTGACTATCTAGGCATAATTTCTAGAGAGCTTTGAAAAATAAAACTGTTCAGTTCAGTGGAAGCTGTAGAATCAGTGGAGGAATTAATTGGAAATTAAGAGAGACATGGACAGGAAAAGTCATTTGAATGCATGTCATGCATTAATCCAGCCATGCTTCAGTTATGGATGATAGTTTGAAATCTGTAAGGAAACAGCAGGAGGAGGATCTTCAAAGCAAAGGTTTGACTTAACACCAGAGATGAAGTTTTGTAAATTGTTAGCCCAAAGATGGAGCACTTACAGATTAAGGGCTGAATTACATATCTTGGAGAAATTCACAGGGAAGGTAGATGCATCAAAGTTTATTCATGATTAGATCAGTGATTTTAGGCATTACAGTTCAATTGGCTGTCATTGGTAGACATCAAGTTGGTTTATTAGTCTTACTTTTGGTGGGCACTCCAGTGGTGAGCACCACTAGAACAGGTTTACTCTCTTTATCCATGTGTTGCCATAGAGAGGCGCTATCCAGACTGCATAAGCATAATTTTTTGTATGATAGTTCAATTTAAAATTTTGCTTAAATCTTAAGGCGCTGGAATGAAAAATATTGTTTGAATAACTGAAGATTTCTAACATGGCATTATGGATCACTTCAGTCTTTTTGCATAACACTGTATATATTTATTCAGTTTCTGGATAAGTCTTACTAAATGAGTTTCTTTCAAGACCTGACAGTGATAGATATGTTATAAATATGAACATTGACAAATGATAAATTTATCAAGAAAAACGATTTTTCAGTAGAGATCTGTCTTCTTCCTGAGAGTGTTTCTCAAGTACCTACATAAGATTTTTTGCCCTCCTTAACCTTTGTCCTTTGAGTGCTTTTTTTTTCTTTTTTTTTTTTGAACTGATGTCTTTGAGTGCTTTGGAAATCCTTGTTCACTTGTTTGCCATAACTGTAAAATTATGTCTCTGGAGCGATACAAAAGAGGATGTTGTAGTTTGTGCAAACCTGTCAGCTTTTTCCTGACTCATTGTAAGACCATTGTAGAAAATCACAGGTCTGTCTAACCTTAATGTGTGTTACTTCTTGGAGTGGCTATTATCAGATATTTTAAGAACAAGGTAAGAACAGGACACATAAAATAGGGGTTTCCTGGTAGGGAATTACTTCCCTGTTCTTGGAATTCATTTGCTTAGTGTCTTAGCATTTTGCAGTAATGAAGAGTACACCAGTAGCTCATTTCACCTGAACAGGGAGAGAGGAAGTAGCCTGGCTGTATGAAAAGGGAGAAATGGCTGCACACAGCAGCTACTGAATAAAATGTCATGACAGCAGAAACCCTTTGTGTATGAGTCAGCCTCACAGACTGTAGAGTGCTGTGGCTCTTTCCTGCTCAGAGACCTCCTGTTCCTGAGGAGGTTCGCAGATGAGGTTCAGCAGCTGTGCCAGCACAGGTAGCAATGGGGCAAAGACAGCTTGAGGACAAACTGACATTGCTGCCCATGCAAGACCCTGCAAGACTCCTAATACATTTCAGTCACAGTTTTCATTTTCTCTACCAACCTATCCACACATAAAGCACATACTCTGTAACCCATGTAGGTGCCTCACCTACATGATATAGACTGTATTTTTTATTATCTAACTCTTTGTAGGATTTTTGTTCATTTTGTCAGGGTTTTTTTCTCTCTGTTTGAAATAACTCCTTAGAGACTTCCAAGTGGCATTCTTCTCCCTGTCACATTTCTCTTACCATTGATTTGTTCTCTTGCTTCCAATAGAGGCAAAATTTCAACCAATTTTGTAGTTCTTTCCTTCCACATAATAACTGATGCAGCAAACAATGTCCACACAGCTCTGAGAGTATGGTTTAAGTTATGCTTCCTCTCTGACTGCAAGGATTTTCAGAAATGGAAGTTCGCATACTGTAGCTATAACTTAAAGGCTGTTTGCTTCAGATTTTATTTTACTGTTTCCTGGCAACAGACTGGTTTTTTGCCTTCATCTCTCTTTAGTAGGTCCTTAGTTTTGGGAATACATTTCCAAACATTAAACAGGTGAAAGTTAGTGCAAAAAATACTATGCATTCTTTTGAGAACATTATATTCTTAAATTAATTTTTTCTCTTTCTCATCTAGAGCACTTCTTATGTGCTGTAGCTTCCATATCTTTAGCCAAAGGCAAAAGCCTAGCTGATGTCTTTAAAATAAATAATTGCTGCTCCCTGGATTAACTACATCATATCAGGAAACAGTCTTTCAAATATTGGTAGATATTAAATGTAAATGCTGCTGGATAGTGAATGTATATAAACGGATAAACCAGTGGAACTCAAAACAGCTTCAGGGAAAAAACTAAAAACATTCACTATTTTATTGTATACGATATGTCTGAATGTACAGTGTTTGATGTCTTACTTCTTTGAGTGTTGACTTGTGCTTTCTCTTTTCTTTTTTTTTCACATTCAGTAGTCCTGTTTCAGCCAAGATCTGAGGGAGTGAAAGCACGTGCATGCAATGCATAGCAATAATGCTCCTTGAGTAAGTGTGTTGTGTATAAGAGCACTACACTGGGTTGTATCCAAGGCCCAGGTACTTCAGTACCTTCACTCCTTCAGTGACTGTACACTGTTTCCTAAGGAAGAGTAAGATAAGGACAAGCCCACACTGACTCCTCTTTCTAATACTGCATCCCGTGTCTGCATCTCGGTGACTTCCTGGGCAAGATGTTGTTGCACCACTCCAACAGTGTAATGAAGGTTTAAAATAAACATAGATGTAATTTGAAGCCCATTTTTCTACCATTACTGTTTAATGTGCTTTTGATACAAGGGATAATCAGCATCCTTATTTTGAACATAAATAATTTTATTTTATCTGTGGCTGAAAAACAAAAAGTGTAAACTAGAATTGTGTTATTGAGCACAATCTGAGGCCATTTCAAAATGAAGTTTTCATTACCTTGAAAGAAGTACTGCTATTCTTTTGTCTAGAGTATACTCTTTTGTTGGATGTGTCATTAGAAGTTGGGCAAATTGAGCATAAAAATCTTCTTCCCCTTAGAATATATTTTAGCACAGACTCTCACATTCCCACTCTTTGTTTTGCTGTATCTTTACAAGTGTCCATTACTGTGAAGTACCTGAATACATCTGCAAGTAGTTTTCAAGCTTTTGAACTCTCCCAGATCTTTTCATGTATTAGTTGCATTCAGATTTGCCATACTGGTTTTATTTTTGTATACTGGTGTATGACATCTTTAAAAAAAAAACAACCCTTGATGTTCTTGGATGAACTGCTGGGTTGTGTTTTATTATGAAGTTTGCCTTGAAAAGAAAGGAAGAAAAACATGTATTAACCCTTCCTGATGAAAAGCAGCAGAGACCATAGAGTATTTCTCCTCTTATGCCCAAGTATCCAGGCATATTATAGTAAATACGCCCTAAAGTTACTCACCTCTGCTTCCAGGACTGCTTGTTTTTTTTAGTATTAAACATTCCAATGTTGGTTGGAACTTTTTGTATATTTGGGAAGAAGAAGAAAAGAGTGAATCTCAGTCATCTCTGGAATCTGTGTATCTGTCCTCCTGTATGGGTGCACTGGCTTCTCTAGCCATCCTTTTTCTGTGTTTCAAGGATACATGGCTCTGTTTCCCACAACATGTTAACTTTTTACAAGTAGGAATGGCAAATCCACACCTTGATTCCCCATCTGTCTGTAAGTTAAGGTCAGGGCACTCCACTGGGCCATGCACTGGGAAGCCATCTCACCCTGGCAGTGCTAAGTGCAGTAACTGGGGCCACAGGGAGCCAACGCCAGCTCCTGATGTGTCCTCTACTCCCTTGCAGTTGTCTAATTTCAGGGCCAGTGCTAACCTGTGTGCCCCATCCTGTCACTCCTCTCCCTCTCTGTGGATGGGGGCTGGATTCTGCTCTGAAAGCTCAGCATCATCATATCTAGCATCATTTTGTGAAGCAAGTTCTAACTATGTTTTCAACTCTTAAAGCAGAGAAATGCAAGTTAAAGACATTTTAAAGCCTCTTTGCAATGTCAAACGTGTTGCTATGATTAAGCAAGAGTATTTGTGCCAACGTATGGTATCTCATGAATCATTCAAATAGCTAATAATGTATGATCTGTATTCTGTAGATTGATCACAGATTTATTTTCTTGCAATTCTTAGGGATGAAATGTGAATTCTGCTGGTACAGACTGTGTCTCATTCTTGTCGATAATAAAGGAGCTACAAAAACTTCCGACATCTCATTAATATAAATTTCCAGGAATCAAAAATAAGGTGAAGCCTTTTCATTATGCATGAAGAAAACTTATTAAGCATCCATTTCTCATCTGGTTGACTTACCTTTTCTGCTGAACTGATTTTGTGGTAGGTTGACCTTGGCTGCACACTAGGAGACCACCAAAGCTGCTCTATTACTACCCCTCCTGAGCTGGACAGAGGAGATTGTTACTAAGTCGTTTTACATATCCTAGGCAGCAAAAGTTTAAAAAAAGCAAACAAAATCTGGACAGTATTTTGTATTTAGATGGTTGGTTAGAGAGTTTAGTGAAAAAAGGAGAAACGGTGCTGTGTGCAGTTACAGACCCCTTTTTGGTGCCCACTCTAGCCACAGAATTCCCTCCCAAGAAGTGAAGGCCCTGGGAGATGCTGCTTCAGTTTCTATATAAAATCCTTTTTACTGTCATTTCCAGACAAAATGCACAATTATGTCAGACTAAAACAGCAGGAAGCTGTTCCACATATAACTTTACATATCATGTAACTGTGCTCCTTCCCAGCTGATACAGCCGAGTTCCTGTTAAGCCCAGGTTCATTGCTTCCTCCGTTTCTGTCCAGAGAGCAGTTGGTCTTGAGCCTCCCTGGTCAGTCATGCTCAGAGAAAGAGGGCAGAGAACCACGATTCACTTTTGACAGTGCCATAAAAGTGAAACAGTTGTTCTATACACACAGAGGAGACCCAATTTACTCCATGCTTTTAGGTTCATAGCTCAGGAATCGTTAAAATTTTCCTCTGCATGTTATACGTAGATCAATTTACTTTGTTGATCAATTTGTATTTTGTGAAAGTACAGCTGAGATTGTATTGTCTACAAATACTTGTATAATCCTCCAAATTCTCAATGCCACTATAAATACAGAGGTTTCATATTCAGTAGCATCATTTTAACTACACTCAAAGCTATGTATTCATATATTACTGAAACTTTCAATGTCGTTTTAATAGGGAAAGCTATTTCTACAGACAGCTGAATTTTAATCACTAAAAATAGTAATAAAAATATATATATCTTTTGTTAGACTTGCCTGAATAATTATAATTTATACCAGACGTATAAATCACAATTATGGGGTATCTCTTATTAAGCACAGAAGTTAAATCACAGTGTACATTTTACTCCAGTGGACTCATTCCCATTTTTAAAGCAAGTCACTCATGGCAGTATAATTCAGAAGATCCTGCTGTGCTGTTTATAAAGCAATTCCCAGGCATGTTCCTAATAGTTAGTTCCTGATTGTTCAGATCATTTTTGCAGAGAAACTTCTGTGCTGGATTATCACCTGTGTTTTCCCTGCAATGCTGTAGAGAAGCACAGAAATCATCTCATGGGCTTCCTCTTGATCTTCCAAATTGCAGCAGTTGCAACAATAACTATGTAAGAGTTGGTGTAGGTTCTTGTACCTACTTCCGTGTGAAACCACGACAATTCTGTATATCCTCTCAGTATTGACCTTCATGCAATTGCTGGAATTTTTAGTAGATTTTTAAAATAATATGGGGATTAAAAAACATGACAAACCCCATGCTAGAATTTGCTGTAGCCTACCTCTCAATGACATCCATCTTGAGTTATCATGCTTTCTTGCTAGGGATCAGGAATATGTCTTCATATTTCTGCTGCTGTTTCAGCTGCCAGTGATAGCATAATCCATTGACCTTCTTCATCTTTTTTTCTCAGCCCTTTGGATCAGAGTGAAACATGACTGGAAACTATGAAATTTAAAAAAAAAAACCTTAATTTTTCTGTTCTCTCTGCATTTCTATTGTATAAGATATTGTCTAAGATAATTTCCTTTCCTGCTCTGTGAACTTTTTTTGGGTGAATAGTGTCTCCGAGGATCCACTAATATTGATACTCACCTGTTTCTTGCCAGAGCAAGAAGGCCCAAATTTGTTATTCTTTGCTGATATAAGTGCCAGTTCTTAGTTTTATTTTACATCCTTTTATTATTGTAAATGCATTAGGGTAATTTTTTTTTGTGTTTGTCCTGTATTTTGGCATATTAAATGTTGATTTAAATGTACTGAGAGGGGAAACATCAGGCATTTGGTGAACTGACTCTTCACAGGAGGATTTTTAACATGAAAAATATGCACGCTCCTTTTTTACCCTTGGAAGAGATCAGTAGGTTTTATTTGTGCAGGAGAAGTGGCCAAGTGTTCTCAGCACAAGAGATAAGCATCCTTTAATCTTCTACTCAGAAGTGCATTCTTGAGGTCAGGAGAAGTTTGCTTCATCTATTAAATGACTAAATTTCATCTTTGAGATCACAGAAAAGGGAGATCTTTACTGGAGTGGTTGGGGTTGTGAGATTTATCCTGTGTCCATTGTGTACCTGGAAAATGACGTGGGAAGTTTCTTACCAAAGTTAATTAGGCCCAGGAATTTAATTTTCAGACACATGGCCAAAGCTGTTCCTCCTGTTAGTGAAATGATAACCATGAAGTAACATTTCTCTACTCATGGCTCTTTTATCACCAGTCTCCTGAAACTTGTATTATTTATGCTTTAAGTTTATGATTTTATGTATAAGCTTACTTACTATATTGATGCATGGTTTGCCTGTGAGTGCTACCCTTGTCAGGAGAATCCGTATGAGCTGCACTGGGGTACCCCAACAATGTTAATGGCTGAAGATTGTGGCGCAGAAATGAAGCTCAGAGTGGACATGTGGAGAAAAAACGACCCTGTCCCCCTTCACTCTTTTCCTCAATATATCTGTGACAATTAAGGGTCTGTTTAATTAACTTCTGTGTCAAACAGCCTCCAAAACCCTTATTTCATAACACACTGAAGTAGCAAAGAGTCGTCTCTTGATTTATGTTGTTATTTAACACATATTCATTTCAAGATTACATTAAAATGAATTTATTAGTGAAATTAGTGTTCTGAAATGTGAGTCCAGGAGGTATAACCTTCAAGTGAGTTGGCTTAATATCAAACACAGTAATTTCTTTAAACTGTATAAATAGTTAAGCTGTCAGCATCCAAACCGATGCATGCAGTTATCCTCTTCGAGCCTGTGGGAACGGTGTGGGTGCATAAATCATCTTTCTTAGAAAAAATAGTTGTGTAACTGGGCTTTCAGTTTTTACTGGAAAATGAAAACACGAGCAGTTGTAGGAAATTATCTTCATTTTGATCATTTGAATTGTTCTTGGGCCACCAGAAAAGTTGTTCTGTGTCACAATACAGTACCAGAGCCTTCAGCTGCTCAAAGCTATAAGAAAATGCTAAATACTAAACACTTCATGGTATTTTAAACCTTTTCTTAAAATATTTTCTTTTCACGCACACACTTTATTGCCTGTTAATACTAAATATTTGAAAAGTAGCTTAAAAATACTGAAATGTTTTGCTGGAGATTATTGAATTTTTGATAATAGTTGTTAATATGTTGATTGGTGATTTTACTTGGAGGTTAATGTCATTATTCCAATTTGCTTTACAGAACAACTTTGTAATGGTGAAAGTTAGTTTTTGATCATACTTTATCTTAAACTTTACTGCCTGATATTTAGAAAATAACCCATTAAAATGTCTGAAGGTTTTCTACTCAGGTACATAATATAGGTTTATTTATTTCAAGTGACAGTGAATTAAAGAAAAAGTAATTTAATATTTAAGGTATCTGTGTACTTTATAAGTTCTTCTATAAATCTGGCTTATTCTAGATTGCATTAAAAACCTGAAACAAAACAAAACTATTGATAATTTTACTTTCATCTGGCCCTATTTTGGAGAAATTATATTAACTTAAAAACTGTATTTCTATGTAAAATATTTTTCCGCAAGTAGTGATTTCTTGAAGATTTTTAATCTTAGAAGTATATAATATATAATTTTACAGTCTGCCTTGTTTTTCTCAGTTTGCTATTGTTACAAGTTCATCTAACAATGAAGGTCACTTGCAATCAAAGGTAATGAAGGAGAAAATTAACTTCCCTTTTATTCAGAATATTGCACATATGGTTTATAAAAAGATTATTGTGTTCATTCAGTCATTTTCCATTCTGATTTATGGTATATTTTTACAAAAGAAATGGGTTAGAGGGAGAAAATGAGAATATAAATAGTACAACTCTAGATGCTAACTGGGGGAGTTATATTGTAGCTAGTGGGGGTTAGTTGTGTTTCTTTTTCTTTCTAGAAATATCAGTAAGATTTCAAATTCACCTTTGCTTTAAAACTAGTCTATATTTCAACATTTTTATCTTTTCTTCCATAAGAGTTTTCTCCTTTTATATTGTTTAATTCAAAAGCTTGCCAGAATGTGTCCATGCATTTTGTAACAGTTGAACATTCTGCAATATCAGGGAGTTGAGAATCTGATCAACCTAGAGGCATGTTTTTTCTGGATGTCCCAACTTTTATCCAGTTCATAATGAATCTGAGGAAGATATCTTTCTAATGCATAGCACAACTTCATGTTGCTTAACTATGCAGGTTTGGGCAGTTTTTCAACTAGAGTTTGGTTGAGGAGGAGCGGACTGCATCCTAATGTGGGAGGTACTGAAGGGTTCTGTCTACACCATACAAAAAGAAGAGGAAATTGCTCTGTACCTTTTGAATGAAAACTGAAGTAATCTTTTATCTCAGGGTGATGATTTAGTAGGTTTCTTAATCTCTCTGAGCTCATACATATGATTTCTTTAGGTGCTCTGTGGCACAGGAGTATCTGGCCTTTGCAGTGTTTGTGGTGTTCAGGTCTGTGGCTGTTATTTAAACTTCAGCCCTATACTTTCCCTTGGAGGTGGGGTGTGTGTATGTGTGCAAGTGCTGTTTTGGAGTCAGGAGAGGGAATCTTGCAAAGGACGGCATGCTACTGACACCTTGGTGGTTTGGCTTACCTAGGCAGTGGCCCTATAAACGCCTAGGGAACTTTCTGAAAAGTTTGGGGTTTAAGACTAAACTTCCAAAACCTTGTTTTTGCTTTTTTCTTCCTTTTTTTGATTTTTAACTGGCCATCCACTGCATCAAACTGGATCATTGGTCAGCAGATGGAAATAAAATTTTTAAATGTGGTACCTTTTCCAACATTTGCAGTGCTAAAGCCAAATAGAACTAAAGAGGAATATTTCCCTGGCTTAAAATGTCTTTTTAAAAATTTCTGCTTTGAAGTTTGAAGTGTTAGAACAAGTCCTTGTCACAATGGATTAGTGAGCATGGAATATATCAAGCTGTCACCAGAGTATTAGGACTCGAGAATGGCTGTGACAGTTCAGACCAGAGATCTGTCCAGCATGGTATCTTATCTCAAGCAGTGCCAGCAGCAGGCTCTGTGGGCAGAATTGCAGACAGGGCAGGAATGCAGCTGTAGCTCCCCAGAGTATTCTCCCCAGCTCCCATGGTTCGTGTCTCAGGGACTTTTTGAGTATCATTGTCTTCGTCTGCCTTTGACAGGCACTGTGAATGTGTCACAAAGTGCTGCCTGGCCATCTGCCCTACAAGGAAGCTTGCATGTGTATCAGGACACAGCAGGTTACTCAGCCTGGTGTGCCCTGCAAGGAAACATGCATATGTATGTGGGTTAGGAGACAGCAGGTCACTGAGCCTAGTCAATCATTGTGGGGTCTGCATGCCCTGGCACTGCTGTGTTTGTTGACACTGGTGTGAAGATTCATGCTCATTGCTGAATTTTTCAAGACTTTCAAGAAAAACTAGAAGTTAAAAAAAAAAAAAAAAAAAGGAAAATTACATGCATAGATGTCACCCCCTTGTTTCCTGGATTTAAATCCTGGACCTTATATACTTTATTAGTTTCTGGTTGGTTGAACATCGAGTGCCTCCAGAATGGCTCACTGTCTTCACAGTATTGGATCCAGCAGTGGGACAAAGCACTGTGGGACACTTGACCCCATAACTTGCTGCAAACTTAGTGAAAAGGAAGGCCCTGTGGAAGGTGAGCCATAGCAGGGTGAGAGCCATCTGGCTGGTTGGAAATGCCTATAGTGTATTGGCAAACTCACATTAGCTACAGCATGTGCGCTGCCTGCAAAGACAACCCACCTGGGTAGACAAGTTCATAGCTGGCCTTCTCCTTCCCTAGCAGGGAGGCTGTGCAAGGAGGAAGATTTGCTTCAGGCTTTCCAATGTAAACGGCATCAACAACTATGACAATATTTTATTGGTATTTATTATTTTTATCTCTGAGACATTTGGGAGGTACTGACCTTGCTTTTATTTTTTTCAACTGCACATCCAAAGTCCATTTTGTGCTCTTGGAATTGGTGGGAAACATATTTTGAGTCCAATAGACAACATGAATAGGAAGATTCTACCCTGGTTTTCTTCTCTTTTTACCTTCTCTCTTAAACATAAAGGATATTACCATCTTTATATGCTGTGTGCACACAGAAAGAAACTGGACTTTATGTACTTTAGATATCTGCGCAAAAAAGAGTGCTCAGAATATGACATAAGTGTTATATTCCCTTTTCAGGATGGGCATAAACTGTTTTCAGTATAAACACAAAGGTATCAAAATCAGAACTTAAAAATAGGAGAACTAAAGCAGAAATAATTAGCCAAGTCTGCCTGTAGGTACAGGTGATTGATGCTGAAAGAATGCCCTCTCAGAAGTAATGATGGAGCCAGAAATATCTTTAAAAAACAGAAAGTCTTCTCTAAATGTAGCCATAACACATTCACTTAAATGTATGTGACATTTCTTTCTCTTCAGGGCTTACTTGAATCCTGATCCTCACATTGTGCATTCATTTCTTTTTCATCCGTGTCTGGCAAGTCACTGGTTTTTACCATTCTTTTGATCGAAAGGTCTTCATGCTGTGACTTATCACTCAACCAAATCATGCTCACGATGTCACACCTATACAGTACATTATTTTATTGATTTCCACCCCCCTAGCATTTTTTGCTGCTTATCTCTGCAGTATCTGAAGCAGAGCATCTTAACAGATTGACAGGAAACCTTCAAGGCAGTGTTTCATACAGAGTTGTTCCAGCAGTAATTTTGAAAGAAAAAAAGTGGCTCTGGTGTCATGATAAAGAGCATTCATGAGGAGGAACAGAGAGAAGAGGCCAGGAAAGAGGAGGGCAGTTGTTGCTTACATGAGGAAACAAACGGATCAGTTGACAGGAGAGGTAGTACAAGAAGTAGTTGCTCACAGAGCTATGGGGTTTTTCATACAGGCTTGAATTAGTAAAGTCTAAGATGTGGAATGGGAAAGGTGAGTGAATTTTGAAGAACAGTGTCCAAAGTCATATATTTGAAAATACTAGGTTTGGATGGTTGTTTGGTTTGGTTTGGTTTTCAAGGAAGGTATAATGATGGCATGTTTCCTTCCTGGCATTATCCTGATTGGTGGGTTTATTTTCTCTCTTTTTATAGCTATACGTCACTTATTTATCTCTTTTCAACTACCTGTAGATGACTGTCTAAAATAATGAGGATAAATGTTGCATAATGTGCAATATGTTTTATTACAAACACACCGATATATATATATGTATCTATATATGAAATTCTGGATGTGAGCAAGAAGTAAAATTTTTGCCATTGCAAGGCAGAGGGCTTTGAGCAGTTGCATGGCTAAAGCAGAATTGCAGGTTGCAAACGAGCAGGAGGTCAGACAACAAAGATGTGACTACAAATCCAAGGATGTGGTCGGTGGCACCTCCATGAAAGTGTTTTGTATGATCTGTGATGCGTTTTTAAAACATGTAGCTTGCTAAAACTGTTTGCTAGATAAAAGGATTCTGGTAATTTCTGTCACATAATGCCAAAAGCATTTTTCAGCTAACCATGAGGGCTGTCTATTTTCAACCTTTTGTGAAAGTTTGGCTGTATTTGAAAAGGTGCTCAAACTCATTTAGAGCCACAGAAGCACCATTGGGATTTAAAAACAGTAAAGGAAAGTAAAGGAAAGTAAGCACCACCTCTGTTTGAAGCCAAGTCCTTTTGTAAATTACCCTGTATTTATCTTTGCTTTTTTCCATGTGCCAGTTGCTTCTGTAGATATCATCTTACACTTCCCTTAAAAGACCATGAATCAGTAAATCACAGACCTTTACAAGGTCTCCTGTGCTCTCTTAGAGTTTGAGTCTACTGTGGGAGTAGTAAAAGCAGGTTGCCTCACTTGCAGGCCCCCATTTGGAAAATGACATTGCTATACACTGGGCAGAACAATCAATCTTCATCTGGAGCTTTCAATGTGAGTAACTTTTAAAACAGAAAAATTGTTTTTGTTATTTGAGCCTCAGAGTGCTCAACCAGTGAAAAATTATTATGTAAAATTTGGCAATATAGTACTAATGTGATCTGCATTTAATGAATGTCCTGATGTACGTAGTTCGTGCGTACTTAGCTGAAGAACTTGAGTGGTGCCTTTGCACTTGTGCAGACATACCTTTTCCATATTCCATCCCATGTACCAAAGTCACCAGAATAAAGGGACTAAACAGTACAGAAAGAGTGTGGTCAATTAAAGCTGAAAGATTTCACACACTTCAGATTCATAAAACCACAGTATGTGAAACAGACATCAAAAGATCATCTGGTCCAACCTTTGATGGGAAGACATTATCTAGGAGAGATTATCTAGCATCTTGAACACCCCCAGTGATTGGGAGTCCTCTCACCATGTCCCTGGGGAGGTTTTTTTGGATAGCTGAAAGATATCTTAGTATCAGGTTATGAATAGCCTGAAGAGGAAACATTCAAGAAGAAATGCTTAAAAATTGCCTTAAGGGAGAATTAAGAGTGATTTTTCCTTCTTCATTTTATATGTTAGAAGCACCTAATGAGACCAGATGAGAGTTGTCTTGTTACCTTTTGAGTACAGAAAGAATATTTATAAATCAGATGCTAGACTTCACATCAGGCAGTCAATGGGGTAACAAAAGCTGGCAAAATGCCATCACAGGAGAGCAGCAGAGCAGAGTCAAATGGTTACAGGCAACTCCAAGGAGGTTATGAACTTCAAGGCTGCACTATACACAGTTACTTTTTAATGCAATAACTTAAAGTGAAAAGAAGAAACTAATTGTACATGGTCTTGATTTTAGCAGGATTCCACTGAGAAAACATCCTGCTGTAGACTTAAAATTAGGCTGGTTTGACTTGCTAGAATCTGTCTTTTCAGATTACATGGAGATCCTTCTGAGACACGAGAAGTGTTGCTAAGGCAAAATGCATTAAGAATTACATTCAGTGCTTCAGGGCAGTGAATAGGCATTTTTTACCCTTAGAATTTACTTACTTGTCTGCACTTTTCACACATTGCACTCAACTCCCAGGTGGAGCTGGTGGTGGAGAAAATAGCCAGGTTTATGTAAATTCTTGATCTCCAGCTAAAGAATTGATCTTTCTGAAACATGAAAATTAGTTTCTCATCATTAGAAAGGAAAACCTGTGCTGAATCTGATATGAAAAGTCTATTCTGAAAAGAATTTAGTATCTTCTATTTATATTCTTAGCTTAGTCATGACAGGTACAAGTTTATCAGCCAGAGTTCCGAACAGCTCCTGCAGAGGTGAAGTCATGGACAGATTTTTTTCTAGAAACCACATTCCAGATTATGTCAGTTAGTAAAAAAAAACCTGCACCAGGGCTTAGGAACCTCTTTGATGACTCTGTGATGTTGAAGCTCACCCTAGAGGAGAGGGCTAAAGGTTTATTATCTCTAAGCTTAGCAGATTTCAAGGGTTTCAGGGAGGTGAAGGCCCTCTCTAGACAGAGAACTTCTCTGTCTAAAATACATCTCTTCTTATGCCTGAAGGGCTCAGTTGTGGCATTTGAGATCTAATTTTGCACTGAAACTCAGCTGCTTCTTGTGTTGGATTGGGCTTCTTTTAAAAAAAATGAATTGCCTTAGGCTTTATTCCTTAAAATATGACTCTTCCAGATGCCAGTTTTTCTTAAAGGAAGAAATGCCTAGTATTGGCTATGTTTAGCAGATGTCTCTCCCAAGAATTTCTGCAAAACCACTTCCTGCAGATCTGACCAGTTTCAGCCCTAGGCTTGTGGGAGATTTGCTTAGCACTTGACCAGAGATCTGAGCTACTTATTAGCTCAGCATAGCTTTTTATTGTGAAAATATAAGCCCCAGAGTGTTAATGAATGCAGGTAAAAACACAGATGTATTTAGTGTAATATCCACAGTAAAAACATGGGTAACGTGGCTCTCTTGACAATAGAGCATCTCTATAGGGTTTTGTATTAGGTAAGAACAATAACAGTGGTAAAACAGAATCCCAAGTGATTCTTGATATTGAGTGGCTATTTCTACTGTCAGCTGCAGGCACCAGCCATCCACCCACTGCTTGCATTGTTCAGACAAGCACATTGTTCTTCCCCTGCTCTAGAGGTGCAGATTGTGCCAAACAAGTGGAGATTCTGGTCAACTTTTGGATTCTGTGAACTCTTTTTGGGCTGACTTCAGGGGAGATTTCCAGTAATGTTGTTCGTGCTTGCTCTCACGAGGAGCTGAGGGTACAGTCACTTTCCTAGTATGATTCATCAATTTTCTGTGTTTCTTTAAAAACTTCTAACAAAAATTGTCTCTCTGCTTATGTTGCAGAGGGATTATGTATGAATAAGCCTTGCGCCCACTATCAGCCTTGAGACAAATAGGTTGTGTCCAATGCATGGATCAGCAACCCTTGAAAAAAAATAAATGCCTTACATGAAACATCCTGCAATTCTTCTTCCCTTGAGCACTTCAGCTACTTTGGCTTCTCTTAAGAATATCATGAGTCTCCATCCTTTGAGAAAAGCTATAAATTGTTCCATTGAGAACAGCATTTATGTGGTTCAAATGTTTCATGATCTTCAAGTTCTGTCTGTAGACCAAGTGGTGTAGAGCTGTGCTCTGTAGCATTGACAGCTCACAAGCAGAACCGTCAGCTTCTACAAGAAAAGCAGTAACACCATTAAAAAATATGTAAATTTTTGCAAGTGGCATCTTCCTCCCATGATGGTGATCCATACTGTGAATAGACTGTCATCAAGAAGATATTCTTCATGGTTACAAAATCAGATGAGAGTTTTCTTATCTGTGCTTTACTGAAAAAACACTGGAAGTTCCCCAAGCTCCTTTAGGTGATTTCTTGGGGATTTTTACATTCCCAACATGAACAGGTGAAAATACATTTCTCTGTCTGTAGAAATCTCACATATATTCAGTGGATAAAATGCCTCTTCTGGGACCTTTTAACATCTAGTCAGGAACAACAGCAGGAAAACCTCTTCCTAACAGAGCAAAGCCTTTGGCTTTTTTTTGCTGCCTTGCTTTGGATGGCAAGAAGCTTTTTGCAGTGGTGTATACCCTGAGTTCTCTGGTTATGCATGTTGGGGGCCTTTCAAATACTTTCTTAAGAATCATTCCAGCACATGCTGAAAAAAAAAAAAGCTATTTAAACTTGTGGCTTTAGACAAACATGTTAGTGTTGTCCATCAAGGTCTTCCATATCCAACTTCTTCACATTTCCTCATGTAGAATACCTACCATGGGGGAAACTCATCGTTCTGTGCTCTGTAAACATTCAACCATGGAAAGATTTTTATCCAAGGCTCTGCTTATTTCAGAGCATCCCTTGGGAGCCCAACTCAGAGAAGCCCATCAAGGAGTTCTGGATGGTTTCAAATTGCCTCAGATGTCATCATTGTTAGAGGCTTCTTCTGGCAAGCCTGAGTTATTGCCTCTATCAATTGCAAGTAAAAGGGGATTCTTCATCTTCTCAACCAATTTTGTTAACAAGTGTGGCTTGACAGCTCCATTCAGGATGCTGATAGCTTTTATTCCAGGCTTCGGAATACAGTGCCCAAGGGAACACTCAGGGAGCTACAGCAATTACAACTTTTAGCTGTGCTTTCTTCACTGTTTATTTTCAAGCAGAGGGATTATCTGGCATAAGTTTTACCCTGTCATTAGCTGACATATTTGTTTCCCAGGGTCTCAGGTCACTGCTGTTGGCACACTGGTGCACACACCAGATTTCCTGCTATACGTGAGTCAAATTATATCTGTTTGGCTTAAACCAAATTGTGTATAAGCACTACAGTTTAGTGAAGGCTCTCACAGACCTACAGCTATGTTTACAGAGTGCTCCATCTAGGCTAGTTTACCCTGTCTCTCAGACAGGCTGGGAGGCTTAGGTGCCTTAATAAATGCCATGAAATGCCCAGGACACAGTTTAGCTAATTAAGTATTAGTTTGTTTGTCTCCACTAAACTCCATCATGCAGGGTAGAAATTAACTTGACTCTTATATAGGTTTTGTGAGACAGAACTGTTTATTTTGTATTTCTTACTAAAATGATTATAGGACTGTTCTTTTCTTCCATGCTTGATGTGGGCATACATCTGCAAGCCAATGGGTACTTCTTAAGTGAAAGTTGTCTCTCTTCATGAATTGTCACATGAGTTGCTAAGTAATAGGTTTTGTTCATATTTTTCCTTTCACTCAAGATTACTGGATAGTTTTGACTTTTCCATTCCTTCCTGGCAACGAATGGATTTAGTAATGGCACTTGCATGAGAAGGAAGTTGTTCAGATTTGTTAGTATCTGCTGCTTCCTGGGGCCAGTGGGTTATTTTTAACTACCACTGCCCTTGCCTGGCTGGGCATTTCAATTGCAGATACACAGCAGGGTCGTGATTATGAAGTATTTTCCCACTGTGAAGTCCTGCATTTACCTTTTAACACAAGTTCGTGGCCATAACACATGGGAGGTAATACATTTGTTGGACCTGAAAAGAAATAGTGTTCTCTCATAAGGAGGTGCTTTTGTCTGGTGATGAATATTCTGTACTTCCAGATGACTCCTGAGAAACATTGTCACTATCCAAATTAATAGTAGAGACTTGTTGTAGTGCGGGGAACCCTTACAACAATATATAAGACAGCGATGGAGTTGGAAGGACAGATGAAGCGGTATTTTTGTAGATGTTCAGAGATGATTTTATTTCTCCAGCCGCATGGCTGGAGTTCCCAAGCAGACTCTGGGATCCTCCTCTACCCCTCAGCCCCCAGGCACCCAAACCACCCAGTCAGGAACAGGTATGGGGCACACGTGACATGGGAGCAGGGACAGGGACGCACCTCCACAGAGACTTCCCTACTCAATGCAAGTGTTGTGCAGATGAAAAGCATTACTTTCTCTCTTAGCAGCCTATTAACGACATTGCTCTGGGATTTTCACACTATTAAGTCTCTCAAACCTGTCTTTTGATGTCAGCTAAATAGTAACCATTTTTCAACTATAACCAAATTCTGAACTGCTTTCCCTGCTGCCTTCACAGAAATCTCTGACACTGGGAGTTTTCCTAGAAGTCTGCTTTTCATTTTCGTCATTTTTCTTTTGCCATTTGACTCTTGGTGTGCTTGGTGACTTGGCCTGCTCATAAATTTAGCAATATTACATTCAATCTGAGAATAAACTTTAATATATCTTGATTTTGATAACCTACACTTGATCAGCAAGAGAGCTAATGGTTAAAAGCTTGTGAAGCTGTGCTCCATACCTTGGAGCACACAGGGCAAGTCATACAGGGCAATCCAGTACTATGTGGAAGAACACACAGTTGCCCTGCACGAGCCTGCTCTAGTCAGGAGCTCTGAAATAATTTCAGCAGTGCTAGGCTCAGCCTACATGACACCATCAGGGAATGGATCTGATAATCGGCCTAATGACACAGCACTCTTTGGTCTCACCAGACACCAATCTGTGCAGAAGTCCCTGTCATTTGTGTAGTTAGCAGCCCCCGAGCAGTGCTCACTGAGCTGTTGAGCAATACCCACAGAGAGCTTTCAAGTTAGTCCTTTGCTACCTTCACAGCAAAGCAGTGCACAACGGGCAGTCTCTTACCTATGTGATGTTCCACATTAAGTTCACAAAAGTTCTTTCTTTAACTTTCCATGCAGTGTTCTCAGGGAAGCAGCACACACAGTCTACTTGTAGGTAACTTGTAAAGTGAGTAGGGGACAGGTACGAAAAGTACAGGGTTGCAACACTTTATGCTGAAATTCATAGGATTTTTCTTATATCTCTTTGATCTTTAATTTCCTTTTTGCTGGGTAATCTCATGGTAATGTGCTCAATATCAGTGGTGATAGTGGCATGAAAAATCAGAATGAAGAACCAAGTACATGATGTCCTATGAAAAGGCATATGTAACTTCTTTTAGGCAGCCTAAATGTTGTTCTCATTTGCATTGAAACCTCTTTCTGTAACTCTAGTGATGTGAAGAAACATTAGAAGATATATTTACATGTAGTTTATAGCCAGAGAAATATAAAGGGATGAAGAGAGATAGCATGAATATAATGAAGATTTTCAGTGGAGAAATGTTTAAGTTCTAATGAGCAGAAGGCTTCATAGACCAATGTAGAGCACTGGTACCAACTTACTAAAACCTCCCACCCAAAAGAAAAGTTGAGAGCTCAAGCTGTCTGCTCCAGAGGGGTGACAGCAGCAGTGTTAAGGAAACTCTTCTGCTTTCAAGCCTTCTACTTCCATGTTTCCTGCAAGGACTTTGGGAGCAGATAAAGCAGCTGCCGAGGCTGGAAGAAGGCCACTGCTGCAGACCAGTGTGACAAACTGCTTGGGCAAAGCTGTGAGAGGCAGGAAGGATGGAGAAGGAGCAGCAGTAAGGAGGGGACAAGTAGGAGAAGCCAGCAAAAAGAGGTTTGAAGTCTCTGGTGAAGAGGAATTAATGATATTTTTTTTTGCATATTGCTGTTGCTCAGTATTGAGTTTGCTGCTTTTATATTGAAATGTGAATAAATATAAGATTCAGCAGTCCCAGGAAAAGTAGTTTGATATAGCCCATTGAGATTTATACTGAGATGACTTTATAGCATCCTAACAGTTTCGGGAGCTCCTTAAAACTGATGGAAACATTACTCTTGTTAATCATTATACTTTTTCACCCTACCAGAGCACTGGGAAATGAACTCAGTGTGACTCAGGAGCAAGTATGTTTCTCCATACCCAGAGCTGGCAGCCAAATGGGTCATGTGTAAGCTGGCACTGACTGTGCAGGTTGCTGTTTCTATTCCTGGGCACCAGCTGGGGAAGAAGCAGACTTTTCTCTCTTCTGAGGACAGCAGCACTGAATATTGCCAAACATTACTGTGCAATTCAGGAGCAAAATATTATGCCCTTTCAAAACTCAAATCCTTTCTTTCGTTCTGGAAAAACTAGCTTTGGGTGCTTAACAAGATGCTCCCTATGTCCCAACAATCCTTGCAATGGAATTGTTGCATTGTTTCTGTTAATAATCACTTTCCCAGTCGAAGTAAGTGAAGAAAAGGGCTAGTGCATATTTTGTAAGACTTACACACCTGGTGATGCAGAATTTGCAATTGTTTTCCAACCAGCTTACAGCCACACAACTGAGTGAGCTAAGATAAGAGATGAAAAATTAATAGGGGACTGGGAAGTGGGATTTGTTAGTGTTGCCTTGAAGCCTGAGAGCTAGTGAGAACCTTGCTATTATCCTGCTGTTGGCATTTCTTGGGACTTACTAGCTTGAATGCTGGGAATGCCACTAATGAGAGAGTCTGTGCACTGCTTGGAGGGTCCAAGTTTCATTTCATTTTCTGGCTAACTGGTTCTCTAAGGAACTTGAAGCTCTCATATCTTTTGACTTGTGATGAAACAGTAGATGTAGATTTTTGTTTTCTTTACACATTCTTTCTGTTGGAGGGCAGTCACCTGTTGGTTCAGGCCCAGATTTTTGGGATTGTATACCCAGGATTCCTTTTCAGTTTATACTGCACTAGTAAATTCAGTACCTGTATCTGCTGGTTTTTTGGTTGTTCACTATTTTAATCACTAAACTTTCCAGAGCTGCCAGTCAGAAATCTATGTGGAATGTCTTGAAAAACAGAAGATATAATAATAATAATAATAATAATAATAATGTAGTAACATTTTATTGCTCTTCTCCATTAATTTTGTCATCTTGTGACTGAATCGCAGAGTGCACATGCATCACGTTTTTGACCATGTTTTCCTAACCAACAGCACTAGGAATGTTTTTGAAGGTATTTCAGATTCTCACAGGGACGCATCCGCAATTGCGGTAGGAGCAGAATAGCAGATGTCTTGAGAATCTGCATGAAATTGTGAGAATTGACAATGCTATAGATTTCCCTCAAAGTCTGAGCTTAATGTAACTGATATGATTCTTTGCACAAAGATTTCAGTGTTCGGCTGCACTGGGGCTTTTTGCAGCCAAAAGCATGTGCTTCTTTTTAGTACTGTCACAATTCCCATAGATACATGGATACTTCCCTCTCCCGTGTAAACTAGCTAGTGGGTAAATGTTTCCTTTCTGTCTTAAAAATCTGAAATTTCCAAAGGTACACCTCACAGACCCCCACATGCTGTAAGGGAGAACATTCCCATAGGGTGCTCTTCTTGCTGTACTAAAGGAGATGTACCCTGCACATCTCCTTTCTTACCAGACATGACAGTTTAATGCCTTCTCATCGCTGAGACAATGCAGTTTTGAGCCTGTGACAACAGAGTGGGAGTCAAGCTTTCCAGATTATAGCAGCCCAGAGAAATTCAAACAGCCATGTAGCTGCTCTGCCTGGGGTCAGAGCCCAGCAAATGGAAGATGGTTCAGTCTGTAAGCTGTAACCGTGTTCAGCTGACCGGAGCCTCTCAGCAGATGCACAGGGGGTCTGCACCCAGCCATGAGCATAAGCCCCAAGGTCGTCCTGCCAGTCCTGTAACTGGTGCAGTCTGGCCAAGATCCCTGCTGTGTCTTGGGTGTTTGATTGTCCCCATCTGCAAGAGGGAGACTTCTTTCCTTCTTTGTAAAGGGGTAGAAATGTTCATTCTCATTTTAGACATGGTAAAATACATGTATGCATGCATATATATGCAATACATGTACATAAATATATGTACACATAAAATCTCTAGTGCTCCAGGAGTGTCCAGGAAACTTCATAACCTGAAGTTATCTTCAGGTCTGGGGATTTTTGTTGTATTTCTGAAGTAGTCATAAATCCTGCCTGATTTTAAAGTCTTATTTCTCAAGCCCTAAATCACCTTCCATTTATCTTCAGATTTCGTGCATTGTGTGATGAGGAGTGTTCTGAATTTCCAAACAGCTTCCATAAATTATTTAGAACTGAAAATGCCATGTTAAAAAAAAAGTAAAAGCAAATAAACTGAGCGTCTTCGCTGGTGGTGATGGAGCCCTGAGAATAAAAGCAGAGGGCCTTGTGCTCCCTCTTTTGACCGTGATCCGGTCACAACATCCTGAAGCTCAGGACAGCAAGATCTTTGGCATGACAGAATGTGGAGAGGGTACACATGTCAAGAGACTTTTCATACTTCAGGAATAAAGCTTATTTTGCAGCCACAGTCTGAAGTTAGGGAGAGAAAAGAAAGTAGCTATCTTGCAAAGAGTTTGCGAGCATTTGGATTGCTCTGCCTAAGAAGTAGTTACTGTGTACAGATGTTTAGTTCAGCATATCCAGATAGGCACATATTGATGGAATTCTACCAGTTGCAATGGGAATCTGCAAAACACAAGCTCAAATTCGCTGAAACATTAGAGTCTTTTGTCTTAAATCTGCTCTCTTTCCCATCTTGCTTTTTGAACTGTGTTTTATTGAATCTCACAGTTCTTTAAAGCTGTGGCATTTGGTGAAGGAAAGGCTCACACATTCACACTTCAAATATTTAAAGTCCTCTTAAAACTCAAGAAGTAAGTTTCCCTCCAGAGTGGAGGGGAGCTAGGACTGCCAAGTGCTATATTATCTCAGCTGTTTGATCTGGGAATGCTCCCTCCACCCTGGCAGAGGTGGTAAAGGTCCTGGAGAACCACACTTGGGGCGTTATGGTGAATATTGGCACAAGTTGCCCAGAGAGGTTGTAGACCCTCCTTCCCTGGAGATATTCAAGACATACAGATATATATGGTCCCAGGAAACAGGCTCTAGATGACCCTGCTTGAGCAGGGGTTGGACTAGATGATTTCCAGATCTCCCATCGTATCTCAGCTCTTCTGTCAGTCTTTGATGAAAGTGTCCTTTCATATCTCGGAATTCATGACCTAATTCAAGTCCTCCTATCTGGAAATGGCACTAAACAGACTTGTCACTTAAGTGAGGGCAGTATGTGGGCCCAGAAGTGCTGACACACAGCAGGTCAGGGCTTAGCAGTGTCCAGCAGCATTGTTCATGCACCTGGTTACAGCCAAGGTGTGTGGTGGTGGTGGTACTGCTGGCGATCCTGCATCATGCTGCCATCTCCTGGGACAGCCACTCCATGGCTCCTCCTGCCTCAGGCTACTGGGAACCTCCTGCTTGCTCTCCTATCCTTCATCATATTGAGCCACAGCATGCCTCAGTAAATGAGATAGCAGTGTCACAAAGGATGCTACCCATGGGAGTTGTTTCAGGGTTTTCTGTTTCAGAAGGTCACTGCCAGGGAAGGTGCTTGTGAGTTGGGTAAAATACGAATTTTAGAAATCTCTGTGTCATGTTCCATGACTTGTTCCCCAAGACAATGCCTGTATGGCTTTTGCACCTGGGAAGGGATTACTCTTGTTGGATCCCTTCTGTGGAGCAGCCTCACAAAACTGTGCAGGAGTGAGCACTGCCTTCTGGCACTCCACAGAAGGAGTGCAGCAGTGCACTTAACTGAACCAGTTAAGCTTTTCTGATCCTAGGCTAGCACCAAGTGGTGCTGCATGTTTGACATTCATACCACAAGGGATGAAACAGAGCCCCATGCCCAGCTAAATGTCCCTGTGCACCCTAAATTCCCTAAGGCTGCACAGTAGATATAGGTGTATCTCCTATCCATAAATTCTGGTCTATATGCACCATTGGTATCTCTGCTGTATCTGGAAACCTTATATAACCAGGAAATCCTTCAGCCGTGGTCACTAAGCTTCTTTAAAAATATGTCTGAATGTAAATAATATAAATTTATAAATAAATGAATCTGCTGCTTTGGGGGCTTGAGAATGGTATCTAGTTCCTTGCGATGTTGATGGAGTGACCATAATATGCTGAACTATAGTGGAATTTCTTCACTTGTGCTACTAGTTTTAGGAAAAATGTCAAGGTTTTTTGATAATTATTTCCTACACTTTCCTCACTGTGCTACCCTGGAATTCTGCAAGTTTTCTGTTACAGAACAGAAGTGACCTACTTTAGTGTTATACTGCATATAGAATGACTGCTTGTGTTTTCTCACCAGAGATTTTTGCAGTTAGAAGTGAGTCTCTGGTAAATTTAACAAAATTCCTCTGTGTGGAGAGAGATTAAGTCAGGACCTATACTTGTATATAGATCTTTGTGGCTTGTTGTAGTCACATTAATGTAATTTGCTTGAATGTTTTTTGCAAAAACTTTTCCTTGAGAGTTCCAAAATGCAGCAAGTTCATTCACTCTCCAGGGATTTTTCCTGTTTCCCAGTTTATCATGAAAAGCCCTAACTGCCAGTTACTGCTGTGGCTTAAGGAATATCACAGCTCTAGAGGAATTTGGGTTCTGAACTGAGGTCTCTGGAACTCCAGGAACGAGTTTAATGATAAAACATGTGAGAAGCAGCTTCTCCAATGTCCAAGGAAATGTTAAACTAGTCTTGGGGTGAATCAATTTCCAGGGGTGGAAGGCTGCATTGGCACAAATAGAGGGTTGTGGGGATGAAAGGATTAGAAAATGTATCTGAACACAAGATGGCACTGTAGGAATTTTACAATGTTTAATTCATTTTCTGAGTTAATGTTTTTTGTGGTTCTCTTAATAGGCACACAGAGAGTATTCTTGCTTTCACATCTACATTTTCAGGAATTTGTAAGAGCATATTTACTGTAAAATTAATAGGAATCAACCACAGCAATATGGCTTAGCTAATCACAGGCTCTGAAAAGACTGAACAAACACAATGCAAATACTAACCCCTTCCCCACCCTGTTTACAAAAATGTGAAAATACAGAGACTGAGGAGCATCTGGGGTGTTGACTAACGTACTGACTTGCTAAGATGGGCTTGATCTTTATCATCCATCTCCTGTTCCTCTTTTGGTTGCTTTGCCCAATGCATAAAGTGTACGATATAGTGGGCCATGGCATTATTTTCATTCTACTTTGCGTACTGCCTCACGGGGCTATCTAATATGTGATCAGATTTCTATCATCTATTAAAATCTACATCAGTTTCAATTTAAAAGCCAGGCTTTTAGCTATTGCCAGTCTCGAGAGCTTTATCTTAAGGACTCTTTATCTCAGTATCTTCAAGTTGTGATAGCCACTTAAAAAAATCTGTAAATTGAAGTCAAACTTACTTTACTGTCGACTTGGGTCTGGTGATTTCACATCTCATTGGTTAGAACTGTAGTGGAACAAGATGTTCTATTGAATTTACAGAAGCTTTTCTGAAGTGTTTTCATTCTTTCATTGCTCTTTCATTTTCATAAGCATGAAAATGCTTATAAAAACACATCTGATCACTGTTTCCCTTGTTGGATGTCATAAAATATACCCTGCACATACAGCATTTGGGCTGAGGAGGTGTACAGGAATTTATTTCAATATTTTCACAAATACTGCTCCGATCAATAGAATTTGGAATCCTATGATCAGCCACAAGCACTCAAAAGCTGTAAACTGCCCTTCACAGTCAAGGAATTATCTCACAAAACACGATATGCTTATTTCTTCTTATGGTCCCAAACATAAATGTTGTCACTGTGTTTTTTGAGCCTGGTTTCTAAGGACACAAAGTGATACTTAGATGGTTGGTTCAGACCTTCTTTTCACAGTGTTATGATCTAAAAGCATTTTTATTGAAAAATCTTAAAATGCTCATTTGATCAATTATCCAAGAGCTCGAACTTTAGCAGAAGAAAATATGTGATAAAATAGTAACTGCTGGAAACATGTTCAAAATTTTTCATACAACTGCTGTAGCACCGAAGTGTGGAGCTGTGAGTTTCTCTGTATCTTTTTAACAAGTTTCTTCAGCTATGAGTGATTACCTTCCTATAGTTAGAGGATACTTTAATTCTCTGCAGTTTGTTAGTCCCAGAACTTCCTGCACTGCCTATCAATCACGGTATCACACAAAGCTGATATCAGAATGGCTAAAAGCAATGCCTCTTGTCATGTGGTGCCAATGCCTGCCAGGGAATAACACCTTTCAGTTACTGCTGGGAAAGATCAGGGTCCAGCTACTAACCTAAACTAAAATTTTTTGTCTTACTTCTAGTTTGTGGTTCCAAAATATGTCAATGAGTCCATGTCAGATAATTGTATCAGTCAAATTTTATATGATTTTCAAATAAAAGCTTTCATACAAATGATATATCATACCCCCCAAGGAAGTTTGAAGCCTGCCCACTAATGCAGAAGGCTTGGAATCATCTGGTCTTTACTGCTCTTCCTTTAAAATATCTCTAGTTTGACCCATGTTTCATAATCTGGATAGACTTTATATCAGGAGCTGCTGAAACCTTCCAACTCAGTCCTAGTGCACTGCTTAACCGAGTTCTCTGTCAGAGCCACCATATGTCTCCAAGACACTCAAAACCATTTCTCAGCTATGGTATTCCCAAAGTCAAAACTTGTACGTGTCTCCATGCCTTTCCATCTCCATCAAAAATCCACCAGCATGCTGAGAATGTCTCACACCTGGAAGGAAGTGAAGAGACTTGTGTCAAGAAATAATCTGGGGTCCTGGGAAGTTGTAAAGTGGAGACCACTGAGAGTTTTCTCTTGGACTCAGACAGGCTTGGGAGCTCTGAATGTCGGTAGCCATGTAGGAGCAAGGGCTTGAGTGTGATACTCTGTATCTCTGGTGAGTGTTCTGATCCTTAAAGAAACGCACATCCTATATCATAGTTGAGTTCTCCTTCTTGTATAGGATCCCACAAAATTCTGGGTCACTGGCAAGGCTGGAGACAGACACAGAACAAGTCCTGTTTTGGGGTTTTAGCTCATGTTGGATCTCTGAGCAGCTCATTTGCCCTCGGGTGGCAATGGTCCTGGGGATGCCTTGTGCTCAGCTCAAGGCCCTGTGACAGTGAAGCAGCAGGTTTGAAGGTGGTAGTGGTACCAAATTGGTCTCTAAGCACCTTCTGTGTTCCTTTTAGTTTTATGATCTGGGCCTCAGATCCTAGGAAATCATTTGTCCTGCAGATGTCAGCTCAGTGACACATGCTGTGAAAATTTGGATTAGCTCTATAAGGAGGATATAGGTTTGGCAGTGATTCATAACTGAATAGTTGCAAGCCATTTTTCTCAAAATACTTTGAAATGTGACAGAAGCAGAACTAAAAATAAGTACAAAACCTGCATTTCTGTTTTTCAACTTAAAAAAAAAAATTTTGCTATTTCTTAATATGTGACAATGAAGCCTGGGTGAACTTCTGTGTGTTTATTAAAACACTTAACTCGGAAATTCCTAGTGAAAAGAATCATCTTGACTCTGGGCAGGGGGGATTGTAAAACAAGGTCCCTTTCAACTGAAACTATTCTATGATTCTATAGTATCAAAAGTTGAAAGTGTCTTTGACAGTATCATGTTGAGTATAGAACAAAAATACATATTCACAAGTTGTTTTTCTTACTTACCTAACAAATTAGGGAAGTATTCCAATTATTTACATTTTGTGCTGTTAATAACTGTCCAATTTTATTGTCTGTTGTAGTAACCACCCAGTTAAATTAATATGTTGCACACGGTAATCACAGCAATGATTAGTGTAAGAGAGTTTTGGAGATATTAGGTTTATTCTTCGATGCTACCTAAAGCAGGTACAAATTTCATGTGGCATTCATTTCAATCTGCAGCCTTTGCTCTACAAGAAGACACCTGGTTATTAATAATAAAACTCAAAATTTAATAATGGTAGATGTAATTTTCAGGATTTTTAAAAATTATAAGTAAAATGTCAGCAATCAGAACTTCTCAAAAAATGAGGGTGTCAGAGTGGAAAACAACAGAAAAGATTGTCGGAACAAAGGGCTGAATTCCCTTTTTTCCCTAGTTTGGGCTAGCAGGCGTGGTAGGGGGTGGGCAACAAGAGAAGCATACTATTGTGGCTTAAAAAATCAGTGCCAAATCATCTGAGCTGCACTAAATACCTCATACGTAACTGCATATTATAGCAATTTGGCAGAGGTCCAAGCTAATGCCTTTTGTCATCCTTTTGGAGTGGGTGGTGAACACCCAGAAGGGCCCAGTGCTGTGTCTGTGTGGTGGGGAGGCAGCACCGCCACGGGCAGAATCGGTGAGCAGTGGCAGTGAATATCCCTCACACTTAGGTGGAACCCAGGCCTGGTACCTGTGATTGCACTGGAGGGACTCTTGCCTGGAGCATTCCTAGTTATCAATAACAGAAAGAGGTAATGAAAACGAGAAGTTTGCTGATGGTAATTCAGTGGATCTCAGCTTTTTTTTAAATACAAGTAAAGAACAGTAGTGTAAATGGCATGGATATATTTCACAGGAACAAAGGCTTTTAAAAATAAGTATTTACAGTTACTTCTTGAAAGCTTGTATTACGTAGCTGAGGGAGAAGGAACAGCCTGGGGGTTTTTTTTGTAGACAGAAAAAAGTCTTCTGATGCCTCTGTTGACTTACACAGTAGATACTGCCAGCTCTTATCCGAAATGCTCAGTGATATAAAGGTCTCTTTGTATTAGTCTACAATGCGAAAGGAAAATGATCAAATGTAAGCCCAAGTCTCATTCCTCAATGATAGATTTCCTCTGCTTTGTTCATAGCAAATTAAAAAGACGTGTGAAAGCAGGAAGGTTTGAGATTTGATTTGGAAGAAGTAGAACTCTAGCCTATAAATAATAATTTCAATTGATCTATAGTAGTTATCTGCTCATGGTACATTGCTTCAAAAGATGAAAACTGAAGTGTAGGTTAGAAAAAGCTCCACATTGCAATAAATAAGCCAGTTGCTTTTTGATGAGATAAAATTTCTCTTTTATTCAGGAACTTCTGCAGATGTCCTAGATGACCTTGGTGAGACATCCCTCTTATTCTGTTGCACTGCCACGATACAGCACCTGGGCTCCTTTCGGGGGGGCAGGTACTGGCTCAAATGTCATCCACTGTGGAGTGTTCCTGACCAAAGGACTTTGAGTTAGACCCATGGGGATGCTAACTTCCCCCAAGTCCTCCCTTAGGCCTGAACATGTGTTTCTATACTGTGTTTAAGTAAAGCAGCTGATGCTTTTCAGAACCTTGACATCAATATTTAAATTGAAGTTTAGCACCTCCATCCCTGTCCTTCAAGGAAACTGTTTCCCGCACTCTTTGTTTTGGGCATTTCTGCTCGGGCCTCTCTGCCCAAGAAAGGTGAAGGAAGATTTGCTTCTCATTTGGGCACACTGCAGTTTAAAAATAAAACAACCAAACCAAACGGAAATCAGGGAAAAAACTGGGAAATTTCGAGATTTCTTAAAATAGTGGGAAGCTTTGTCCAGAAAGACTGAAAAGTTCATTCAAGGTAACATGATCATAGTTCACTAAACTTTTCCTTTAGAAAGTACTTATTGTAGTGACTACAGAAGTCAAAATACCTACCTTGTATTGCACACTTACATCATTTCAAGAATCTCTATCATCTGATGAGGCTGTTTTTCATATGTTTTAAGCTTTAAATAATCCTGCAAGGAGCAGGGAGTTGGAATTGATGATCCTTATGGGTCACTTCCAACTTGAGATATTCCATGATTCTATGTTTAACAAATTTACAGCTGGAAAGGAACTGCTAAACAAAGACAGGAAGATAGTTTCTCTTTCAAAAAGCTCTTGGACTGCAAACTGCTGGAAGGCAGAAGGATACAACCAGAGATATCACTGTTTTCTCCTTCTCCAAGCTCCTGCTCACAGTGTGCCCAAACACACGTACAGGCAGGGACACTCATAGGCACTATACTCACTGGACAAGTTCATTAGCGTTCTTGTTTCTGTTTTTCACGTGTATAACAGCCACAGATACCCATTTGCCTACCAGCTCCTCTGCCTGACAGCAATATCAATGTTTTAATTGTATAAATAGTAACACGTGTAAGGTTTTGCAAAGCAGTTTCCTAAACTCATGGCACATTCATATTCTGGATTCAAAGTGAAAAGCCTTTAAATGGTATCTAAAATGAAAATGAATGAGATTCCTAATTTAAATAGTTAAATTATTGCAAAATTTCCTGAATAGATTTTATTTCAGTTACGATCAAAACCCCCCAATCATTTCTCAGTAACAGCACTGCATTTGTGATTTCTCATTAGCAGTGTGCCTGTGGTGAGTGGTACAGAGTGAGGGAGCTTCTCTCTTCTAATGTGAGACAGAAGTCTTAATACTCTGTATTTCTCAATGGAGAAAGTACTGTGAGTTGGTTTTCCTATTGAAAGAATTTGTATTCACTGGAATGACACAAAGGATCACAACCTGTTAATGTATTCCCATCATTTACTGAGCATCTTATTAGTGCAAGTCTCTGGGCATTTACAATCTTACTTTACCGTAAGAAAAGAGATGGAGCAATCAAGATATTTCTAAAAAGATAATCTCAGAGGAGATTATCTTCCAGGAAGCTAACACAGGGCCATTTTGTGAGCAATTTGCCATGTGCAGGCATTGGCATAACTTGCAAGCCTGAAAAACTGATTCACAGCAGCAGAAGCTCTTTTGATTATCTTCATTGGCACTTTTGGCTTCCATAAGGGTTTGTGTAACTTTCAGCCCTTGCAAACCAAAGAGAAAGCAAATAGGAATTTACAAAGGAGAGAGTCTAGATAGACACTCTAAACTTTATGCCATATCAGCATCATCTGGACATTGTGCATGCATTGGGACACAGGAGATAGAGAAGAAGGTCGTTCTAAGGGCCTGAGCTTACCCTTTTTCAGCTAAATTGCTGCCAGAGACTTTGACAGTTTTGGATTAATAAGGTCTACAGGTATTTTAACAGCACCAGTTTCAAGTGATGCGGCCAGCTCCAAGGCAATACCATTTGCAACCACTATCACCCTTTCCCTGTATTGAAACAAAATATTTTAAACTCTGTTGGCCATAGCTGGCATCTCAGAGCTGTATTATAGAATCACAGAATATGCTTAGTTGGAAGGGACCCACAAGAATCATCAAGCCCAACTCCTGGCCCTGCACAATATTCAGTCATCTTAACTCCTTATGGACTTTTAGCTCTAAAATTTAGTAAAAGAGTAACAGAATTCCAGCCAAGAACCTTGTTACATCCAGGAGTGTGGAAAATGAGACCACTTATTGAGGAGTGGCAGTAGAGAGCAAGGGCTGCCTTGCAATCCGTGTGGCTCGGTTCCCGACTCTCAGGCTGCCCGGCAGTGCAGCTCCTGGTGCTGGGGCACAGGGAAGCACAGCACCTGCAGCCTTAAATGGGGTCAGCTCCCGGAGGGACTCAGCAAGTGCTTGGTGGTCTTTAAGAGGGGAACAGAGCACAGTGAGTGAGCCAGAGCTGTGCTTTTATCCCTGGGAGAGCAGACCAAGGTAAATTGAATCTAACAACATAAGCTGTAACCATCTTGCAAAACAAGGGAATATTCAGAGCCGACTCCTAGAGCAATAACCATTAGCCCATTTTTGCTGAGATGTCTGCTGTATCTGTACATATTGAATCCACAATCAATCTGGGGAGACTTCAAATCATAGGAAGTAATTAGTTTGGATCGTCCCTTACAGCAAATTTATATAATCCAAAAAGATGAACAGCATAAAAACTGCTTCATCTGAAGAGCTGTAATGATGTTGCAGCTAATTTGGTTTTGAACCAGTCAGAGAATCGTCAGGTTCTGATAAGCTTCCTATTTCTTTCTTATAGTTAACTCACCTCTTAGGAAAATGAGGGTAGATTTCTTTCAAACAAAGAGAATAATGGCTCCATTCAGTGTCATGCATTCCTCAGAATATTGCAGACTTCCTTTCCTTCTTAGGACTTAGAAGCTTAGTTTTCTGCCTTACTAACAATTTTTTGGTAAGAAGTAGCCTTTGACTTTGCTCCTTTGACAGCGTCAAAGTTTTTCACTGTCTATTCAACAACTTTCTCAACAACTAGAAGAACACAGCATACAAATGGTAATAGAGTTATGAAGGAAGCTTCAGTAGCAAACTCACATTGTTCATATCTGATGAGCAAAATGAAAACCATGGTCTTAAACAAGTTCTGTTTGCAAAGAGAAAATGCTTGCCTTATTAGTAAAGTGGCAGCTAAAATACATACATCCTACAGGTATCTATTGTGTCTGTCTAGCAAAACCTACCAGCGACAACATCTTATCATAGCATCCTAAATGGGTATGGTGGATGAGCAAGGGTGAACCAGAGCAAGGCAAAATTCTGTTAGAGACATCTATTTTTGTTTAATAACTATGGTAAAAGTCTCTTTGTAAAGGTCTGACAGCCATTTGCTGATGCTGGCAAGGTCTTCTTTTTTCTAGTTGAAAGAAATCCGGGTGGATACAGTCATAAACTTTTTTCATTTTCTTGGTATTGGTGATCCCAATGTAGTAATTTAACATGCAAGAACCTTTCATTATTAAGGAGTTAAATTTTGCAAATTTGGAACATTCCAAACTGCCTGTGTTTTAAGATTATACTGTAATCATCAAACTCTCTTTTGTCCCCATGACATTGACATCTTATTTTATTTTCAAATATAAATGTTTTTCCACCACTCACTCAGGCATAAGCACACAGGTTGATGTATCTGTATACTAGGTGTCTAGACCCAATGGAATTGTAATGAAGGAAGAGCATGTCCATGGATCTGAATATTCCATCTCAGTTGACAGGGAAGAGGAGTAGTTCTTAAAATCTGATAGTCATGTGAGCCCATTCAGGTTTTCCAAAGTATATAGAGAGCAGTATCTTTTCTGATATTGACATGGAGATGAAGATTTGTTAGAGAAATTGCCACATAACAGGCAACTGAGAAGGTAAAATAGCGAAGAAAAGTGAGAAAGGAAAATGTTAGAGAGTGACCCAAAACTCTACAGCTTCAGGAGCTAGTGTGCAATGTTTGCTTTTGGCTGATCATTTTAAAGAGCAGGATCCTGTTGGCACTTGTTTCAGTATATTTGCTTTAATCTTCAAAGTACTGAGTTGAGAAGGAGGTGTGGCAGAATAAAAGAATTTGAATTAGAAAGTCTTAAGAAGCCTATTAAAGAGGTTTACAAGATATATTTGAATTTCCCTACCCTAGAACTCTCTCTTTGAGTGTCTTGCTTTCTTTTCTTTCACAGTCCTTCTTAGAAACTGTTCTGTTAATTAGGTAAAATATTAACCTTTTTAGTGCTGTACTACTCTTGTTCTTATAGGTCATTAACTCTTTCCATATCGCTTAATTTGCACTATTTACATATTTTTGTTAATATTGATTCTTGCAAATATGTAATAGTCCCTTCCCCACATCACATCAGATTTAGAAGGCTTGTCTTAGGTCGAACCGTTCCCATTGTTCTTTTACATCTAACTCCAGTGGAGTTGTCTCTCACTTTTAAGGAGCTCATTCTCCAGGGATCATGATTTCTGAGGGACAAGCCACCTGGATGTACTCACAAAACAAAATCAGGAGGTGAACACTATGGTAGCTGAACATTTTGCCCCTGAGAGTTGGCATCTGGAGCACCTACACTGTTCTGCCCACAGCTGGGTGTGTTTGTGTGTTTGCAGGTTTTATGTCCTGTTGCAACCTTTGTGATGAATTTGTGATGCTGGCAGACAAAAAGTCGAAAGGAGATACAGAAATGGAGGGCCTCTGAAGCATCTCAAAAAACAAAACAACATCTGTGCTCTTTTCTGCACTCTCCAGGCACATGAAGGGCTGCCAGATGTGCATGAATTTTTAGGCAGCTATGGAAGCTTCCAGATGCAGAGCTGTCCTTGAAAAGCACAACTGGGTGGAGGGTTCCACTCAAACTACAGGATGACTGATTTAAAAATAAAATTACATACAAATGTAGAGTAACTCTTTCAAATTTCAATTGTGATTACTTACTTCCACGAAACTAATTGCTTTATAGAAAGCCCTTCCCTTGTAGTTTAAGTTTTAAAATTTCACCAACAATAGGAGGTTATTTCAGTGACAGAATTTATGCTGTATTTAAATGTTTCATCTGGTTTTATGAGAGATAATTAGCTAACACTTTGTGTTTTTATACAGTACCTTTAAAAAGTCACTGTCAAAATTAGTAAGTCTAATAATATGTATTCCAGAAAAGACAGCAGGAATTAATTTATTTTCCAGAATGTGGATTAATTTCTGGTGAGCAATGCTTCATACAAAGTGATTAGTCCTATTTTTATATCCCCTGCAATTTATCATTGTTAAAATCACCACCACGTGCCAGATGTATTCATAGCACAGCAGCTTCTGTTTGAAAAAGCTGTCCACAAAGCACTGTACACCTTTGATTTGCTCTAATCAATTAATGAGACTTTCAGATAATTCTTTCCATTGCTTTGGAAGACATTTCAGCATTCTGTTGCTTCACTTTTTTTGAAATCTTAAGGACTTTTTAACAATATAAGACATAGAAACCAATCCTACTATTTAGTAGTTATTTTAAAGATGTAGAGACCTTCTTCATGTGACCCCATAAGAATAAATTCAGAGTAAGTGTTTAGCACAACTCGTAAAAGAAAAGGGAGCGCGTGGAAGTGCAGCCTCCTGTGATTTGTGGGGTGTGTTAGAACAATGCTGTGAGGAACCTTTGCAGAACAAGGACTGGCTGGGGTGCAGCAGGGGTCTGGACAGCAATCTGGACATGTGCTACCATCTTAATAGCAGCTGGTCAGCTGAGAACATCTGATGAAATAATTTCTTGTCACAAAACCAAAACATTTTACGCAATGCATATAGAACTGAATGTATGTATTTCCAGAATATCCAGTACTTCTATCTTGAATAAAAATATTATTTTATTAATAGGAAAGTGTTTCCTTTGATTTTGCTCTTAAATTTAATATTTTTTTTACTACAGTTGTTTTCTTGAGTCATGACTCTATTTCATCCAAATTTGTATCATTTAATTACTTTCCAACTTGAGTTCAAAATTCTTGGCTTTGAATTATTTCTTTCTCTTTCTCTGAGTTTCAGAGCGTATGTTCCTTCATTCATTTGGACATTCATACTTCTTGACCTCCTTTCACTGTCTCTAGTTCCAGGATGAAATTGCCTCATTACTTGGCTTGTGCAGACCCAAATACAGTCTGAGTTATAGACTACAAAACTTTTCATATCAGGCTGTTTTTCAGGTTGACAGCCATACAGAGTAATTTTCCTTACCTACTTAAATTTTTAACATTTAATAAATCATATTGAAATGCTAAAAATAGTTCAGAATTTTAATGGCCATTTGAAGGCAGAAAGACCACTGGGAGAGACATTTCACTTAAGACCATCTGACTTTCATAAAATGTTTATCATATGGGGTAAGACGCAGCTTGCGTCAGTATTGCAACTCTGCATCTGATTGTCTAGCTTGGATCTGAATTTTAGATGTCTTGTGGAGAAATGTCCTAAAAAAAGCACCTGCCTTCCATGTCAAATGAATGGAAATTTCTAAAGTGTTCCAGAGGGAGACAGTGTCTGCTTGAATTCAAGCATCTAAGTAGGTATTTATGTCTCAGCTCAGTGGTGACATTGAAAAGGTAAATTTTGCTTTAGTAACTCAGTAGGTAATCTCTCACCGGGCACAAAAATGAAATGAGCAAGTAAAGATCTCCTTCTGCAGCAGTCACACCACTGGCATGTGTAGAAGAGCAGGTGTGATTTAATCTGCTCATAATTCCACCTAGAAACACTACCAAGGGCATTTTATCTGATGCCTTTTTTAATATAATTCAAAAATGGTTATTTGTGAAGACTTGCTTTAGCTGGAAACTAGATAAACCAGGATAATCTCTTCTTAAAAAACACATATGCGTCACTGTAAAGGTACCTTTAATGGATATATTTTTTTAAGCATTATTTGTAACAACTGAACTATGGGCTAGTTCAGGAGCAATATCTATGAATGTGGCCTTCACCTTAAAGATGTGGAGGGTTTTTTAATGGTCCAAATGCAATGCTGTCAGCAATCAGAGTTTCTAACTGACAGAAAAGATTCTTGTTTCTGTAATAAGCTTGTAATTTAAAAGTAAACTTTCAGCAATATTTTCCAATAAGAGATATGAGAGTCCATCCTCCACAAGTAACAAGGAAAATTGTGGATAAACTTTTAAAATAAAAGCAGGGCTCTTAGTACAATTTCACATCATGGTGGTATGAGGCAAATCTATTTTTCCAAAGGGAGTGGACAACATGGATTCCTAAGGTAATAATTTTGAATAGGTTTCAGTTTGACATGGGCTAACATTATTGACTTCAATCTGAAGTGATCTGAAAAAGATTGAGTCCAAAGAACAAACTTGAGTGTTAAAATAAATAATAGAAGAATACCCACGATCAGAATTTGACTGATGCATTCCTGTTACTTTGAGCAAGTTTTGAGTTTGCTGCAGTAGTACTTAATTTTAAAAACGGCTGTCATTATATAGAAGTCCATGAACAAAACAGAAGATGAAAGACAATGTTGTGACCGGTGCTACACCAGCAAAGCCTGGTGTGAAGGACAGACACCCTCCTTGGCCTTGGCCAGCTGGCTGCTTGGCACTGTGAACTGTCTGAGCTACTTTGGTAGTTGCCTGGGAAGAGGGCAAGAGTTGATTTGTTCAGCACTGTGATCTTGTTTCTGTCTCTTCCTTAATGCCTTCAGTTTGAAAGGAAAAAGCACTTGACTGAGCTGCATGTGTCAGCAGAGGCTGATATGGGCCAGAAATGTGCTGCTGTCGAGTGTCTGTCCAGAAGTCTCACAGTTCAGAAAGGAGGGGGTAGACACATCCCCTCCCAGCCCAGTGCATCCCTTTCCCTGCTTGCCTCTTCCCCACACTGGCAGGGGCATCTGTGTTGGTAAGTGGTGTTGAGGCTGAAAAGTGCAGGGACTTATGGATCACAGTATAATAAAAAAATACTCCACAGAATTTACATTGTTCTTACAATTCCTGCTTTGCTGAGTAATGTTGTCCATAATGCAATTTCATGTTGCTTTCATGTAAAAAGTAATAAACTATTTATCTATTTACAAGGTGAAACCAGCATTTCTTTTATGTCAGTAATTCTATATTTCTTTTCAAATTTCTCTGTTTGTAACATTTCTTATGAGTAAAGGATGATTTTGCAATAAGCATATTAGGTCTGTGGAAATGTGCATCAGATCTATAGTCAGTTAAGATGATACATATGAAGCTTAAAACTATTGATTTGAAATGTTTATTGGGAAAGAAGCTATGTGGATGTTTATGAATTATGGATGTTTCCCATGGCTAAATATTGCCAGTAAGCTTAATGTTTCCTCTTTTACATCTCATTTCAGTTTTTTTATCTGTTGTAACACATCCTAGGATTTAAATAACCCAAGTAACTTCTAAACAGGGTGTCATTGGTGTACTCTGTTCTGAGCTAAATGTCAGTTCAAGTGCAGAAAGGAGCAGCTGTTAAAGGGGACTACAGAAGTCAATATTTAGACTATTACCAGTGTCTAATAAAGCTGATTCTTGAACACATTTACTGGGTATATCAAGTGTATAGAAGGAAGAGCCTATTTGTCTACAAAACACTTGAAAGAATAATATTGCTGGCAAACAATGTTAGAATAAATAGCCCTATGGCAGGATTTTCTGCTTGAGTAGTGTGTGTGTTTATATGAAATTAATCAAATTATGTTGATCTTTTCCTTTTTAATAGTTTTAAAAACAATCTCAATCATTTTTTAATAAGCCTCTGTCTATTCCTTATGTACCTTTGAAAATCTTGCCCTTCAGTTATTGTAACTTTAAAATAATCTTTGGCTCTTGAGCTATTCATGGAACATTTGTCAATGTGTGTGTTTATAATTTTTGAATGATTTTTATAACAATATTTTTAAAAGCTTTTGTATGCCTGACCCATCTTGCACACATTACTAGCAGCTCAAAGATGGATTTTTAGCGTGGCATTTAAAGTTAGTGAAGCACCTGAAGCTGCAGAGAGACAACTATTTGTATAGAAGGAGTTTCAGGGACCTAAGCCTTTTCAATTTTCATTAATTTAGGTGGAAATTGGGCATTTTATCAGCTTCTGAAATTCCTCATCAATACATACCAGTACCTTCAGGCTTTTGACTTTTAAATATCTGATCCTCAAGGTACTTTATTTTTAGTAAACTCATTCTTGTAATTTGCTCCTTGAACTTGGGCACTCTAAATTCTTTCCAGGAAGATCAGCATTAGAGTTGCAATCACTTGATCTTACAAGTTTTCCCAATGGGAAGAAAAAATATTAACTAAGACAACAACACTAAGGTTTTGTTCTGCATGTGCTTCTCAGTCCCACCTGGTACAGAGCTGGCTTCTGTCCCACAGGGGTGCTGTGCCCTGAACGGCGCTGTCTGGAGCGGGCAGGGTTTGCAGGAGCAGAGGTTCACACTGCACTGAGAGCAGCCCTTGGGAAGCAGCCTGCACCTCTCAGGGGAGGGCAGGGTGGGTGATTGGGGATCACAGCTTACAGCCCCTGAAGTGAGAGAAAAGAAGACAGCCTAAGTGATGTAGAAATTAATAAAAAGGAGTGAAAGACATTTTCCATCTAAGAGCATTTGCATTCTACACCAAGCACGTACTGGCATGCCTCAGCCCAGTGCCTGCCACGCAGAGGCAATTTCAATAGCCTTCCATCTCTTCTTCACTGCAGCTGCAGAGCATCCATGCTCTACTATGGCACACTCATATGCTGAGAAGTAAAATGTATTTTTTATGTTTTCTACTGTAAAACAGAATTTCATTCAGTGACTCATTTGTGTTGAATTATCTCCAAAACTGTCCCTGCTATCACTTTGGAACCAAATCTAGTGATGGCTTGGTTAGACCTACCATCTGTAAGCTAGAGATTTGGTCTTTTGCTATTACTAACTAAACAGCAAGCCACTTTCAGCAGTTCACAGAGCAGAACCCAAGTCATATGTGGTCTCCTGCAGCTCCAAAAAAAAACTGAAAAGAGAAGAGAAGAGAAGAGAAGAGAAGAGAAGAGAAGAGAAGAGAAGAGAAGAGAAGAGAAGAGAAGAGAAGAGAAGAAAAAAGGAATTTGATTTATTCCTTTCACACGAGTCTGTGAAACCAGAAAAAGTAACTTGGCGCAAGACACATTTTAAATAATAGATTTCAAGGCTCAAAATAGTCTCATAACACCTAGGAAGTGCTGCTGCAGCTGAGTTCTTGAGCATCTGTAAAATTCCAGTGAATTTAAAATCAGTAAGGGGAGGGAGAATCATTCCTTCAGCAAACTGGGTTAAAGAGAGTGCCCTGTAAGAACAATCAGGATACTTTGGCAGTTGCCTTATAAGATTAAAACCAAAACTAGTTAAGTGAATAGGATTCTGTCAGCTCAGAAGTTACAATAAATAGTAATAGCTAAACTTTTGTGGCAATAAAATGACCCTAAACCAACATATTTTAAGTCTCATGGAGAGCACTGGAATTCACTGTATGTACTTTAAGATCTCTGCAGGTACATTGCACCTCAGCTGTTAACATGGACCAGATTTTTGTCTGAAAGTGACCTGATACAACACTAGACACAAAGAATGTGTGTGTCACCACTAGTAGATCTCCGTGGTAATGCTGAGTTTGAAGTATCTGGTTATGGATTGCTGTCAGGAACTTCAGAAAGGAATGTAACCAGTAGGTTCAGGTTGTGCAACTTCTCAGCACATTTGCTGAGAGGAAGGAGCACATTGTTGTGGTTTAAGCACAGGTCTGGGAGCCAGGAGGTCTGGATCTATTCGTGGCCATGTGCTGTGCCCTTGGATAAGTCAGGTTATCCTTTCTGGGCTCCTGCACGTCTGGTGTTATATCTACGCTTAGATAAACACATTGCAAAGTGTTTCTGTTGTGGTCACTACTCTTCTGAGGGCATCTTTGCCTTCAAGGCAATGGGAATGAGGAGCAAGAGAAAGTCTGGGGTTTCTCCACGTCAAGTCAGTAACTTCCCCAAGTTCATATGTGATTAACTTCAGTGTTATGTATGTCTTTCCTCCAAGAACTGTCATCCTGCGTGCACCAGTCAGCTTTGGTGGGACTTGGCTGTTCTCCCCATACAGTGAAACAGATGGGAATAAGTCGTGCATGTCTAATATTTAATAATCTGATCTCCTTGCATGCTCTTCTGCAGCATGTAAGGCTGTAAACTTCCCTGCCGAAAGGAGTGCTGAGATGAAGCAGTAGCAAGACTCTCTCTTATTTGTGGGCACTAGAGGGCATTAGAGTAATATTTTATGAAAACGTATATGGTTAAAAAAGAAAAAAAATAGAGGGCAAAATAGTCGCCTAAATCTCAATAGTAAGGCTTGCAGCTGGAGAGTTGTACCAGAGATTGACGTTTTTAGGTGCTTACCTGAATTGTTAGCAATCCATCTGTTACTATTCATACAACATTGCTAATCATACATAACGCATCTCGGGCATTAGCTACAAAGGACACTGTAGGTTCTAAGATACGTGACTAAGTAACATTATTGTGGCCGAACACGGCAAGAAAAGGGATTGTAGATTTGTTTGCTCATGTTATGGCTGATTCTATCCCCATCTGCTTCTGCACTGGGCTTCCAGATCAGGTGGTGGAGGAGAATTTGCACAAATGTGTCTGCATCTTTCCCTTCTGGACACAGAGCTGGTAGAAGCTGGTATTTTGCTTTGTCTCTAGCCATGGATTGAAAACTAATAGTGATATAGAAAACCCCAAACCAAACAAATAACAAAAAAAAAAAAAAAAAAAAACACCCCCCCAAAAAAAAACCCAAACCAACCAACCAATCAAAAAAAGGACCAAAAAAACAAAACGAAGAAGTCAGGAAAGCTGGATCGTTGAAGCCACTGGAAGATGACTGTGTTCTGTGTGCAGCTCTGAGGGGTGGCTTTTGTGCAGAAGATGGTGGGTGGGTGGTTCTGATTTTCTGCTACCCTGTGACAATGGGAAAATAATAGTTTTAATATGAAAAACAAGAGCTGTTTTCTTTACTGTCTGAGACAGAGCGCTATGAAATTCTGTCAGTATTAACATTGCAAACGGCAGAGCAATGTTTTCATTAGTCTGTTCTGCTACAGTTTTTCTTTCCTGCAGCAGCTATGACAGAACAGCAGCAGGAGAGAGTAAAATAAAAGGAATTAGGCTGAATTTTTACTGCAGGCTTTTCATCACAGAACACGAGTGGGAGGCAAAAATAATAGGAGCATACTGCCATCAGGTAGAAAATTAGTAATGTAGAAAACTGCATAAGAACACGCATTTGATGTCAAATGCTGTGTAAAGGGGTTTAGCTCTCACTGGCACTCATGATTTTCAAAGAACAGCTGAGAAGAGGTCCTAATGCCTGAGCTCTTTGCAAATGCTGATTATTGAACCTGAAGCAAGTTCTGGAATTGCTGTATGAGTCACAAATTTTGAGTACATTTAGTTTGTGGTTGCGTGAAACACCTGTACTGAGACACAGAAAGCACTTCACCTCAGAAAGCTTTTGTCTGGTTGTCTTGGCATCACCGTCAATATATTTGTCCCCACATCGCTGTCATGACAGACTGATAATCCAAAGACTAAATCCTGCCTCCCAGCAACCATGCCTCCTACTGTCTCTGTTTTAGGAGATTTACAACTTTGGCAGTTCACAGTTCTGTGACCAGTGGGCTGGATGGGCTTATTTTACTTGGAATTTAAAAGCAGGTCTCGATCACTCTTTGTTTTTCAAGCGTTGACAAACTCACCTTTTGCCTCTACTACAGAAGGTTTCACAGATGTGGCTGCACTAGTGGAGTACAACCGTCATAAATTTACTTCTTACCAGGAGTGGGTTTTTTGCCTGTACAGCTTAATTCAGAAATGAAATCAGGTAGGTCAGCAGAACTGCTTCCCGCCAGTATGACAGCAATACTGGGCCATTTTCTGGGAAAGTTGCACACTTTATGGTTTAGATATTGTTTCACAGTCCAGACTGCTGGAATCATTCTGGTGAAGCCTCTGGTGTGTTTGTGAGGTCTTCACTGATGCTAGGGGCTGTACTGAGTAGTAGCAGATTTCCTCACTTTTCTAGGGCCTGAAAAGGAGATGCAGGTGGTTCCTGCCCTTCCTTTTGGAAGACAGGGGAAGGAACAAGTTCCAAATTTTTCTGATGCTAGAGCCTATGCCAAATGAATAGGAGACATGTCCATGCATAAAATAAAGGTGTGATACTAGCTCCTTTTTGCCAGGAACTTGCTCCAGCTAGTTCTGAGGACATGGATTTTGGCAACCAACCTGCCTACCAGGATCCCCAGAGGCTCCTGCTCCCATCTCTAGCTCGTGCAGAAGCCCTCACTGCTGCAATGCCTCCCTTGTTGTAGTTCTCCCAGTTAGCACGGCATACTGGCACTGACCAAACCTGCCCTTGCTCTGAGCTGCCAGCAAGCCCTCAGTATGCTGCATGGAGGGAGAACAGCCTTCTGCTCCATCTATGCAGCTCTGTGACTTGTAACTTCTGGGCCTGTGTGTTTTAAAGATTTGAGAACTCATGCTGTGCCCCTGGATAGCTGATCTTTTCCTTATGTTACCTTGCATTTCATTGTAGCCAGGCAGTGTTGTTTAAGCTCTCTTTTTCTTTCTCACACAGAAGGCCAAATGGTGATAAGCTCCTTCTCCCCTGCCCTGCCATCAAAGTCTGCTAGATATTTACCTACCCCTCAAATTGTAGTTTAAGTGTTTTTTCCATCCTTAGGTTGTTAATAAGTTCCAAGCTGAAGCCTTTTCTTAGATGGCATGGCAAATGTTTTTTCAATTACACACCATTGCATTCGTGGCACTTCCAGTGGGGTGAGATTACCTGCCAATGAAAAAAAGTGTAATTTATAGTAAAGGCACTTAATGGATGCTAGCATGTGGCTTTGTAATGTCAAATCTGTATGACTGACAGTGAATGCCAAAGAGAGCAGCAAAGGTTTCTTTCCTACCTTTGACTTTCCCACTATTTGGCAGAGGAGAGCAAACAGCCTAGCTCTTAGAAATACTATTTTTGTATTGCACAGAAGCAAGGGAATGAGACTTTCAGCTGGCATGTGCACTTGATGCCCATTTTTTTGTCTGCTTGAACATGTGCAGGAAGAAAAACCATGGTAACAGAAACTAGTTATGGATGAAACGTCCTGGTGAATATTTTTTGAAAACAGTATTCTGAACCGTCTGAGTAATTTCAATTCCTCCTCTCTGTGGTGCTTTCGTCAGATCATGTTCTGCAGTGTGGTTTTGCTAACTGTGCATTATGCATTACTGATTTAATTCCTACCACAAAAGAGGTGCCAAGTCATCTCCAAAGATGCACAGATACTGGCATGAATTTAGACAGCAAAACTGAGGTGACAAACACAAACTAAGCAATATAATCACCAATAGATTTAAAAATCAGCCATGTTATGGCAAATCTTGTCCAGACAGGAGTGATATTTTGAGAGTTTCAGTTGCATGGAATTTATTCTGGTCACTATCTCAAATTAATTTTCCTCTAAACAATTACACTGGGAATAGGATGTACCTACAGTAATATGGAGAGTTTCACTCAATTAATTGTTAAAGACCAAAGTTGGAACTCGTAAAGTAATTGGAAGTAAAACAGTAGAGTAGTGGGCCATATGGAAGCAGTTGTGAGTGTTATGAACAACTGATAGGATACAAATGTCTATTTTTGTCTCTTCCTCCAGTAAACACTTACAGAAGGAATCCAGCTTCAAATCGTACACTTGCTTTGTGTTAGCAATAAACAGCCATTTGTTAACAATGATCTGTTTTGATAACTCTGTTCTTTGACATTTCAGAGTTTCTATCTTTGAAATTGTTCCTCTGTGCTACCCAAACTGCAGTTAACTCTTCTCAAGTCACTTACAGAAGAGCTAGAAACTCATCTCTTCAAATTCACTCATGCTGCTTCATAACCAGAATATTTAATAATCTCAGTTTTAACATCTGCTACCCCACAGGGTGCTTCCCAGCACAGTCATCAGTGCCTGTATATGGCTGAAGTATAAGGAAATTTTCACATAATTTCAATAAGGAAATGAGGTATAAGGGGCTTTTCAGCCCTTAACAACCTCAGAAGGATTAGAGGAAGAGAGGGTCAAGCTGAAAAATCATTGATTTAGAATTAAGGGACAGAAATGCGGTAGAAGGATGGGACAGGAATGAAGGGGAATGATGTTTATTTATTTGGCTGAGGCAGAAAGGGGTCACCCAGCAAACACATAACACAGACCATGACTTGCCAGAGGACAAAAGAAACTTTCCAAGGAAAGGCAAGCAAGAGCCTGCTTGACTTATTGACTGGGTCAAAAACCCGGGATGAAGGCCAGAAAGGGCAGGCAAAAGACAGGACTTAGGGAACTGTAATGCATAAACCCACCAGTGTGACGCAGTTGGGTGTTATGGGCAGTCAGGCAGATGCTTCCTTGTCTCTCTCATGGCTCATTCTGGTTACTGGAAGGGAAAGCCTGCCAGACTGACTGTAACTGAAGGCAGCAGCTAATGCTAGAAATTTGTTCAGGATTTACAGCCTCCAGTGTTAAGCATTTGTTACATAATGTTACAGAGAAAATACAGATATGCTTCAAAAAACGTTTTGGCACCATCCTCATACTTGCAAGGTGACCAGAGATGGCAAGGCCACCCCAAGCAATAGGTGTTTTCATGCTGAAAGTTACTCCACTGTTGTAACTTTTAACAAGGCTTTGCACTTTGAACACTCACCTGTTTCAAAGTTCCATGACATAGTTAAGGAGTAAGGGATTTATATTTATTTCTGGTTGAAGGGTGAAATCATGAACAGAACAACAGTTACTTCCTCTGTTTAAATTTCAGTTGCTTTGTTTGAAACTGAAGCTCAAGGCAGAAGGCTTTGAAGCTTACCTTTGCTTAGTTATTTTAAGCATCTTGTGGGCTGCAGCAGAGTAGGAGGGTATCATTGGCAAATAAGCTTTGTATTTCTGACAGGGAGACTTGTGGCATTTCTGTAAGCTGGATCCTTTTGCAGCAGAAAGACTGATATGTGTGGCAGCATTTCTCATGTGTGAGCTTTTTCATCTGGAAAAGAAACCCCTTCCTTTTGTAGTAAGACATCTTTTGCATCATCCTTGCAGGATGAGAGAGGGAGACTTACTGGCTCAGCTCCTGTGCAGGCTAATGTCATATAGCACATCTAAGAGACACACCAGTGGTTCTGCCTGATGATTTGTTGGCAATGATTAAAAATCTGGGTTGGTGTAAGTTAATTGTTCAAGGAGACTTTAAAATAAAAACAGGCTTGACACTGCAAAGCTTTAATGTAACATAACTGGGTTTTAGGGTTTCCGTGAACTTTAACATGTCAGGACAAATTACTCACTTTCAGAATGGAAGTTTCCTCTTCTTCCTCCTCTCCAAAAAACAGAAAGCCTAAAAGGGAGCCAGCTTCCGTTAGTCTGTCCATGTGTCCTCCCCACAGGGTCAGCAGAGGGTACAGCTCAAAACACACATGGAGAGTGTATGAGTACTCAGTAAATTTACAAGAAAAACATGTTGTTGTTTTCTTCCTGAACCATAAAGCCACTGGAGATCTTAGGCAGGAAAGATTTTAACACAATTACATGTAATATAATTACTCATACTAAAGGTTTTTAAGTGGAAATTACCTGGAAAGGATTGTTGATGATGTGCAAGGGAGAAGACAATCTTAAATGTCTGCCCTTAAAACTGTGCCTGCTCTGTAGAGCTAAAACAAAATTTTAGACTGTGATTTTCTCCTGAAATGGATGAATAATAGGGCACAAATATATATTTTAATAATCACTTTGCCATGACTCAGTAGCACTGGATAAGAAAAGTTGGAGATGCACTTGAATTCTGGACTTGGCAGTGTACCATGGCTTGGAGATGTGGAACAAGATGAAGGACACTTATTAAACATTGAGGGTTTGACATAGCTGCACTCAAGTGCCACAGAAATTAAAAGTCAAGGGCACTCATTCCTAAAAGCAGAACTTGGTTTAGGAACACACGCATTTTGGGGGCTGTAGAATTAAGAAAATTATGACAGAGGAGGATACCATAGTGTGTTTAAAATATCACAAATGTAACCCAGGGCAGTGTTTGATAGCTTTTATCCTACAGATTTCATAGCCCTGTTGAAATACTTTCTTCTTGAAATCTTTCTTACATGCTTAGACATTGAATAGTATCAGGCAAAATATATTATTAGCTGGTCATTAGGCAGTTCAGGGGGTTTATTCATATCTCATATATTTCTTCCATGTTACATATTCTTCCTACCTTAACAAAGCTGTCAAACTTGTGAAGGGGGCTACTAAAATTACTTTTACTTCATCCTGCTTCTAAAAATGCCTTATTTTTAAATATCCAGGGATGGGTGAGTAGTCCTTATTTTAAGGAGTGGAAGGAGAGGCTGCACATTTCAGATTGTTTTCTCACACACTTACTGTAAGCATACTGCAGATGTGCACATCCTGTCACTCCTAAGAAAACTCCTTATTTGATGTTCAAGGGAAGCTCCTGATGATGTCTGAGAGAAAACAGAGGAATGGATGGGGAACAGAATGGAGATGTGTTATTCTTGTGCTCACTGGGTGTAACCCTTTCACAGGATGTGCATTGGATGAAATCCTTTCCCCCACAACTAAAGCATTTCATCTTCACTTCAGTGCAGACATAAATTTTAGCCAGGAGCTTTTTCCACTGATGCTAATTACCTTTGGATCATTTTCTCTGCATGAAAACATTGTCTGGGGAGTCAGTAGTGAGGTAATTTCTACTGCTAACAGCTCTTCAGAACAACTAAAACTCAAATCCCAATTTACAGTGTTTGTCTCTTGATCTGTTTTTAATACTGTCAGCAATGGAAGTGCTTCTACACTTTGCTGCCACGTAGTCTACTTTCAAACTAATTGATGTACCCTGTACAGCTCAGAAAAACTAAACTCTGCTTCTCTCTACTCTTATAAAGAGAGATTACTCATTTATATTCCAGCCTTACAAGTTTCTCCCCTTTTCTAGGTTTCTGGAATACACATTGTCTCTCCATGCAAAGATATTTTTGTTAACCTGAGAGTCACTCAAGGTGGTAAATGAACAATTCCTTGCCTGTGAGGCAGGGCTGATTTCTCCCTAACTCTTAGCCATAAGCACCTCCATAAGCCTCTGGGTCTCTTCACAGATACCAAGCTGCAGACACAGTGAGTTTCTGCCCACCGCTTTTGGTCTGGGTTCTTGGCTACCCAGGAAGTAAGAAAACCCAGGGGCATTAGGTTTTCTCAAACCTGTTTCAAATATTAACCTAAAATACAAAGCCCCCAAGTTTATTCTAGTGAAGGGTGGTGCTCCAATAATATAAAACAAAACCAAAATGAGAAGTGGGAAACAGCAGCCTGCACTGTCAGAGTACCCCAAATGCCTGGCAGCCAGGGCTCTGAATGTGGACTTGGCAGTGGTAGCCAAGTGTCCTTTTGGCAGCAATCCCCTGCCCATGGAGTGAATCTTCAAAACTACCTAGCACAACAGGCAACCTAGTTTGCCACTCTGATTTGCTTTGGGAGCTCCCCTACTTTTTTGAATCTACCCTGTTCCTCTTTTTAGGATGGATTCCCATCTTCTGTCATCTCAGTCTTGCCTCCCACCATCAGGTAAATTTTGTGCTTACAAGCAAATGACTGTGATGAAGCAGCCTTTTACCTCTCTATCTGGCACCAAGCTCTGAAATAAAACGATGTTAATATAGCAAGTCAGGCCTTTCTTTCTCCCCACTGCATTTATTAATTAGCACATTCTTTCCAATTTGAATGGTCTCTGCATTTTGTGAAATAATAACTGTGCTAGTTACTCATGGTAACTACATTTCCAGGACTGTATCATGTTTATAAATCATGTATCTGAAACATCTACTATTCATGTACTACCAGACTCTCAGCTTTCTGTTTGCTTTGAGTTATTCAAAGACAGCACACAGACATGTACAGCAGTACAGACAATGCTCTTACCAGCACTCTCTCCATGCACCATCCTTCCCCCACTCTCCATCAGGGGTTTGTTCCCATCACAGCATTGTCACTACTTATGTGGCTCCACACTAACAACAGCCACACAGGACTGCAGCACATGCCAAATACACCGAGTAATACTGCAAGCAGAATGTCTTGTCTCAGCTCTAAAAGGCACAACAGAGCCAAATCAGAGCAATCTCAAGGTGATTGTAACAATCAGCCAAAATGGTTGAGTGAGGAGGAAAAGTCCCCTCACACTTTGTGTGAAAGTCTAATGCATTTTGGTGACTTAGAGTCCAGCTGTAGCGCTTTGAAAAGATGTTTTATAAAAAGCAGAGCAGCAGTTTCTGCTACCTCTATAGGGAGGTTCACACTGAAGAGAGGTATTTGAGATAGGCCATATCTTAATTGAAAAATAAGTCACTATACAGTATGTCATGGGTTCCAATAATAATATTCTCTCATTTGTCTATTGTCATGCACCAGTTATATATGAATGCAAGGACATTGTAAGGAAGCAAATAAAATTAGATATTGTATCACTAGAATTACTGAAAATTTTCAGAATTTTTTTTTCTCTTGCCTTCTAGTTCAAAATGACAGTGAGTTTTCTATAAATAGTGTGTCTATGTGAAGATTATTTTACAATGCATTTTAAGATGTCATATGTACGGGTTATAAATATGATGTTCTTAATACCTACACAATTTTTCTATACTTCCTGTAATGTTGTTTCATCCAGAAACCAGACATCTAGTAGCTGTTCAAAGGTGAGGCATGCCTGGTCTAAATCCTTTGCTCTGGTTCTTTCAATCTCCACTGAAAACCTTCTACACATTCCAGCACTCTTGATGGTTCAGTTCACTGCTGAAAAAGTAGTGAATTCCTCCTTCTGTGGGACTTCTTTTCTTCTACAATTCCATGGACTTCAGCAAAATACACCAACTGTGCACGTGGTGAGTTGCCTAAGCCAGGAGTAAGTTTTCCAGAGATATCAGCAATAGCCTCTCTGTTGACTCCTGTGGAATTTGGATCTCATCCTCGAGACCAGGCTGCAGATACCTTTCTCTTGGAGGGTCAATAGACATAGTTCACACAGTCGACTTGTAGGCTTGTACAGATATGCTCAGGAAAGTCAGAACACCTCCTCATTCAAGTAGCAAACTGAGCTTCCAAAAGGGAAAACAGAGCCTTTCTGCTTCACTGAAATTCTTTGAACACATCTTTTTCTTTATATGATCTGAAGAGAAACCAGAGTATACATCCACAGAAATAGCAGAGAGGGAAGTACTCACAAATTCTGCCTAAAAGAACTGTCAAATGCTGCAGGAGTCTTGAGGTCTTCACCCAGGACGGCTGAGCAAGACCTTGTACTTGCAGAGCTCCTGGGTGTCTGGGTGCACACATCTCCTCTCCCCAAATGCCTTGCAAGAGGCTTGTGCCTGTGCAGAGCACCCATGCTTGGCCTGGAGAGCTGGGGGCACTTCTGCTCTGTCACAAATGGGTTTCCCCATATAGAACTTCACCCACAGCACTGCACTCTTCCCTCAGCTGCTGCTGTTTGGAAGTCTGAGCTGAGAATTAGTCTGCTGGCATCCAGAGCCTGACTGTAGTATTGCTTCATTCCATCCTTTTGGTTCTGAGGATGTAATTTATCTGTCTTAGGAGATTTAAATGATGGGCAGGCGTAAAGTGAATGAAAACAAGTGTTGTCTAGCAAAGCAATATGTTACATTCTTGATCATAAATATAAAAACATAGTTATAAATAGGAGTGTTAAAAAAGGAAGAGATAAAACCATATATATTTATATGAGAAAAATTCTAGCTGTCTTCTAAACTTTTTCTGAGACATCTCGTAGCTGTTATAGCTGAGAGCTAATCAACAGATCAGCTTGCTCTGTTTTAGAGTGTAATAAATTGTGGGCTCTCCTCGCACAGTCTCCATCTTGGATTTTCTCTAATATCTAACAGTTGTCAGGATTACAATGTGTATAAATGATATGACAAAGAAATTCTAGGACTTCTGCTTTCCTATTAATCCATTTAGGGAAACGTATTGTATTTGCAGCCTAGGTTGGCAGCAAATGTGCTTGAGACATTATAATGAATGTAATGAATGTTCTTGTAATATTGTTCAAGCCTGTCTAGGTTGAACTGTGCAAAGCCTCTCTTCACAGGAGAGGTGACCTTTTACAACAGCCATATCCTCCTGCTAATTACATCGCAGTCCCTTTCTGTCCCAGGCAGAGTGACTGTAATGTGAACATCCCTCCTTTCTGTGGGTAAATGTGATTTATGTATTATGAAAGGCAATACCTGTACAGCATTTTGGTCTTATGAATTCACTTACAAGAAAGACAGACACGTAGCCAGTTCTCTGTCTCCCTTAACATTAAAAAAATTAAAACTTGACTTTGTATTTTCAGTTTCTTCTTTTCTTCCTCTGACTTCTGTCAGAGTTGTTGGCAAGATTAATCACATTAAATCAGACCACGAAATTTAAACAAACACTACCCTTCCAGTCTTTCTGGATTCCACACAAAAGTAGCATAATTCCCCATAATTATAAACCCCTTATTTATTACATAAAGTTTATCTGTTGACCTCAGTTTAAATCAACTGTTCATGGAGCAGCTTCAGCAGAAATAGGAGAAAACCATGAGGAGGGGAAAATACCATTCACAGAGAAGATCCAGAATGAAGAGAGGATGGAAAGACAAAGTTATTTCATTTACAGAAGGGTTAAATAAGAGAGAGCAAAGCGAGTGCAGGGAAAATAAGAAATGGTTGAGGGATCATGTTTCAGACTTCTCCTGTTTGAATTTTCTTATAAAACAAGGAAAAAAAGTGAATTGTTTTGGATTACTTAGCCAGTAAAACAGATAGGCAGCAGCTGTGAAACAGAGTAGTGTTTTTCACATGGAGCAAAACTAACCTGTAGGACTCCTGCAATGAAACATTTACTGGAACTGTAAGTTCAGCAGGACTGAGGAGAGGATGGGACTTTTTGGGTGGAGTTCAATGCAGTCCCAGCAACATCAAATGAAAGAATGGGAAATGTGTGTGTCGAGGGTTAAATATATGACATGGAGGAAAAGAGGCAAATCAGCATCAGTAAAGCACTGATGCACATTTTTAGCTTTAAATATCTACTTAAAGCCACTCAGCAAATCACTTTGTAAGCAGCTACAGAATTCTGAAGATGTGCTCAAGTTGGTTAAGTTGAAGCTTCATTATTTGGTGTTTTGATTATAAGCCTGGGCACTTTTTCATTGTATGAAGCCTGAAACTGAAACATGCTGAGGGGTAATGTCAACAGCAAGCATACTAAGCATGAAACTATGGACCATGCAAGACAGCAGAAAAGCATAGAAGGCGTATGTATCAAAAGGTGTAATATTTGAAAGCAGTCCTCCTATTGCCATTGCTCTGGCTTCAGCTGTTGAGGCAGAGCCCGCTAATATACATGACTTTTGTCAGGAATCGCAGCATGTTACTGACGTGACAGATAAAAGTGTATGACTTACAATATGCTATTTTATATGACTATAATAGAAATGTTTTTGTGCTATGCTCACTTTCCTTTGTTCTTTTGAGTCTGAGACTCAGTTCAAGTTGTTCTTGGGATCCATGGCAAATTCTTAAGGCTTCTTCACATTAAAATAGGTACTGAGGAAGGAACGTCTAAAAAGAAAAATAAGAACAAATTAAAATAGGCCCTTGGTTGAGATTTATATTCTGACACACTCTTGTCTCTTATGTATTATCCACAGTTGCTTTGCCTTTCTCATCCAGACATACTTGACTCCTCTTTCTTATTCATCTTTTCCCTTACTTAGGCTTTGGATTCCCTAATCTTCCTCAGTGCTGAACAGCAAAAAAATTTCCTGCAAGCCTGGAGGACCTTCTCTGTTCCCTTTCATCCATCTGCATTATCTGCAACAGAAGTAGCAGTGATTCTAATTATGGAATTTCTGTAATCATTAACATTTTATAAATGATCTGTTTCTTCTTTGAGGTCGTCCTATTCCAGCAGCAGATATTCTGCTCATATTCTCCTCTGTTACTGGCAGTTTTTGAGGATTTGGCATTCTTCAACCTGCAAAGAAGCTCCCTTCCCCCACTTGGCATATTCATGGGTACCACTTTTCTTTTAATCTCTTTTTAAAATGAGGTTTGTTAATGCTTGTGTGCAGTACATAAGCAGGCAGGAGAATATCAGAATGTTAGTAGATAAGTGAAAATTGAAGCATTAAGGATTTCTGCTTCTCTTCCATACCTTTCACCTCAAAGTTATGCAACTATTAAAAAAAAAAAAAAAAACCACACAAACAAACCCAAACCAAAACAAAACAAAAAAAACCCAAAACAAAAAAACCCCAAACAACACCCAACACCCCCCCCCCAAAAAAACCAAAACCAAACCCCAACTCAACAAACAAATTCAAAAATCCCCCAAAACAAGACCAGAATACCAGAAGCCCAACACTCTCAGCACTGATCATGCAATCATTGGCAGTTCCTTTGGGTAGCAATTTTGTCATACCAGATGCATTGTACTTGTTTCAAGTTGGAAATAAAAAAGAAAACATAATTTCTCCAGGTGAAACATGGAAGAAATACAGCAGAGTAAAGAACTTTCCCAGACCTCCTGCTGATGGGGTAAAAGAAATGACACGTAGGTATGAAAGGCAGAATGTAATGGCCCTGGTTGCTGCCAGTACATAGTGATATCGCACTACCATTTAAAGCAAGGTCTTCAGCGAGTTTGAGTGACTTCCCTTGAAGCAGATAAAACAATTTTGAAGCTACAAACTATCTGGAAGTGAGACCAATCTGGCTGAACTTGTCCTACAGCTCTGCACACTGAAATGTAGTAATTTTACTGGTAATGCAATAGGATGTGGTGTCTCTTCAGTTAAAGGATTTTTCTGTTGAAAAAAAAAACCAACAACCCCAAAAGAACAATTAATAGTAGGAGGAGTAAAAATCACAGTGAAATAAAATGTACAAGGGTTTGGGTTTTTTTTCCACTGCAGTGACCCAGGAAGGGAATGATAGGAAAAAACAGGATATCCACACCAGAGGTGAAGGCTTTTCCAATGAATGCAAGATGCTCATCGCTAGTTCTGGTGGTGTTCAGTGATTACAGCACATGATAAACAGATGATGCTGCTATTTAAGGGTGAACTGTTTAGGATGAGCAATTACATACGACAAAGTTATGTTTGATAAGATAGAGGGGAGATAAGGATGTAGTGAGATAAAAAGGAATAGCTTTGCTCAATGCTAAAGTACTTAAAATGATCAGATAGAGTGCCAATATCTAGGTGTTGGCTTCATTGAAAAATAACATCTATTTGAGCTGCTGTATGATCACATACAAAATAAAGAAGACTTCTTTCTAAGTAAAAGAACTTAAACCAGTCCTGCTCCTTAGGGATTTAGACAGTTTGCAGTCAGACATCAACTGGCAGTTAAATTGGGCAAAGCTTGATGTAGGTGGTATAGATTTACTAAAATGTAAACAGCTTATTTTCTTATCTATATGTACATTGTACACTGACAGAGGAGGAAGAGCAGGGTCAAAACTCTTTTAAATATATAGCATTAACTTAGATGAAGCATTTTTATTATTATTATTACTGTATGACACAGACTGAAGCACAGAAATTAAGGGCCAGTTTTCATCTAAATGTATTCCCCTAAAAGCAAGAGTTGTTGTTTGGAGGATTTCTCTGTAGTGTCTCTGCAGTTAAGGGAAGGATATTGGCCTAAGGGATTTGCATTTGGATCCTGTCCAGATTACTAAAACATTCATATATTATTAAGTAATTTTCAAGTAAATCTTTACACTCGTAAAATAATGAAATGGATGCAAGCTGTCTGTGAATATCTGTTTGGATGCTGTTGTGGACTGAGCTCTGTTGCTTTTTTCTCAGCAGTGAACTTGCACTCCAAATATTTGCATTATTAGTATTTCATGTATTTCCTTGCTGTTGTCTTAATTGCCCTGATAAGTTTTGCACGCTTCTGGCTGTTTTCTGTCTTTGGATTGTTTTCTTCAGCTGATGCTGTTTGCTTTGTCAGACACAGAAGTATCATTCAAAAAAATGTCTCCCACAAATAAGCCCTCTATGACCTTATTTTACATGGTGATTATAAGAGTAGCTCTTAAATATAAGGATGAAAAATCTAGTCTGAGATCCTGGTTAACAAGCCCAAGAGTCTTTTGTCCTGTTTGACTGGCAAGAACTTATCTCAAGCTTAGTCATGCAGTTGTCTTAACTCCCTGTAGATTTAAAGCTGTGTTTTAATTCTTTCCTCTCTCTCACACAAGCCTTCCAGGTATAACTCTGCAACCTCCCTTGTTCATCCAAACAATCAGGAAAAGAGCACAAGATAAGCTTTTCTGATGGGAAAAAAGAAACAAAGAAAAAGCTTATCCATCTCCATACATAATCTTGTGTCAGGGAGTATATATGCTTTTTCAATTAGGGTTTCTGAAGTTCCTTTAATTGCACTCCCTATGCCCTATACAGGGATTAAAGGCTTCACCAAATAGGGCCTGAGAGGCTGTATAACCTTCCAGTCTCCTATAAATGCATTTGCTTACTGATTTTCCCTTCTTTTCTCTACGTGTCTGTTGTTGCTGTCATTTTAGTCTGCTCTAGAAAGTCATTCCGAGAGAAATGCCATTAGGGGAAAGACTGAGCAAACAGCAAGTCTTATGCTTACTTCTGATGAAGTGCTGGCTTATTCCTAGGGGTGTCTGAAAGAGCCAAAGAACCTGGACTGAGTCTAAAGCTTTATTTTTTTACATCTCAGTGAGCAATACTCACTTTGGAATTACATTTTGCATTGGAAACTCCAATATCCAAGCCAGGTGTAAATTGACACTGAAGAGTTATTTCTTTTCAGTGAGTTACCACATGAAACAGCAATAAGTTATTTGCAAGGTGTTTTATACTTAGTTAATCAGGAAAAAATTGCTTGGCCTTTGTGCTATTTATTTCCATCAGGTGGTATGGAATCTAGATTTACGTTTTGAAGCATTGAGGAATTATGAATTGCATTGTTGAAGGCTTTAGACTGTTATGTGAAGGGAAAACAGTTGAAGAAATACATGCTGCTGCCTGAATTATTACACATATCTTAATAATAAAGCCCCAGCTGTGTTTGCCTCCCGCCAGTAACAAAAAGTAGATGTGATTTTAATTACTTAGAGCAAAATTCAAGTGGTTTATTAATACCAACATAACCCTAGGACAGAATTATAGCAATGTTTTATATACACTTTGGGGGATGCTGGTGGAAATAACATGCAAGGTATGAATCTGCTTTCCTGCTGCTTCTCAGCTCGGTGGAAATTTAACCTGAGATCAAGACCTTCATCTGCTTGGAGTAGGAGATGGAAGAAGAGCACAAATGGTCAACTCAGGGGGAGTTTCCTTATTCCAGATCTCAGGAGAAAGTTTCTTCCATGGGTGCAGAGGCTGGAACCTAAGGAGGTTGAGTGCAGTTGAGAGGGAGATGGATGGGCTGTCTTTTGCCCCCAGCTCCCTTATCCTACCATCATCCAGGCATCTATCCAGTTCCTAGTAAAGATCAGAGCAGGCCTCATCCTCCTGTAAGTGACACCAGAAGCTGATGATGCCCCAGGGTTATGCTGAGACCATCGGGTACCAGCCAAGGGAGCCTCTCATGGAGGGCAGTCATCTCCCCCTCACATCTCTGTGCCATGCAGGGAACGCTCCTATGGCCATATCTGACAAGTCTGCTTTGCATGACAGGAGGGATAGAAATCAGCTGGATTCTCCAAAGGATTTGTCCTGGGGACTGTAGTGAAGGGATTAAACTGCAGCTAAAGAAAGAGTCAGAAGTCTCTTTGCACAAGGACACATTATACATCCTAACACATTATGGACAAGGAGCCTCCTTTTAATAGAGAACTGTGGTTTTAGTAGTGTGATTTTTACTCAAAAGGAACAGGATCTGATGAATTCCCCTGCTCTATCCAAACCACACATGGACTTACCTCACAACTGAGGCAGTTGCTTCAGTTTTTCTGAATTAACCTAATATTTTTATTATTACTTACTCCAATTATGTTTTGTATTTGTGTTCTGATGCTTGCCTGAACTACTGTCCACCTGTTTTTGGCTTATCCTACCTGGCAGTCCTCACTTTCCTTCTTTATCTTGGATATTTCTGGCTAATGCTTTGCCCTCCTTTAGTTTTCCTGTGGATTTGTAGCTTATCATGACCCTCCCTCCAACTATTCTATAAGCTAATATTTTTTATTTGTCTACATTTTAAATTTGGGTTCCTTTTAGCTGTTTTATTATTACTGTTTTATCAGCAATGACAGTTCCAGCACTGAGTGCATTGAGAGCAATAACAAAGTTCCCATTAGCTCAGAAGAAAATCAACTGAGTCATGGGAATGTAAAACCATGTGCATAATCTTATTACAGATATCCTTGGTACTGTTAATTAATCATCCAGATTCATTCCCCAAAAGCATTACCCAAATCCAGTCTAGAAGTTGGGGGATTAATGATAAGCAGCAGGAAGGCTTTATAAAGACTAGTCCTGTTATTGTATGAAAGTCAGGGCTTATAGTATAGAATGACACATCTTTGGTGCTGACAGCCATTGTGAGCACAGAACTTGGAGCTTCTACTCCAGAATTTTAAAAAATCGTCATGTCTATTTTAACAAGATCTGTATGGATTTAGCAGTTCCTGGCTAGTGAGAGACAGCAGGAACCCACTATAACTTCTTTCGTCTCGTACTGCAAGAAAAAAAGACAAGATCCACCAATGGATGTTCACATAGTAAGGAGGATTGTAGAAACTGCTGCTTTTTGAAACAATATATAACTTGCAAACTCAAACATTGGCAGGGATCAAGCTGATAAAGGATAAAATTTGTGTATCATACAGAACTTCCACAAATAAGTAGTAAATTTAGTAAATTACTGTAGTAAATTTATGTGCCATAGTACAGTCCCAGCTGAAAATAGAGAGAAGCAGGTGAGTGACTAAAAGAAGCCTTCATTTTCTTCCTGTTTCTTTCCTGACATCCTTCACAGATCCTAGGGCAGTGGTTCCTCTGTATCTGCTGAAACATAAGGCAATGTGTTACACCTTCTCACCAATATCTGACCAGTATGTACAAAATATTTTAAAGCTAAGATGAATTTCCAATCTGAAGAATTAAACATGCAAAATTTTGGCTTCTTTTAGGTCAAATTAATCAAATAGAAAATAGAATGTTACAATCCTACCTTGTTTATCCAAAGTAAACTCTTGGAAAAAAGCTTCCCATTTTCCTCAGTCTCAGCCCTCCCTTGAAGGCTACTACAAACACAATGGTACAGTCTAAGTAAAAGACTGAATTTAATTCAAGATATTTAGGGTAGATGATACTCTTTTCTTCCCATGCATTCATCTGATAGGGCTACACCTAAATCTGTGGAATTATTCTATATTTGCAATGTTTTGAATCTCCTGATTCATGGACCTTCATACAAAGTACCTTCATTCCAAAGGGACAGAGCAGCCCTCTTAACTTTCCAGCCACAACCTCAAACTAGTTTCCTTAACCCTACTCTTTTAATCAAAACTCCCATGACCTTGAACCAGCACAAAGGACTTATTCTTTCTCTGTGGTGTTGCCCAGGAATAACAGTCAGTATTCCTTTGCTATGGGCATTCATCTGACATTGCATTGTTCAGCAATGCACTTGTGAGGTTAAAATAATTCACTTTGTAAAGATATATAAGATTATGAATCAATTTATGAACATCTAGAATATTAAGAGACGTACTTCTTGGTCTACAAAGCACTCTTTCACTGTCATTTCAAAAACTCATATTTAACATGTGACCCAAAGATTTTAATTATCCTTGCACTAGTGATAAACAGCAGTAATAATATATTCACCCTCTGAACTAATAATAAAAGTCATTCTCTGCATTAAGAAAGGGTAATAGATTATAAATATTAAGCCTGTTAGATATACTCTGAGTGTTGCATAACAATAATGCTTAGATGTTCTCAGGGCTTTTCAGCATAGGATCTCAAAAGCACATCAAGAGACTAGCCAGGTTTTGTCCCAGTCAGTTTTGTCAGTAACTGGTGGCAGCAGCTTAACTCAGGCCTGGTGCCATGATGATGGCAGAGTCTGAAATGGAGTGGGAGGATTGCACTGCCACTGCTCATTGCACTCTCTAGTAGGTGCTTTTAGATTTTATAAAAGCCATTTCCACCACACCATTCTCTCCCTTTTCCTTTTCCCAGTGTCTGAAGGCAGATATACACCTTGGAAACAGGCTTATATTGCTGTCTCATCATAAGATAGCTGGGATCCAACTGTATTAATATGTGCCTTAATGGCACCTGGATGAAGCAAGAGAAACCCAACCCCCCCCCCCCCAAAAAAAAAAAAAAGACAAATAGCCAGTGGGCTGAAGAAAAACAATTGGCTTCAGTGAGAGTGGGAGACTGGAGTGATTAGGATAGCAGGATACAGAGGATATAATTACAAAGTATGTGGTGCCAAAAGGCTCATCCTATATAATTTCTTTAAATAAAATCTATGCTTGAAGGGGGAACTCAGTGTGCCAAACTGATTGGTCTCTCTGAGGGCAATCAGCACAGCTACTTGCTTTCTTAAAGCTTACTCTCATTTCAGTGAGAGCTCCCAAGAAAATTAACCCGTTTGCTTCCAGAGATCTGACTTGCTGCTTCCTGAGAATTAACCCAGAAGCCCACCTTGCTGAACTTCACTTGGAGCTCCTGTGAGGAAGCAGGGCAGACATGGAAATCTGGGGAGAGGTTGTGCCTGTGACATTATTTCTAATCCTCCTTCTTGAATTCTCTAATAGCACCATTATTGTGCACAGGCAGAAACTTAAATCATAGAGGAAAGGGTAGGGGAGCTTGAGAGGTTCACAGCTTCTGGACAGCTACAGCAAATTTACTTTGAAGCTGTAAATTGTGAAGTCTAAGACACTTCCAAAACTCCCAGTACTCATTATTAAGGGTTGTGATGGACATGAACAGTTAAAAAAGAGGGCAAAGTTGAATGTTTTTTTTTTTTTCTGTTTGTCTGGGTAACTTTATAAGTGGATGAGGCATTCATTTCATACTGGAAGCTTTTTAGTATTGGCACTGGAAGGAATTTAACTAAGGAAAGACATGAAAAAGAAAATACAATGCAAAGGGAAAAAAGAACCAAAGAAATACTGACAATGAAAAATAAGAAGAAAGACAAAGTGCAGAGTATACACAGGAGAACAAGAAAGAATGTAGTTATTTAAAGTGTTTAAAATCAGTCTTCCTGGTAAAAGGGCAATGCAGGAATCAGCCTGGATCTGCTGGCTCTTGCACGTCTTTGTATTTTAGATAGGCAGCAATTTTCTTCCTGGCAAATATCTGGCTATTTATCTATGTAGGTTGAAACCCTCTCCATTTCACAGGCCATTGGGAGTGCTTAAATCCTAAGTAATCTATGGTTCAAGCAGCTGGCAGTAAAACTTAAATTGGACAGATTTGTTGATTTTCATCCTAGAGCACTGTCTGTAAAAAGGGTGTCTTGAATCTCCTTGGAAGTGTCTTTACTGTTATTTTCTGGAAGATCTTTGGAAGTCTCTTTTTCATCTCATCTCTTTTTCCTGTCCTGCCTGATACAAATTGGGAGGGCAGTACAGAGTTCTGTGAATATTCAGGTGAGAAGAAGAAAAAAATGTGATTCTGTCTTCAGTCCTTATGGTCTGTTCTTGGATGTTTGAGGCCAGGAGCACATGCTTATTTGCTCAGACAGTTCTGAAAGAACCTTCTCTTTGAGGACAAAAGGTTGCCTCACAGGTTGAATTTATTTCTTTTCCTTCTGAATCCGAATCTGAACAATAGATTTTTCTTTAATCCTGTTTTTATGTTTTAGATATTTTAATTCTGTTTTCATATATTTCAACTTTAGATGGTTTTCACCTACTTTTCTTACAGTGCTCAAAGTGTGAATTACCATCTAACATGGACTCCTCGCCTTTGCACCTTTATTAGAAGAGTCAAGTCCTCCCAAGCTGGGGTGTTTCAGGCATAGAGATTTAACTCAGCTTACACACTGTTTATGATGGCAGAAAACGTGCAGAACTACATTAAAATGCATTTCACATTCAGTGCTTTACAAAAACAACTGGCCAGGAGTGGGCTGGTGGTAAAGAATGTAGAGGTGATGCCCAGTCATTTTAGTTCTGTATGTATCCTAGATAATTAAAGGGTTAAGAAGTAATTGTTGCTGCATTGTTGATGGCATAAGAATGTGTTTCTTTATGATTTGGGGTGATTCAGGTCTTGTAGTTAGACAGTGTCCCATTTACAAATATGCAAGGAAAAACAATTGCCAAATAAACCCAGGAGAGTGTTAAAACTATGAGTTTAAATCTAGCTCTTTTCTTACATTTTGTGGAATTCACCAGTATTATTTGAAATGCAGCTGCTCTTTATGCACAAAACCAGGCGAGCTTCTCATAAAATATTGGAAATAGTTAATATTTTATGAGACTTGGAAATAAAATCCATCAGTGCCGTCTTCTCCAGTAATGCTTACAGCAGTTATAAACAGAAGGTTAAAAAAAATGCGAGGAAGATATTCTCACCAGGACTTTGCATCTGTGTCTAGGAACTGTTGGATATATTGTCATACAGACAATCTGCAGCCCTTATGGACATTTAACTGTTCTCTGTAGCACTCTTTTCTGATCAGATTTGAAGAGGAGGCATTCAGGTATAGTGGTGACTCTACAGCAGTGTCCATGTGGTGCAGCCTGGTGAACACCTTTGGCCAGGGAGGTTTGAATCTCTTCCCTTCTCCTTCCCTTCACAGCCTTGTTCTGTGAATTCAAGACACGATACTAAAAGTAACTGAACTATTTTGGAAGAGGGAAAATTGGAAAGACATTGTCCTTACAGCTAGGTTAATATTGCAGAGAAAAACTGTATGTAAATTTGACAAAAATGTGAATTTGTTCTGAGTGGAGGCTGTGAATGTAGGAGGCTGCAAACAGAATAGTAGTGCATGGTCACCAGACAGAGCATCTCAATGCAGTTTTCAGAACTATGGCAGGACAGCAACCATCACTTCTGAAATAGCTAATATTTGTGTTGGAAATGTGCTTTTGACATCTGTGGTTTTTGCACTGGGAAATAGAAACAGATTAGAAAGTTATTAGTTATTGTAGCCAACCAAAACTAACACAGCATTCAAGTAGAACAAGATCCTCTCAAAGAGACTAATGTTTATTTGTGGAGAATATTCACCAAATTACTTCAAATATTCTAGAGGAAAGGATGATTTTTTTTTTTCCTGGCAGGTTGTGGCCAGTGTTGGTTTTGTGTATGTGTTTGACTCTTGGCACATAATTCATTTTGGTATAATATGGAGCCTATTAGGAAATTGGCTGCACGAGTAAAAGTCCACACTCCATTTCCTTTAAGGTTGCTAAGCACAACAATTATTGCCCTCAGTGGTAAGGCAAGCACATAAATTAATAAATGTCCTATTAATGAGTACACTAAACATGAAAATGTCTGAACTGGGGAAATACCAACTGTGCCTGTTACCAACAGGGTGTGTTTCATGTTGATTAAACAAACTAGCTAATAGGATAAAAGTCAAAGGTTGTAGCACACATAACTGTGAGAATTTAGTTTTGTCTTGAATCTACCTTCCTGTGTGTATAAAAAATCTTTCAGGAAAGTAGTTATAATACATAGGTTTTGAAGCAGTGAGATGCTGAGTGTTAGCACACTTGTATATAGGTTTATATGTACAAAACCAACACAATGGCTACAATTTTTTGACCTGAAATAAAGAAGGGTAACCAACTGTAACAAAACTAGTTCCATCAAACTACAAATTCTACAAATTCTTCAAACTGGGCAAATTCTGCCTTTTCCTGAACTTTTAATCTAACCTTTTCTTTTTCATGAAGCGTCCTTGCTCTTGATTGGGAATGAAAATCTGCCTTCTCCAGTTTCCAAGGTTTGATAATTTCTCTCCACATTTATAAGATGTCCACAGCCCAGACATCCACCAGTTTCTCCTCCATTGCCTCTTGAATACAGGAGGGGTGTTGTAAAGGTAAAAAGCCATATATTTTACCTGAAATTTTACCTTGTGTGAATCAATTTTGCGCTGTTTATACACAGTAAGATGCTTACTGTAAATGAAATTAAATGTAATCCAGCAGCAAATGTGTTAAAGCTTAAGGAGGTGGTGATGCTGCAGATACAGAAAGTAATAAGCCTGCTGCCAAATGCAGCTTTCACAGAACAGTCCCTGGAACACAGTCCTCAGGCATCCTAGTCTTCATTAAATAAACACCACTTTTTTGTTATTGTGATATGTGGCTGGTATTTTTATGCACAGTGTAAGACAGGGGCCTAGTGTGGATCTCTGGTGTAGGTATGTGTGCCTGTAAGGGCAGCGAGAGACATCAGAGACCATTAAAATGCTCTGGGATTGGAGTTGAGCAGAGCTGTGTATTTCACACACACATTGGGCAAAAGGTTTCCAAGAGTCCACAAGTGGTTAGATGTCCTTTCCCCAGTTTGAAACCAGTCTTAGCTGGATGCTGAATGCCTCAATGGCTTTGAAAGCTTCCCTGGGTGACTACACTGAACACTGAGGAGAGGAAGCTTGAGTGCTGTGGTCATGCAAGGCATCATCAGAAGAGGAAGGAGGACAGGATGCCTCAGCTCTCCCATAGCACCCGCTGCAGAGGGGGCCAGCCAGCCACAGGAGAGAGTTACCACCATACACATCTTTGATGTTTGGAGTTACAGGCTTAAATAAAACATTGTGAGCCTGAAACATGTTGACAACTGTACACACCCTGCAATATTTCACATGTGCAGGGTTAAAGTAACGTCATCCAAAACCCCATTTGTTTTCAATGTGATTTTCTAGGGGAGCAGCACCACCCTCCAAGCAAAATAATGTGCTTACCATGTCTTTCCTTTAACAAATAAGGGAGCGTAAGCCTCTCAGAAGGAAAGAATACAAGTGCTCAACAACAAAGACTTTTTAATAAATATCCTTTTAATTCTTATGACCATCCTATTGATTGCAAGTAAAACCAGTAGAGAAGTCTGATTATCCTTGCACAGCCATCTACCTCTGGGAAAAAAAAATGACGACATTTGGATATAAAATGCTGATTTAGTGTTTTCAGAGGCTGAGGTGATCCCGGAAGATCTGCTCACAGCAGAAGTCAGACAGAGTTCTCCAAATTCTGATGTTACTGGTCATCTGAATCTTAAATTCTGTGACTGTACTTTATCTACCAGTGAGCCTGAAGTTTCTCCCCAGAGAGAGTGTAAAATGAGTTAATATTTTATAACTTGCTTTGAAATTCTCGGATAACAGGCACTGCAACATCACAAAATATTTCATAGACAGAACCATCTGAGGTGAAATCTGCCTCTCTTTATGTAACTTCTTTCAAAAACCAGAAACTAATTGGACTCTGAGACTAAATAGTGCAATGAAACAAGATGGATCCATGGTACTCAACATGCCTACGATCTGTAACATCCCAGGAAGTGGAATTGGTCAGACAATTCTTCTAAAAAGTCATGGAAATAACCACGAAAACCAGGATTGTTTCATTTGACCAAGCTGACATTTTGTGGTCTTAGCACGGAGTACATGAATATTCTTTTCAGAAGGATCACTTTGAAAGTAGCCTAATGATTTTTTTATTAAGTTCATCCCAAAGGCTGCTCAGAAGAGGTACAGGAAGTGCAAAACACTCTGGAGCTTCATTAGACTGCAGATCAACTGATGAGACCCATGCAAACTAATAGTGTGGATCTGACCCCTTGAGAAAGCTCGCCTCTTAAATATAAAAAACTTTCTAGCCAGCAGAAGTAAGGTGGTATTTTCCCATGGTTTCCTGAAAAGTCTATCAGGATTGATTTTCAATAGCTACTATTTATATAATTAAAGAATACTTTGGAATGTTTGTGGAGTATTGATAGCTGCCCAGTCTTGTTTGCAAAGTACACTTATTTTAATTTGACCAGATCTTAAGAAATGTTGAGTATTTGCGCCTTGTCTGCTGACGCATCTTGTTTTGGAACCTGGTAAATCTGCAGAGTATTTTCATATCCACAGAAAAATCACAAGGACTAAAGGGTGCTGAGGTCACTGCGCAGCCTCTTGTGAGTTCTGGTGCTTTGCTTACAGTGATATAAATCTTTTTTACATCTTTCATACTCATTCATTATGATGTGTTCTCTCCTGAATCCACTTGCATTAAGTCTTGTTAATTAATACCTGTTAGATTTTTGTGCTCTGACAGAATGGTAGCTCTACCACATGGTGTTGGTATGTCATGACTGGGGATCTTAAAATTATTGCTGAAAAAACAAAAACACCATAAAAGGTTGCTACATACAAGCAGCATCCAGTTGTGACATACTGCATTTATTTAACGTGTGTAGCTATGGACATGCTTTTTTCGTGCCTCAAAAAGAAATTGTTAAACTGTGTTAAGAAAGCTGTAGAGTATGTGACTGCAGGTATTGGAGTATTATTGGTAAATCCATGGAGTATCTCATCTTGGCTCCTGGGTCGAGTTTTTGTCTCACTCCAAAAGGATACAGCAGGAACAGAAAGGCTCTGGCGAGGATGGTACAAATTACTAAAGGCATGGATGAAAATCGACCCAGAATAGTGGCTGGACTTGAAGGAAAACAGAGAAAGGATAATATTGAGTAAATAATGAATCGGTTCGGAGAGTGTGAATTCTCCTTTCCCCTCAGACAGTGCGAAGAACTAAGCAGAGCGTGATGAGCCAGGAGCCCTTTCCGTGCGGTGCAGCAGCCCAGCGCCAGCAGCCACGGCCGGGGCCGGGAGCTCGGCTCGCTCCGGGGAGCCCTGGCGCACCGGCAGGAGCGGGAGCGGTGTCCGCAGCCGCATTACGGTCCCGGCTCCCTGCGACCTCCGCCGGAGCCGGACCGCGGGGCCGGCGCCGTCCGGGGGCTCCGCAGCGCCTCTCGCCGCGGCGTCCGGGCGCCTCCCCCCGCCTCGACC
>JACBWW010000002.1:16768005-16875632 GCA_020086605.1 Lanius collurio | reverse complement strand
CAGTCCTTCGGGTTTGCAGCAGCCCCGAGCGGCAGCGGGCGGGCGGGCGAGCCCCAGCCCCCGCCGCCCGGTGCTGCGGCAGAGGGCGGCGGGCCGGGAGCCGAACCGGGGAGCGCCGCCGAGGAGGGCTCCGGCGGCGCCAGGATGTAGGCGCGGGGCGGCGGGGAGCTGCCGCCGGCGACGGGCTCGCCATGAAGAAACATTCGGCCAGGGTGGCCCCGCTCAGCGCCTGCAACAGCCCCGTCCTCACCCTCACCAAAGTGGAAGGTAAACGACGTCGCTGGGAGCGAGACGGGGGTATCCCGGGAAGACCGGGTACCGCGACGGGGGATGCTCCGCGGAGACCGGGTACCGCGACAGGGGATGCTCCGGGGCGACCGAGTGCGGTGCTCGGGCGATGCCCAGCGGCTGGGGACTGCGCGACTCGTGAGCGGGCGCTGGGGACCCACGGGGCGTGCAACTCCCCCGCCGGTGGGCATCGCCGGCACTTACCCCTGTCCACCGCCCTGCTCAGCTCCGGGTCTTTCCTCGCCCAAGCTCCAGAGGCAGAGCACCTCTCCGGAGCTCCTCTCGGGGCTCGAAAGAAGCCCTCAAACCCCTGGGCAAGTACCTGCCATTGCAGGACCCTTGGCAGAAGGATCGGCAGGTTTGTTCTCCCGATGTGAGGAACGCAGCCCCGTGTTCCAGCCATCTGTCCTCACCTCTGTTTGCCAATCCAGCTGCATGGTAGCCGTGGAGTTGGAGTCTTATGGCCAGGAGGGACATAGAGCCAAAGAGCAGTGGGGGTTGGCGGACCTTTAGGGATCACAGGGACCTTTGAAGTCTTTCAGGGATCATGGCAGGGGACCTTGAAAAGGACAGTGATGTGCTCAGGAGGGTTCCACAGAGAAATCTGAAGTCTGGGGTGAGGAGCTGTTCTCTTGGGTGGAAACCTGTAAGCCACGTCTTAGAGATGGAGGGGTCATGCAAAGGCAGGGTGCAGGTCAGGAAGAGGAGCCCGTCTGAAGGGTGGATACAGAGTTCAGTTCCTGAAGGAAGAGCAAAGCGAATGCTGCTGGTCTGGGGGATACCACGGGGGTATTTCCTTGTTGGTTGAGAGAATGGAGTTAGTGAAAGAAAAATGTTGGCCAGGGGATGGAGGGACGAGAGGCAGAAAAGGGATGAGCAAGGTGAAGCAAAGAGGAAGAACAGCTAAAAAAAGGGAATGATTGAACAGTAAGAGGTAAAATGTGAATGTGAGACTCCAAATAAAGCTCATGAAAAACTAATATTGAAAAACTGAAAAATGAATAGAAGAAAAGAAAAAAATGGTAGCAAAAGCTCTGTGGAGCAGAAAGTGAGAAAATGCAGAAATGTACAGGAGGAGAAAAGGAACTAAAATCAGCAAGTAAGAGTGGAAAGTAAGGAGTACCTGAAGGTTCTTATTTCAGTTCACAGAATATTCAGCTGTTGCATTCCCATAACATAAAAACCACCTACTGCAGAGATAGGAAAAGAGATCCCAGTTTTCTGATGGAAAGAGCAGGCCTGGTCTTCATTACACTATAATTAGAGTTTTAAAAAGCTCTTGGAGTTGACCCTGTGCACAGTAGAGTGTTTCTCTCAAGGTTTGCATTGGAGGCTCCTCTGGGCAAGGATCTCGCCTCCCTTTCTCTTGGTGCACTGCACAAGCTTTATGAATCATAAATAATAATAACCTACCAGGTTCCAGCTTTGAAATGTGGGTCATCTCATTCCTCTTTTACCAGTTCAAATACAGTTTATTACCTACCTTATATAGAAGTGCAGAAGCAGAGCAATCTTTCACTGTGCCATAAAATTGAATCCTTTCAAGCATTTCCATGTCTGCTCTGCAAACCAGCTCTCAGATACCCTATTGCTGCCCACCAGGGACTTTGTTGACCTAGTTGGACTTTTCTTTCTTTACTTCAGATTCCTTTTTCCTTTATCATCAGTGGCAAAAATCTAAATTGCCTTGATGGTGTATGATAGGGCCCAGAGTTTCTTTCCTTCTTTTTAATGAAACAGACTGGCTCTGTTTGAGATCTTCCTTTTCCAAATCAATTGACAACATTTCTTTTCAGACTAACATTGACTAATTTTGCCAGCTGGTGTTAAAGCCATATAAAAAAAAAAAAAAAAGCCAAGATGTAGTTATAGGCAAAAATAAAGTGAAGCAGCTGGCACGCTGTGGCCTGCTGACTTCCCTTGGCTTGGCTGCTGTGCCTCTGGCAAAGATTTGTCTTCCTCTGATGGTCCAAGTCCATTGCAAAGGCACAGATAATGCTACAAGAGCAAGACAGCAAAAACTTTCATCTGCTTCATAGTTATGATTATTTTCTCTCCTATCAACCACCATCAAAGCGTTTCAAGGATCTTTGGCAGAACCACTAGGAATATGTTTCATTCTAGGATGGTTAGCCAAGAGGAGCCTTTCATTGATACGCATTGCTGTAAAGCCCTCCAGCATTCCTTCCATTTTCCTGCCGGTGCAGTGGCTTCTTTGCTTTAAAAGGAAGATAAGGACTCTGTGCGTTCAGAAGCGTGACTGCCATTTCAAATTATTTCAGAGATTGAATCATCAGTATGCTCAGAGCCTGCTGTACCAGCACTTTTCAAGACAACTGTGTCTACATCCATTGCTCAGGCAGGCAGTAACCATACCATGTGTTTTCTGTGCCTGGTACCATTGTACACCCTTCGCATTTTGAGAAATGTAGGCTTGGTGCCTGATTTCTGCTTGGTCTTCCTTGTGTTGTTGTTTTTCTCACCAATTTCTGTCCACACCGCAGTGGCCATTCCTCTCAGACCAGCCAACTGACTGGTTTCACCCTATTTCTACAGGAAAGCACAGTGTATTTTGAGGACTGACTTCCCTCCCTTGGGAAGGTAATATCTCCATTCTTGCTCTGCATCTTGGGTTCTTGCAGAGACGGGTAACATCAGCTTTGACAAAGAGCTGCAGAACCATCACTGCACCAGAGAAAACACATCCTCCACTTAATTACCCCCTATTTAGAGCTGCTTATTCCCAGACTTTCAGCATCAAGGAAATGCTATTGCAGCCTCCCCATGTAGCACAATATCCTCTGCACCTTTCTATCAGGAAAGCGTGACTGGTGATATTCAAAGTTTTTTATAGGGCAAATGACATCTCTCTGCTATCAATTATTGTGCATAAACATCTAAACTAAGTTGCTGTGGAACCGGATACTGCCAGATGTTCAGCTGGAGTAACCTGGCCTTCATCACTGGGTTGCAGGGAATTTGTATAAGTACGAATAAGAAATAAATTTGGACTTTAGTATATTTGCATGCCTGCAGGGATTCATCAAAAGCATATCAACGCTATAATTGCTTTAATAATAAATCTTTTTCACTTCTTTATCAAGCACAAACTAAAGATCCCAAGCACAGCAAAAACCTCCATGAGTAGCAGTCGGCTTCTTTAAGAGATGAGATTCTTATTATCCTCATTTTGCAGATGGAGCAGCTGAGAAACTGCAGAATGAAGCAACTTGCCTGAAAACAAGTAACACATCTTTTTACAGAGCAGGCAAGAAAAGACCTACAGCAGATAGGAAGGGACCCCCAAACTTCCCACATATATCTTTCTGGCCATGGGAGCGCCATGAACGGATGCAATGGGGATCAGAGAAGCCTTCATTTATTGAAATCAGTGACTAAAACTTCCTTTTTGGGAAATAAGCTCAAATGCTGCATAATTATATTTCTGGAGAAATACTGTGTAACTATTAGCAATGTTCTGCTGGCAGCATGCAAAGGTTTTGGTAGTCAAGTCCTGAGCACTAGGGCAGACCCTGTGGACATCTCACCCAGGATTTCACATCCATAGAAGCAAGATTTGGTGGCTACTGGTCTTTTTCCCATGAAAGCCATACATGACAGATCTATGCAGTGCTTGTGCATCCTAGAAAAGAGAGCAGCTGGCGGGTAGCAGGGGCCGCTGTATTGGTGGCTCAGCCAGGAGTTTGGTTTGGGTGTGCTTCCCCACTGAAGCGGCCTTGGCAAGGAATGTGTGTTGGTTTCTGCATGGAGAACTTAAATTGCAAAGTGTTCGCTTTTGTTCAGGCTGCCTCTCTGCACAGGAGACAGTGTCCTGTGTGAGCAGTCAGGGCACTTTAACCCACCTGGTTCTTTCTCCTTAGCTATGGTAGCAGTTTTCTCCCTCTCCTGACAGGAACTGGTGAAGGTGGTGGTGACAAGTTCACATGAATGGGGGATTAGATTTGCTGTGTGTCTGCTTCTCCACTAGACTTAGCAGTGTGCACCCTGTTACCGCAGGATAACGATAATGTCACTTACTCAGCTGACAGAAAAGCAGTACCCTCTTCCATGCTTACTGTGGGTACTGAGTGTTAAGTACACATGGGCAGTAATTACACTCTGGCTTTGACCCAAGGCAGCTTTTGCCCAATTTTTGTATTCCTTGCAGTATTTTCAGTTAGCACAACGGCATATTTGAACAGATAGCCAAGATCTTGTTCCAAAGGCATGAGGAGTTTCTTCTTGCATAACACCTGGCTCACTTCCCAAATAGCACCATGCTTTCTTAGGCTTTAAACAGCTTCAAAATGAGCTGCTCTTAGCTGTGCTAGCTTACTCACTGGGGAGTCCCTCCAGCTCATCTTTGATCATGTCCCACTGGTTGTTTCGGCTACCATCTCAACTGTGCAAACTCATAAGGCATAGGTTTGGAGGTGACTCATTACTTCTGCACTCTGTCCCCTCCACAAATGATGCAAAAATAAAATAAGACCATTTTGATGTTACTAAACTCATGCCAGAGCAGGAGTTTTAATGCATCACAAAGCAGAAAGATAAGTTATTAAAGATTTATCTAAGCTTCCCTACTTTAGTGGCTGAAATGAGACAGTATGTACACACAACGAACAAACAGCAGTTTCATTTACAATGATGAAACTTAAGAATGACAGCATCCATTGGATCATCTTCTCAGTCCTTCCATAGATCATAGACCATTACATTTCACCCACTTATCCCTAAATGAAGTAAGGTGCATTTTGTAGTCATCTTGAATCAATTTAGGCATTTGCTTTCAAAAAATAAGCAGATTACCAGTTCACCTATTTAATTATAGATTCTCCCATGAGAAGTTGGAACAAGAACCAGTAAAAAATAAATATGAAGTCACCAGAATGCATTATTCACTCCCATATTTTAATTTTATAAGTCTTGTAAAAGAAATTTTGTCCCTCTTTCCTAATGGCTGACAATCGTAAACAGTAGGATTTGTAGCAGCTCAGTGTAAGAGCTGGAGTTCTGAAAAGACTCCTAGTTCAGCATACAAGCCTAAATTAGCTCAACATGTATTCCCCAGCAATTTCCCAGCAACAAGGCTCATATATAGGATTATTTATGTTGTTGCTTTCCTAGCACATTATACTCAGTACAGCACATTCACTTACGTAGTAAGCAGCTCTCTCTGCTTGGCTGGAACACCACTGCCAACCTTTAGTCCACAGCCCAGTTAATCTTTGTTAATTATAAACTGTGAGATGCCACTGCAGACCTGGATAGCATCCTGCGGAAGCAGGAATTTGGCCAATGAAAGAGTAGATTTACTTTGTAGTCTTCACTGGGCTTTGCTGACAGCCACTGCAGCATAAGATCAAAGGCAACAGGAAACAAGGTGTTTTTAGCAGAGCAGAGCTGGCTTGCTTCTAGGCAGAGCTGCCTACCATCTATTGGAGAAATCAGAGATCCCATGTTAGCTGCCTGGTTCCAAACACATGGATCTGCTCTATCTGGACATAATGCAGAGGTATCCAGCCTGGAAATTTTGTGAGCCCTACTCAACACATTAATTTTGACACGAGATCAAGGACTCTTTGGTTATACAAAAGTTGTCTGTTGCCTCTTCTGGAACTATTAGGTATACATTTTGTTCGGTATCACTATTTCTGACCGCAAGCCTCCTCAACTAAAAAATCCCAGGCAAGAGTGAGCCCTGTAAACCTTGTCATTCAGTCGTGGAGAGTACAGAAGTGAGGAGGTAAGAGCTAGAAATCCCTTTTCCACAGTCACCTCAAATTCCCCAGCACAACTCTCAGCAAGGGTAATATTTTATTTGTGACTGAAAAAGGCATGAGTCTGTCTTCTGTAGCTGACTGAAACAAGTGAGGAATAGTGGGTTGCAAAAGCCTTTCTCACTGCAAAGAGGATGAGGCAAGTATCAGAGAGAAAATAGAAACTAGAATTTTTTGCATGTGATGTATTTTTGCTTGGAGTTATACTGAGTACCTCAGTGCCCACATGGGCCTATCCAAACCTGTGTTTTTTTAAAGGAGACTCGGATTTTGATGAGTTTGCTGCTGGAGGCAGGCATCTCTACTTTCTTCCAGTCTGTCATTCAGTAGATCATGTGGGGACTTCTCTGGATAGATACGCATTCATCTAACCACTTGTGAGCATGCTCAAGTCCATGTCAAGTCCACACTAGTATCTGGTTATTGGTTGACAGAGAACAGATGCTCCAACTATCTTGATCTGAACTTAGGACTTAAGAAAAGCATTGTGTTTAAAGTTCAATAGCAGGTTAAGCCTTTAGCTTCTAGGAGAAAAATCAGGTGGAGGTGGAATTCACTATGGAAGAACCAAATGGGATGCAGCAGAGTCTTCTGTCTAAAACTGTGCTTACCTGAAAGCCAGGCAGCTCTGAATTTTTGAAAGCTCCATAAGAAAGAAAGAACATTGTCTTGTTTTTGATAAAGTGCAGTTAGCAGAGCCTCCACAGTTAGCATGAATTCACTTACCTCCCTGTCTATATGCACTGATATGAATGTGCTCTTTATATTAGTATGTGAGTAATTTAATTCCCTTGGAGATAAAACTATTACTGAAGAAAGACATGTAGCACTCAAATGCCTGGATAATTATTACAGTAGTTTCCTGCTGAGAATCCAGCCTGGTTTGTTACCACCTCTCAACCCTCTGTTCAGTCTGAAATTTGAAAAGACTTATCAAAATTTGCCCAGAATACAGTTTTGGTCATATCTGATTTTTGTTCTAATAGAAGTTCTGCTTCCATAACTCTTCAAAGTAAGTGGTGAAACTCCCAGTGACCTCACCAGGTAACTCACTGTAAGATTCAGTGCAATTTTTATTCAAGAATGGAATGCAGAATAATAATAATGATATGTAACTTTTAATCTGAGTTACTGTTTGCTTTTATGGTGGTTACTTTCCAGTCCCACAATGCCGCTACTGTAAAAAGCACCCAGTATCTTACATTTTCTTCCATGATTGTGGACTCCAGTCGTGAATTTAGGGACAGTATTTAGGGGAACTCCTCACCTCATAAAATTCAAAGTAGAGTATCATAATGATCCCATTTGAATGCAGCACTTTTAATAGAATTTCAAGGCAGTTGCCTCTGAAGATAAATTAAATGGATTAAAGTCCAAATTGCTGCAGTATGAAGTTGATAACTTTTCAGTTCTCTTTATATCACTAACAGGAATTAGAATATATATTTTGCAGCAAGCCTTGCTGGCACATTTGACAGAGGCAGAAAGGCATATGTATACTAGGGAGGAGAATTTGGCATATCTTCAAAAAATGTGTGGAAGTTATTTAATTCCAGCTCTTAGTAAGTTTATATACAATATTTAGCACAGGATAAAACAGGAATTAATATATAATAACCTTTAGTGGTAAAATCCACTATATCTGTAAGTAATATTTTAGAATATGAGAGTACCTGCTACCAGAAACTTAGGCCTATTTGATATAAATCAAGCTATATGGATGATCAGGTGATATCAGTAATATGGGACAGATTTCCACAGATGAGAATCACCTTGATTGTCAATGAACCAAAAGTCCTGTTTTCTACCCTGCTGAAATTAAGGTGAGAAGATCAGACAAGTTCGAATATCTTGCGTAGATTATCATAACTCTTTACTTTTATAACTAGTTCATTTATGCTATGAATTTCAATAGCAGAAGAAGGTCTGAACTCAGAACACTTTTTTCTTGCTTTGAGTTTGTGTTTATGTAATTTTCCCTATTTTCATATACCTACGTCCCTTCTTCTGTAGCCTCAAGCAAATTCAGTCCTTCTGACCTAGCAGGTTAATACCCTGAGTTTGTTCTTTAAAATAATTCTATTGTGGACTTTAAAACTATTTTCTGTATTATTATGTTCTTAATTTAGTCATGTAATTCACAATCAAATTAAGTAAAATTATTTTTCTCTTACTCCAAGAGCAAAGTATTTAAAGAAAGCACTTTAAATTTTCCTCAAATAGCATCTAAAAATCCATATGTGCAATGCTGTGTTGAACAACTACGCTAATTTAAAAACTGATTTAATAAAGTTTTTTTGGGTTTTGTCACTTTTCTATTAAAATACATTAATTGATATTCAACAAAAAATAGAGTACTGATCTTTTAGACCTTCAGCCTTGACTGTGGTTGGAAAACTGGGGAAATGTGAGCAAACCCAAAGTCATTCCTATGCTGTATTACATTCCCACCCACCAGCCACCCACAGGGACTCACAGCTTTCCTCTAGAAACCTGAGAGCAGCTTCCTCAAAAATCACACTCAGCTGCCATATGGGGCCTGACCAAAAGTCCATCAGGTCCTGCCTCCAGCTTGGTGGAATTGAACAGGAACATGTATTTTCTAGCCTGACAGTCATCTCTCACAGTGTGGGTGTGCTGACAGCTGCAGCTTCCCCAGATGTAGGAAAAGATTTCTTTTTTTTTCTGCATTGTTCCTAGTAATTTTTGGCAGTTATTTTGCTTTTTTCACTGCTCTGGAACACTGAGTTGCCCTTTTCCATGGAGCAGCCTGTGAAGAGCTTGTAATCCCTAATGGCAATGGCCATGAGCATGCAGTATGTGGGTTGTTTACTCTCACCTGCACCTCTTTATCAGCACACTTCTCCATCTGCTGATGTATGACCCGGTCACATAGTCTGTCATCCCCTGCAGCTGGCCATTGCCCTTGCTGACCTGCCAAACTTCACGTCCTTAGGAGACTTTGTCACCTTGTGGCTCACTCCCTTGCTCACGTTACCTGTGGTTGATGGGGAAGAGTGCAGTTCCCACAGCAAACCTCTGCAGAGCTTTGGACACTTCCCCCATTTCTGTGTATATTCCTCATTGGTTTCCTGTCCTGTACTGAGCCTTTTGTCCATTCCAGCATTCTCCCTGTCTGTCCATTTTCTGTAAGGCCCTTTGGAGAGGGATTTTATTGGGAGACTCTTCAAAACCTGGAAAGGGTACCTGCATCTCTTTTATCGATGTGCCTGTTGACCACCACCAGAGAACCCTGATGAGGCTGCAGGATGAACCATCAAGTTTGCCCAATAGATTATGCTGTCCTTTATGCCATCTAAGATGCCCATTCTGACTATTGCTCCCTCTCTTTAGCACTTATGACTGTTTCAGAGCTGAGTTGGCAGCTAAGTGGCTGAAACCTTTCCTTCAAAAAGTGGAGGAGGAATGTGTGTCCCTCTTCAGCAGCTTAGTGCATAGAGCAGCCTTCCACCCCTCTGCTAGGAGCAGAAAATCCATCTGCCAAAGAGAGTGTCCACAGGCCCTCCAAGGCCAGGAGAACCGAGATATCAGCAAAACCGGTTGGCTTAGAAGAGAAAACATCCTTACTTATCAGGAAAGCATACATTCAGGAGATCATTTGCCCAGAGGAGAAAAAGTGAGGCCCTAGCCTTGTTCCAGTGACTACTTCAAAAACAGAATGGAAATATTTCTTGGAGACGACTCCTAAAATGAAAGATGGAAACTCAAATGTGTCTTTGACTCCTGACTTGTCTTGGTATAAGAGAGGCACATAGGTGTTAGAAGTCATGGTCTTTTGGCATGCCCAAGACCAGATTCTTTGGCATCTGATGAGCTCTAGTGGGACTGGGAGGAGGTTACAGCTGCTACAAGCAGCTTTGGCAAAGCTAGACCTAATTTGGAAAATGAGGGAACGTTCCTTGATGCAGAAGTTAGGCTGCACATGCTCTCATTATGTCTGTGCAGGAAGGTTGATACATGGAGATTATTGTCTCCCCAAATGAAATATTAACATTTTCTCAAAACTAGACACCAGGATGACCTGTGAAAGGAGAGGCCATCACTGACAATGGCGCAAGAAAGCTGCACTAGGTACTGGGTGATATGCCAGGCCACAAGTGAGTCCCTGAGACCTCACTCTTTAACCTGACTGACTGCAAAGAAAAGGCCTAGGCAACAGATCAGAACAAATATTAACATTTAAGGTTTATACAACTACACTGGTAATTAGAGATGTAAATCACTTTGTGAATTTGGTATTTCATCCTCACAGCATGATGCCTCAGCTGTTTTTTAACAGTTTAGCTCAAAAATCTTGAACACCTAAATAGTGCATGGTTAGTATGGTAGGAACAGGGTAAAACTGTGATAGGCCGGAACAGGATAACAAAATTTGAGGAGTTTGTGAGTCTGCTACTGAGGCAAATAATATTGGGTGTCCAGAAGACCACCATCAGAATCCATTGTGTGTGTTCTCAGGTGTGTTGGAACTAATTGTCTCCCACTGATCTCTACCTGTAGTAGATACTGGGTGAAGAAGTCACACAGCATTCAAGGCTGTGAGAATATGCCTTGGGTAGTATCCAGCTCTGATCCCCCTGCATGTCACAGGTTTCTAGAGCTCTAACCATGCTGAGGGTCAGGCACTGTCTTACAGGATTTGCCTCAGCTCCTCCTCCACTCTTTATGATAAGCATGTATTTTTGCAAGCTTTACAGATTTGTTCTGTGCAGTGCTCAAGCAGTTACAAAACATTTGACAGGGTGGCAAAATGTAAATACCTTCAGGATGTCTCATTTGTAATTGCCAGAGAGACCTGTAAGGGTTCTTTTTACCAGAATTTTTTCCAGAAGCCTGATTTAAAGAACTGTTTAAAAATATGCTTACTCCAAAGCACATTCCTAGCCTGGGGAACCTAGAAGAGTTGTGCATTATCATTAGGTACATGTTTTGGTCCCTAATAGGCAGGACCTTATTCTGTAAGGGTCACTTTCTCACTCTGAAGGGCTAGAAAGGGCACCCAGCATTTGTATAATACTTCCTTCCCTCAGTTGCTGACTAGCTGACAACAGCTAAAGCAGGTCACTGATGACAGCTAAATGTGTTCGGGTGGCACTGCACAGCTCCGAGTCCACCAGCGCTGTCTGTGGTGGCTTTACTCTCTGTTCCTGACAGCAGTGGTGGAGAGGTGGGACTCATCTCACTCAGCTTCAGACACCCACACCAGAGACACCTACTTCCAGCTTGTCGCCCCAGACTGTTTAGAGCTGGTGGAGAGAAACAAGTGCTTAGAGAGAGTGATTCATCTGGCTCGTTTTAATCATCTTCTTTAGGAGGGGATAAATCGTGCTATGGAAATGTCTTTTTTCTGTCTACTAGCTATGCAGAAAGTGTAAATCACTGTCTCAGATACACAAGTCGGCATGGCAGATGTCTCAAGCTAAGAAGATGAATTCCACCCTTGGTTTTTATCAGGATCACATTTTTAACATACCCTTTGACGTACAGTGGGGTCCTGCAGTGAGCTTATAGCTGTCTAGGTGTGCACAGGAGTTGTAAGACTCTTGTACAGACTTTAGAAGAGGCCTGGACAGCTTATTTAAAGGTGTTACCTGTAAAGCTTTAAAGGTGTAGTGCCTTCCCATGTCTCTTTTGCTTCGTGGCCTTTAGCTGGGTGTATGGAGTAGATAGCTCGGGTATAGATGGTCCTGCTAGAGGTATCTGAAGTCAGCTGAAGGAGGTCTTAGCCATAATAGAGGAAACAGAAGGACAGCAGTTTTCTGGGGCTGGGCATCTCCATGATTAATGGCATTGGCAGTAGCTTTGGAGATGGTTTATTCCTTTGTTTCTGAATGCCATGGGAGAGAGGTTGGACTGAAAGGGAGGGAGGACAAATGGTTCCATTTGGGATTTATGACAAAGGAAAATGAATGAGCAAAAGGGAAAAAGGAAAAATAAAATTAGTAAAACAAGATAGGCACTTTTTCCTCTACCTCACTATTTTAATTTGTTCTTTTGGGGGATATAGTAGCATACAGAGCAGTTTGCTGCAAGGAGCAATGGAAGAAACCCATTAAAAGTCTACAGAAATAAAATTCTTCAATGTTATGCCTCGTTGATTCTTAAAAGACATTTTGCAATCTTTAAATTCATGTGTATTCTGTTGCCAGCTGACCCTTGTGCCCTTGTGCAGTGTTAGAGAGGACCTTTTCAGCCACGTGTGGGTTTAATGTCACCCCCACTGTGCACCTGTGCTTCGGGTGAGGAGAAAGTCCCCAGCAGAGACACAGGCACTTGACAAGGCAAAGTACAGCTCTGGGTTTAGTGTTTGTCCGCTGGCAGGCAAGTGCTCTCCACAGTAAATGAGAGGATGAGACCACATGGATGTATATCATCTGCAGAGTTCACCATCTCCAAAGACAACCTCGTTTTTTGGGGGCTGATGATGTCCCAGGTATTCTCCATGTTAGTGGTGCATACACTGGAAAAGGCTGTGCCCATTTGGCATCTAACTCTCCAGCAGCACAAGCAATCATGAGTTTCACTGACAGCTACTACAAATACTGAGAGATATTACAAGTCTCAGCTTGTAATTGTTAATCATCAGACAGTGATTTTTACCCCTATCATTACAAAATCCATTGTGCCTGGGGTAAGTTTTTAGTCCCTCCAGCATGTAAAAGCATCAAGGGAATGAGCATCCCTAGAAAGTTAACCTTTCAGGTGTAAGGTCACTTTAGAAGTTATACATGCAGTATTGTCTATTGCTGAAAGCGAATGTTTCTGTTCGTGTCTTTAACACAAAATTCAAGATACCTGGACAAGTAATTTTGCCTATGTAGCAGAGAAAACATCAGTAAAGTTCAGCTTTAGGGAGTAATTGCCATGGAACAGAGTAGAAGGCAGTGATATTCATGCAAGCTCTCCAGATGAACTGCTGATTCTTGTGTACATCCGCAGTACAATGGGGATCTGGGCAGCCCTTCATAAGGGGAAGATCTTCACCACAGTATCTGTAGTGGGCTGTCTTATCAACACTGTATTAGCAGATGTTGAGTGTCAGGTGGCAGAGTTGTGATTGATTCTCATTTTAGAAAAAATAACACAGCTTCAGTGTTGTGATTCAGAGCACCTACTCATCTTAAAATACCCCAAGTGGCTTTAGGCATGTTCCTAATGTTAAATATCTTCAGCAGGAGTGTTTTAAATCCTGGTTTCCTGTTTCCCAGGGGAGTAACTGCAGAAAGATGGGGATGGCAGATACCTCACAGGCTGTCTTCTAGAAGGAGGACCATTTTTGCCTACATGTCCAAGTAGTTTCAAAATGTAAGCTCTGAGTGCAGTTGCATTGACCCAGAGGCACAAACTCCTCTTAAATTCTTGTTTGGCACACTGGCTTCCTGAATTCGTTTCTTCTATGCCCAGAAATCCCAGTGGTCCATGGGAAGAAGGATGCTGGAGTTTGTTAGGGTGTGTGAAGTGTTTGGTGTTGCAGTGACAATGCTCAGAAGAAAATCTTGAGTGGAAAGAAAAATTTGGTGATCATTGCAGGACTTGCATGGTGGACAGCAAAGAGAGTGCTGGCAACTTCCCTTTACATGGTGAGGTTAAAAGAAATGAGTGTAGCATTGTTTGGTGTAAACTGAACCCTGACACTGGTCTGTGCAGCAAGTGAGGCAAGAAGCATTAGTTACAAGCAAAGTATTACTAAGAAAATGCGTTAGAATTATTTTGAATGAGCCAAGTGTTCTCAGGCAGTCTGTTTTTCAATTGAAACATTTGGCAGGTAGCTTGTAACTTTTCCATTATGTGTTTGATACAAGGTCACATTAACTTCAGACAATTCATTGGCTTGCTGGCGCATCTCTTGTATGTGGGAGGCTGCCCACACAATCTTCTATTGAAAACTGCAATAAGTGGAGAAATCAGAAGCTTCCCTATCTCTCTGAAAGCCACACAAAAAGGCTAGGTTTTTATATCTTTGCTGCTGTACGTTCTTTTAGATATCAGGCCATCAAACAGAGGCTACAGTCCTTCTTGTTATAAAATACAGCTTTACCAGGCAAACTAGTGGTACTTTTAGCTCAGATAATGTATTTCTTATCTGTAAAGGAATAACTAAATAGTTCTTTCCATAGAAAGAAAAAAATTTCTTTCATAATGTTTTAGGTCATGTAAATACAAATTTATCTTAACTTGAAATAGGAGATTTTTCATTCCAAATACTAATTCATTCCGGGATAAGGAAGGACTTTTTTTCGTATGTGGACCTCTCTTCTTCTGCCTTGAATATATATATATATGTTTGGCAATATTACAGTCTCTCATTGTCCTGGCTTTACTTACCTGTTTTCATCTTTCAATGCATGCAGTTAATTCTGGACAGTTTTGAAGTTGTAGATTGCTGGATTTCAGCATGAACTACTGTTACTTCCTGCTTTAAGCAAATGGACCAACTAAACTGCAGTCAGTCTCTGAGACATCACTGCTGAGTGCTGTGTGTGGGTGACTGACAATTTCAGCAGACGTTTAATGGGGTGAATTTAAGAAAGGCAGGTAGATAGCCCTAAAGGCAGTGGCCTGCTGCTGAGGTCTGCCAGCGTGTTTTGATCTCTGAGAATGCAACCACCTAACCTCTCTTTGCTCATTCATTCACAAGCTGTATACATTATTGACTGACAGCTGTAGGATAGCAGCCCTATAAGAATTTGTGTTTTAGGATTGAAGGAACAAGGTTTTATTAGGAGAAAAATTTCCAGCAGCATGCTAGGCTTAGTTATAAAGGGGCAAAGCTTCAGTCCAATCTCAGTTTGTGCAGGACTCAAACTAAAAAGGTTAGGATTGCCTGGTCAGAGATGGACTTCAGGGCAGGCTGTGGGTTGGTCTAGTTTTTGCCATGTGGCTACAGGACACTTGTTTTTCCAGGGATCACTGAAATTCCTGTCGATCCAATTCAGTGTTAATCACGCTATTTATGTTGCAGTGATTTTTCTTAGCTTCAAGATTAAATATGTTGCTCTTCCTCTCTTTTAAGAAACACCATATTCCATAAACTGGCCATTTCTGCATTTTCCGAGACAAAAACAATTTCAAGTGGTGTTATAATCCTCTTTGCTGCTTTATTAAATTCAATACCATATTTTTCATTCATTTACACATTCTAACAGCACGAGTTTAAGTGGTGTGTTAAGCCTTTCTACGTACATCAAAGCAACATGTAATTTTCACTTCCATTTTACTCAACAGCTTCTAAATCTAGAGGTGATAATTGTTATTTGCATTCTAATTATGCCTCAGTTCAGCCCGAGGCCTTGCAATGATCTAAAAACAAAGGACATTTTGTGGCAAGATCCGGTGGATTCCTTTGCTCATAAAGCTCCATGTGACTTCAGAAGGGCCTAAGATTTGAAAACTAAGGTGCAGGATGGATTTCCTTAGTAAGCCCTGTGTTTTCTTCTCCGCAGGGGATGAGCGCTCCCGGGAGTCTCCAGCCCCAGCCGAAGCACAGATGCAAGCTGGGGCGGAAGGCAGTGGAAGGGTGAACCGCTGCTGCTGGAAATGCTCCGTGACGCAACTCAAGAAGATTTTCTGGGGTGTGGCCGTGGTGCTGGGTGTCTGCTCCTCTTGGTCGGGTTCAACCCAGCTAGCAAAACTGACCTTTAAGAAATTCGATGCACCCTTCACTCTAACGTGGTTTGCAACAAACTGGAACTTTTTATTCTTTCCTTTGTATTATCTTGGACATGTTTTTAAGTCAGCTGAAAAGCAGTCTCCAAAGCAAAGATACAGGTATGGGAGCTTTTGTTTTTAATCCCATGGCTCTTGCATGCTGCTCTACATTTCACAGACATTTTGTTCAAATCAGTCAGTTAAGTCAAACTTGTGTTTGCTTTCCTCTCCAGGTTTGTTAAAGGATGGTCTGAGTTCATTGTGTGCCCTATGCTAGGTGCTGTTATTATTCCTAATATGATTTCATTCCAGCAGTAAGAAATCCAGATTTATTTCTGAGACATGCAAGTCATGTAAGGAAAGTCTGCATTTTCTGCAATTATTTATCAAGAGTTTTCTGCAAACATTTATTTTTTTTAATATCTCTTTCCCCTACCCATGGCTAACTTCTCTGTCAGTCTTCTGAGTAAGCTAAGTAAGCTTTTCTTTTCCAAGCTCAGGACTAGAGCAAAGCCTTGGATAGCTGAGTAAAAAGTACTGCAGTATTTTCCTGGCACTACGCCCTTGACATCAAAGGCCAAGCTCTGATCCCAGTTAAACTTGGGCTGTTGTGTTTATTTCCGGGAGGAAGCGCAGTCATAACCAAAGGCAGCACTTTGTCTTCAGCACACCTTGTCTTTATAGCAAGCCAAACCCACAAAGCCTGAGTCACTCATGGAAAGCCCTGAGTGCCCATCCTCTGTGAGAGACTGAGGATGCTGTGTCTGCTTGAAGGACTGCCCCTCACTGAGCGCTCCCTCAGCTCTACTGCACTCATTTTGGCCTGAGAGGTGTCTGGGACAGATGGGATGACTCAGCCATCAAGATGTCCCATGTCAGAGAGCTTCCCTGATACGTGGAAGGATGTGAACAACGTTTTCTCCTTCTGTTACACAGTGGGACTCATAGACTTTTAATGAAGTAGCTCAGAAAAGTAAACAGTAAGAAGTACACATTTCTCAGCTCCCAGCTGCGCAGCAGCAAGGTGGAAAGTTACTACAAGAAAAATCTAAGAAACCAGGTTACTCAGGAAATGCTCTGCCTCAGATGTCTAGAGTTAAGAAATTTTACTGCTTAGCCATCATTATGGTTGCTTCATCTTTTAAATGATGTGAAGGCTGCAGATAAAAGTATATGACCATTCACTGCCGGTTCTAGAGCAGGATCCAGAAGTTCTAAAGGCATTTTCATAAGCGCCACGTTTCCTGCACGGCAGTCTTCAGGTTGTATTTGTTCATGGTAAATGTGGTTGCTTCAGAGATAAAAGGAGTACGGAGGTTACAGAAAGCTACAGTTTAATCTAAAAACAGTAACAAATGCTAGCCTAAAAGCTACTACCTTTATGTTTCTTTGGTTTTAAGTATTTTTCTCTCCAGCTGCTCTCATATAATGTTTTAAATACTGTTGAATTCTGGGGTGAGCAGTTGTGGTTTGCCAGATCCCTGAGGTTAAAAACCCAGAGCATTGTACTTGTTGCTGCTGCAGTAAATTGATACAGTTGGTAGTTTTATGTCTTTCATTAATTAAATGAGGGTTGAATTGAAGAGCAGGTGCAAGCCCTGCAGCATATTTGGGACGCAGAGAGACATCATTAGCACTAGGCTTGCCCAGGCTTCATAAAGAGTGTATGTTTGTGTGTCTGACAAGCAGACTGAATAGGGTTAACTTAGGTTTTTCTGGGTGGCAGGGAAGATGTTTGCATTTGGAGATGTGGCTGTGGCTCCTAGCTTTGCTGCAGATTTGTTCTGTGGTTTGGAGCAAGTCAGTGCAGACCTCTGATTTCCTTGTACACCTTGTTCTTTTGGATGAGACAGTCCTTTAGGGAGGAGGGAAGACTTCCCCTTACCATGTGTTTACATAGTGTCTGCCTCAGTGTGTCCACTATCTGCACTGAGGCCTTTTGGTGGTGCTGCATGAAGAGGAACTGTGAAAAGATTTACTGCTCATCTGCTTGCTCTATTACAGCTGAGATGTCACATGCAGATAGGTCAGTAAACCCGAGTACTGCAGTCTAGCCTCCCCTCTTAATTATTCCCCCTTATTCCATATTGTTACATTTGTGTGCAAATATATAGGGGAAGAGATACACAGGGACTTTGCAGCTCCACATGAGGCATCACCATCTTCAGGAAAGCTTGCAGTCCAGGCATGGTTGGACATGTTAGGGAGACATTTCCTGGACCTCTGGGTAGTTAAAAGAAGACAGTTCTGACCTAGAACTATAAAGAAACAGGCATAATCACTTTTTGCTTCGTCTATCCTTCACTTTCATCTATATTTTACATCTTATCTGTGCTCTCTGGCAGGAATTTGGAACAAGATAAATTAAAAGGCGGTAGTGGGAGAAGAAGGTGGAAATATGATGTCTAAGTCACCTTAGCAGTGAGGTAGAAAAGGAAGGGGTTCTCAGAGCTTGCCTACACAGGCTGCTAAAATCCACAGGTATCTAATGTTTTCTGGCACAAAGCTGCCCAAGGAGACCTCCCCTGCCCCTTCCTGAGGGCACCGGAGCCAGCAGGTGTGCTTTGGGTACCTCCCTATACAGTTAAAGGGCACGTAAAAAACAGCAACCACCAGGAAAAATACACAAAAGGGGAATCATAACATGTAGCAACAGTGAATGGATGTATAGTCCCTCTTACATAGATTATATGGTTTATTACTGTTTTTAAATTCCTGTTGTATTGTACCAGTGTGTATGCTATGCTGTTAATACATAAATTTTTATGTTTTGTAGTCTCACAAGAAGAACATACCCATCACGGACATAAAACAGGTTTTAGCTGACTTATGACAGAAAACCAGATTTTTTTTCCCTTTTTATAGCATGTATAATAGTTGTAAATTTGCCACCAAACTTTTGTAGTGACATGAATGTAAGAGCAGGTTTATTCAGTTTCTTTATAATATTTTGAATATTAGGCCACAATGTAAAGTATTAAGGATTTATAATTGAACCATATTGCGTGGTAAGGAACTTGCTGTTTAAGCTGTGGTAGACTATCAGTGTGTCCACACTGTGGGAGAGAATCACTCTTTGTAGCAAACCAGAACTCAAGCATTCCCTTCCAGCTGCTCTATACTCCCTGTACAGCTCCATCAAATGCTGCCAGGGTTGTGCCCAAGTGTAGACTGCTCAGGGAGAACTTCTCCCGTGGTTGCTACCAAGGACATCATGGTGCAGGACTGGACGCATGGGAGTGATATGGAGAGCTCTGGAAGGCCACAGGAGAGCATACCAGGGTCAGCATCACTCTCCTACTTCTTGTGCAAGTGCTCACTAGCTTAAAATAAAATACTGTAAGTAAATTATTATTCATTTCAACCATTGTCCAGTCCAGAAATAACACATGTAATGATTTGTGCACTTAATGCATCATTTAGCAGTACTTCATATTTTTTGCTTCCAAACTGCTTGATAAAATGACATATTTAATCTGATGAGCTATCCTCCATCATACCTACATTAGTAATTTATGAGGTAACATAAATTAAAAGCACTAGGGCTTAAAACTCTGGCTACATGAAAGATTAAATTAAAATCTCTGCAAGATACTGCTTAGCTTTGTGTATCTCTAGGCAAAATGAAACACACCTTTATAAAGACTCGCCCTCTGTGTTCCAGCTGGGAGGAATAATAGAAGAGTTTATTCACATTTTAGAAAATTCCTCAGAAAGTTTGTTTATTTTGATGGCATGGTCTTAGCTAATGATTTTTTTGAGAAGGATAGGGAAGGACTTTCAAGAATGGTTTGCAGGATCATTTATTTATTTATTCATTTATAATTTAGATCTTGATTTTTATTTCATAAAGCTTTAGGACTAAAGAACACAACAGAAGCTAAAACTAAATCTCTTCTGAAACCTTGACTGCGCCTGATGTGATGGGCAAATGAAGAAATCATCACAGTGCAGCCCCTGCACTAATCTGCCACCACATTTGAACGTGTTTTAGAATGTTCTTTTTCACTGATTCAGAGTTTTGTCTCTATATTGTCCCCAAATTATCTGCCACTAGTCTTTCAGAATCTGAAGATTTTTCTTTGACTATAAAGAAAAAGTTGCAAGTAACACCAAAGGATTGTTATGTCTTTGAAATTGAACCAAAATACTGATGCAACAGTGGTAGAGGACTAACATAGTAGATCTCACTTACTCTGATTTACCAACATATTGACTTCAGAAAAGCCACTTTTGATCTTTATGCATATGGGCCCAGAATCAAGATTTGATTCTTCAGGGGCCTCAAAGTTTCAGTGCCATAGCTTCACTTGAGGTCGAGGAGAATGTGGGCCAGTTTCTAAACGTGTTTCACAGGTATTTCTGCTACCATGGAGAAGATGAGACACTAGCCATCACCCCCAGTAATACAAGGGAGTCCATTAGTTTCATCCTGACTCATATGAAATGCAATTCACTGCGCCATCACTACTGCCCTCCTTTTCTGCAGCAGGCAGAGAACCCCACTGGTAACCAAACCCCTGACAACGATGAAACTCTAAGGGGAAAAAAGGTCAGAGCCATTTGGCGTGACTGGATGCTGTTTTACTATCGATTTTTCAGTGGTTTGTGTTCATGAGCCTCTCTTACCCAGCAGCATTAAAATGTTGCAGTGTGGTTAACTTTTGGCATCCTACTGATTTATGTTACTACTTAGATGGGAGCTTCGCCACCAGAGCAGACAGCATTAAGAGAGTCATAAATAAGCCGTGGAGGTATCAAGACATGACAAATGCAAGTGTTTTTAGCAAATGTCACCCAATGAAGCATGTTTTCTTTCCAAAAACTTCAGTTTATAAACTCCTATTTGTCTAATTAAGAACATTTCCCTTAAAATAATACCTATTTACTTTGTGTTCCTCAAAATAAAATCACTTTACATTTCAGGTTCACATTAGCTTCTCAGGAAAAATAAAAATAATTATAAAAAAGCAACCAAGGAACAAATTAAATTGTTGAAATTAAAAGATAGAGCATCTTATTCTTATCTGAGTTCAAATAAGACCAGTTAGGAGTAACTCCAGATTAAATCCGTTTGATCTCTACAGCAAGAGATCAGTTTGATCCCTACAGTCGTCTGTCAGGGCTCACCTTTGTGCTTGGTATCAAAGCAATTAATTAAAAGAAGATGTGGATATTGTACAAGAGGTTTATGATACTTGTAGTCATCTTTATCTCTCCCGCAGATATCTGAGCTGCTGGTGGTTTTGTGTTATTGATGGACAACTGTATCACTTCTCTGACTGTTTTCAGTGAATATGCACTTTTCTGCCAGAGGTTCTAGCTGAAGACTAGGCCAAATTATACAATTAGCAAGTAGCAGTAGTAGATAATCCTGCTGGAGCAGTGTGCTGTTTGTGGTAGTGGCAGTGCTGGTGGGCACATGTCCAGTGTCCAACCTGTTGTCCGTGAGCGTCAGGCTCAGTCATGGAGCATTCACTTGGGCTTAGCTCAGCTGGTGCCCAAGCCACAGAGCTCAGGGTGATGTGGTTAACTTGTGTTTCTCACGTCAAGTAGTTACCTCTTCCTGATGAAACCTGCAGCAGCTGCTATTTCTTGCCTTTTGAAGAGGAAAGTGTCTCCCCATGGGATGTGGGATGGGTGTGCTGTCACCCCACAGGGGTTCTGGAGGTGGCCTCTCACTGCTGCCTCGACATAATACAGCTATGCTGCCCTACTGCCAGGTGATCACGAGTCGTCATTTCCACTGCTTTGTTAGGGAGGTTTGTTTTCTTAGGTGATTAAAGATTAATGTCATGGTCTCTTGGTCTTTATGCCTTGTGAAACAAAAATTTCTCAGCCAGCTGTCAAAAATATGCTATACAGGTGGCCTGTTCTTGAGAAAATAACAGCTCCAGAGTTTTTCTAGAGTAGCCTCCTGTTCACATCAGTCTCCTCTGAAGACAGTACCAGGGGTTGATTTAGGGAGGAAATGTGCCACAGCTGGCTTCTCAGTGTCACACTGCATCCTCCAGCACTGCCAGCTTGGAGCTGAATGTCTGGTTTCTCTACAGAATTCACAGGAGAGCGAAACCTACAGCAGAAACACAAACATAATGCATGAGCAGTAAGCAGCAGGAGAGGATGAGGAGAAAGAGAAAGGCTGTAGTCAAACTCGCTGCTAGTGGGAGCCCTCCACCATCCCAGAGTTAGGCACCTCACTAGAATTGAGATTCTGCTCCTCTCAGTGTCTTCCATTGAAAAGCTTAAAAAACTGCTCCTGGAACATGGTGAAGGTGATAGTTTTTCTCTCCCTCAAATTACCTACATCAGACTCTTGATGTGAGTGGCTGGCAGAAAGCCACAAAATTACTTCCTAAATCCTAACTTCTCTGGAGGCTGCTCTCACAATGGTAAACCTGCATGGTGGGCTCAGGGACATAAGGTGGCATTTATATGTCTACCTCCTTTTCTAAACCTCTTGGAAATATCTTTTAGAGATTTCTTTTAAAATTCTGTTTGACTAATTTGCTAATTCCTTCTATACAGCTAGAACACTGTCTCTGAGAACTCGTGTGTTAGCTTTTGTAAGAAAATGGTCATAGGTCCTTCCTTAGGAAACCAGTCCTTTCTAACGTAACCTCACAGATTACACTTGGAGTTTGTATTTCCTTTTCAGAACATGATGTTCTGAAAAGAGCTTAAAATTATTGTCCTTTGAAAAGCTTTCCCCTAATCTGAAGAGCCTTCATCTGTTGAGAATTGCCACCCTGTGGACTTTTGGACTTCTCTGAAGTGCTGATCGAGAAAAAAAATTGGGTACTGCCTGATCAGGAGAAACCCACGTTCTTGAACCTGGTTTGCAAAATCATTCCAATGATTGAATTAAGTAATGTCCTGTAATTTTGTCTTGTTGTTCCATTACTTTTGTCTCCTCTGCTGTGGCTTGAACAGATGCTTCAAAATAATTACATTAGCTGCCTCCTATGAGGTAACAGTGCTTGAGGCAAGGACTAGAAAGAGAAGTAATTGTTCTTGTTACCTGCAGATAGGGCATGTGCTATGAAACAATGTATTTGTGTAATTCTTTTGCTTGGAAAAAAAATGTTGTGTCCTGCAGCACTGAATGATCTCTCTTTGGTCTGTAGTTAAACTGCATTTCATTAGCACTGCCTCTGGTTAGTTGAGCAAGCTGCCAAGCTCCCACACTGCTAGGGCTTTTCTCAGGAGACCTCAAGAGCAAATCTGCCTATGCTGGTCCTACTCAAGATGATCTGACCTCTCTGCACTCACTGAGACCATGGGACAAAAGCAAGCCAGGCTGAAGGGACCTCGGGTCACCTCCTACCTTTCCTGCCTCCAGGCACGAGCTGCACACACAAACAGAAAAGTAGCTGCATTTTATGGCTGGCAAATGAAAAAAAAAAAAGGACTGGGAAAAGAGTGTGTGATCATGTTTACTGTGTAGAAAGAGAAGCAGAAAGCTAAGGTGAACATGGATTTGCTGTTTTTCCAATCATCATAGCATGGAAGAAGGTTTCACAGCTGGCCTTTTTGCAGAATGTTGTTTACCTTGGTCACCACACCAAGTACCTTGACCCCCAGTGCACAAACTCATTAAATGGGGACTGCTCTAGATAGATTCTCCATGATGTTTACAGCAGCAACAAAAATAACAACAAAACCCAGGAAGGAGTAATGAGGAATTCTGCTTTTGTTTTTTTTCAGCCTAGATCTGTGTCAAAATATCTTGAAGGCATCCACCTTTAAAGCTGCTTTAAAAAAGGAAAGTGCATGTATGGCAACGGACTTTGTAGCTATAATTAACAGCTCTCAATAAAGACGGATGATACAGCGAGAAGTGTTGGAGGCTGGCAGTACTACAGAAGTGGAAAAAACCTATTTGTCCAGCTGCCTAGTGCTTATGAACTGTGTCCAGATTTCCCAGGATTGTTTGTGTTTGTATGAAAAGGCAGCCTCACACAATTGCACACGTACCTGGCCAAGGATCCTGTTCAGTCCAGGTCTCCAGGAGCTGGCCACCCTTGCCTGTCAGACAAAGCTGTAACAGGTGAAAAGGGACAAATAGCCAAAGGTGAAGGTTGGCAGCAAAGGTGAACAGTGGTATATGAATAGGGCATCATAAACTGAAAAACTCTGTTGAGCAGCTACATAATGTTGTCTGTGAACATCCATAAGGAGTTTTGGAGGAAAATAAGGTATGAGCTAATGGGAAGACAGGTTCATATATGTATTCACACACTCACATACCACCATTTTGTGTTTTCCAATGCTAAAACACCTTTCCAAATAGTAGCTTTTTTTCCAGAGAATCCAATGCAAAAATGGGGAAGGGAAACAACATCTGATTTTGTTACCTTGTTCACCTGCTTTGGGTGGCAGTTAGTGAAGACCACTTCTCTTCAGCCTGGCTATAGAAAAGAAACAACCCTCATTTTGGTTTGTTTGCCAGTCTCTGGGGTCAGGGCTACAACTCAGTGAGTTTAAAAGAAAGAGCATCATTATTTTACGGCTTGATGGTCATTGCCATATCATTTGGGTCTCTTGGCTAAGCAAGCCTGCACTAAGTCTCCTGTGGCTGCCTCATCTATTCCCTGTTCCTCATATCTCCCAATGAGCTCTTCCCCACCTAGAGCTGGTGTTGGTTGCTTGTGGTTTGTTAATTCATAAATTGGGTCCCTTCTCTCTGGAGCTAGGGAGCTGTTTTCTCTTCTACTGAAAGTTTTTATTTCACAAGCAGTTAGAGTCTGCTGCAACGTTCCTTCATACCTTCAAAAACCTTCCACTGCCGGAGTGAAACATTCAGATTCCCATAGGGGGAGTGGGCCTTATGTGAAGGATGGCATCCCTCATCTCTTTCAGCACCCACAACTGTTAAGCCTTGGGGATCTCAAGTCCCTTCAAGCACCCATGAGTGCCACCTCAGTGACAGAGTATTAGCCTTCACGTAGTACATTGCTGAGATGGGGCACCTTGGATGGTATGAATCCATGTCCATTTGCTAGAGGAGGACTTTGTGTCTTCTCCATCATATGGCATTTGTCTTTGCATTGCATCTAAAAGAATGTTTTGCTTCACTAAAATACTGCATTTTTTAAACTAAATTCTGTTCACAGTGTCTATTATAGAGACCAGCCAAGCCAACTGAAAATTGTATCTTGCTTTTTCTGCACTGTAACTACAACTTTCTTCACTAGTCTGGCTTATTATACCTTTGACTGGAGTACATCTAGATTTCCAAGTACAGAAAGATAATTTTTCTGATATGAAAAACTCTCCTATTCAAAAGGATGCTAGAAAATAGCAAGAATTTCACCCCTACTTTCAGTACCTCTTAAGACTGACTGGAAGAAAAAAGAAACCACAGCTCTGTAATGCTGTCTGATATTTTTTCCATCTAACAAGTGGTGATCTTGTTAGACTATCTCACAGCGATACCCTCAACATCAGGTCATGGAATCATGGCATTATTCTAGCTGCTGGGGACGTGGGGAGGCAGCTCTAGTCCAGCCTGCTCAGTGCAGAGCCACATCATAACTGCCTTTTAATTTTGTTAATGACTGGTGCTCTGCAGACACTGAATGAGGCATAACTGTTATTAAATTTAGGTGTGGTTTATGGCATCTTCTGTTGCGCTGTCTGTAGGGTATCCCAAAATTACACGTACCAGAACGTATATCTGTTCTGCTTTTGTTTGCTCCTTTCTGTCAGAGCCACCTTAAATATTTTTCTGTCATCAGGCAAAGATATGTTGACTTGAACCCTGAGCACTTGGTTTATTTTTTATTAACCTTGAAATTTAAAAAGAAATTTTATTAAGCCACTAAAATGAGGGCTTAACTTATTTTTAATAATAAAACAAATTTTCACCTAGCATTTTCAATATTTCATGAAGTTCTCTATATTAAATGTGATGGGTACAGGCAGCACTTGACCCTGTCTAGAATAACTCCACTGAGCCCCATAACAGAATGATGATTTCATCACAGAATGGCAGGGATCTTAAAGATCATCCAGTTCCAACTCCCCCACCATAGGCAGGGACACCTCCCACTAGACCAGATTGCTCAAAGCCCCGTCCAACCTGACCTTGAACACTTCCCAGGATGAGGCATCACAGCTTCTCTGGGCAACCTGTTCTAGTGCCTCACCACCCTCACAGCAACTACTTTCTTCCTGATTTCTATCAGAAAGGGTCTGGCTGAGTGTATATTAAAAATATCAAGTTAATAACTATTTAGATGTATTTAATCTTGCAGAGGGGAGCTCAGGATTTGACCAGAATGAAATTCACCCTGCTCCTCCACATTACTTTTAAAAAGTGACTTTTGATTTTTGAGAACTGAAATATAAAAACTTAGTGTTGAAAAATAGTGTGCCAAAAGAGGATACAGCGACATACAGACACATGGTCAGCTGCTTTCTGTTGACATACATGCAGACCTGCCCTTGCTCATGAAATTTTTAACAATTAAAGCCAACCTTCTGAAAGTCTTACAGCACTTAACAAAGAGCTCTATTGATTTCATAGATTTTTCAGACAATTTATAAAACCATGCTCTTCTGTAGTTCCAGTAGTTCCTATGCCAAAATTTTCTGTGTTACCAAGTTCCACATGGATTTTTTAGTAGAGCTGTAGTCTTGATCATGTAAAACAGATAACTTTATGGGAGTATGATAAAGATCAGCTAAACCAGGAATTGAGGAAGGTGAGGAAAGAACTAAGTGACATCAAGCAGAATAAGGGAGGTATTTGAAACAAGGAAAGTGGTTTCTCTCAGTGTGCTAGTGAGATGTCAGGAGCCTGAAAAACAAGAAGAGCCTCAAAGAGTGGTTACTGCATGCTTGGGAATCAGAGATGGAGGGCCAAATGTGGTGTGTTGTGGAAGCAGAGTGCCTGAGCTCTGCTGAAATGTAACTTTTGCATGAGTGACAGTACTTATAGCTCCTCTCTGATCTAAGCTGGATCAATAAATCCTGTGTGATTTCAGTGGACAGTGTACTTCTTGTAGTATTGCTCATGTCCTGTGGCTGGCTGCAGGCTCTTAGCATGGGATATGCCAGGGCTTGGTTTGGCTCAGCAGCCAGCCAAGTTACAGAGGTCCAGATAAGTCCCTCAGAATCACCTAGGGAAGACATAATCATACTACCAAGAGTTACTTCATGCGTTAACTGATTTTGTTTCTTAACAAGAATGAATGTACAAATAAAATTTGCCAAACTGCTAAAGATATCTTCTTGCAGTCTTTTCAAAAGTGAGCAGTGAATCGGTGTTGCTTTCAGGTGAACAGGAGTCATAATGAGGAAATTCCTCTTGAAAATCACGCCAGTTATATGTATGGTTAATTGTGGACTTCACTTTTGGCTGGCAAGTTGCAAACTACCTTGTCTGCTGCTTTATATTTCTTGAGCTTTGCTTTGTTTTAGGGATTAAAACAAAACAAAACAAAACAAAAAACATCTGGCTTCCTGGATGTGTTTGCTGCAAAAAACCAGAGACAAGTGGTTTCGAGAAACTGGAGACAAGTGTGTTTCCTCCATAGCAATTGTGCTAAAAACAAACTGTTCTCTTTGTCAATGTGGCTTCAGACACTTTCCACTATTATGCTGCTGGTATTTGGAGTCTCAAAAAGCTTTTGTCTAGCTCAGAACAGTAAATAACCACAGGTTTTGGGGACATGTAGAAACATCTCATTAGGGATATTTGAGAGAGACATGGCAAATAAAGTCCTGGTATCCATCTCATGTCATGATCTGAATTTGTGTGCAACAACAAATTATCCTTCCTGAAGTAACTCAGCTACTGAAGGCTACAGATGGGGTTTGTCTTCAGCAAGAAAGCTCGGCGTTTGCATGCCTTTGGGCCAACAGCCATGACCACGCAGTTCCTCCACATGAAGTATGCTGATGGCATCTACAAGACGTTGTGCAGCTGACAGGAAAAAGATGCAATAGTTCATTAGTTTTGTCATTCTGTTTAATTCAGACATTTTCAAAAGAAATGGCACTGAAAGCTTTGTAGTGCTGAAGGTGCATAATAATTGCATCAAAATTGCCCATCTGCGGCTAAAGCAAGATAATTGCCTAGGCGTGTTCACATTTGCAGAAGAGATTTTGAATAATAAATGTTTATAAAGCCCTTCTGTCATCATGTTATCCAATCCTCACCCGTGAGCCAAACTCTCAGTTCATTTACACTCTTTTCAAAGCAAAAATATCTCATGTTGGCACAGCTCTGAGGTGGGTGAAGATGAGAATCCTGACTAGTGTAAGTTACCTGAAACTGGCTTCCAGCTCTCCAGCAACATTTATCAACCAAATAGGAGAGTAATCAGCAAACCCTGCTGATTCCTTGCTGGTGTTATTTTCTGTATCTTTAATAATTAATTTGACTAATTACTAAGAGTTAGGAGTGCCAGTGCTGATTTTCAGTAATGCTGAATGGAACTCCTTCCTTAGGAGCAAAACTTGTCAAAGAGTCAGAGCCACAAAAAAGCTAAGACGTGTGCCCCATCCTACAAACAGCCATGAACATCTGTGTGTGGCTTCGAGCAGACATTTCTCCCTCCTCAGGAGCCTCTCTTCTCTATGAGAGGTAAGGCCTAAGCAGATCAATCCCCACAAGCACAGACAGGCCGAAGATATGGTGGCACTGGCAGCAGCAGGTGAGATGCAAGTCATCTTAATTCGGCTTATCATGGCTGATCTAACACACTCCAGCAGATAAGCTCCTTAGCACACACTCAAGTCGCTCAAGCCTTTGAACACAGTCCCTCCATGCTCTACAAAATGCAGACAGCTGAAAGACAGGTTCTGGTTTAAGTGCATGCTTACCTGGTCAGTCCCTCCTCCACAGGGACTCGGTTTATAGCCACCTCCATGTTCTGATGCTCTCCCTTTTTCTGGAAATTAAAGATGTAAATAGCACTGACCAGACAGGATTTGTTAGTGCAGCTTTGTTATCTTGTGCTTCTTCGAGAATTAATTAATTGATTTTTCCGTTAGACTCGGTACAAATCATGCTGATGTTCCCATAGTCCTCAGTGTGCCTGAGTGATTCCCAGTAGCTGTGTTACAGTCTTCACAACACATCTCATGCCTGAACACAGAGCTGTTCATTCCAGCCCACCACTACACAGTGAACAAGAACAGATGATTTTACAATAAGATGGAAAGTGTCTCCAGCTACATGCCAGGTTCACCTGCTTTCTGCCACGGCATGCCACTGGTCTTTCTGCATGAACAGGAACTGTCATTCCTGCTGTGGGATCCCTTCAATAAAATAGCCACCTGCCCTCCCCCGTGGCCAGCTAGCTATGCCGATCTTCAGCTCACACATCCTTGGTGTTGTGGTAAGATTTCACCAGGCTGTACCTCCTGGGTAGTCCCAACATGGCCATGGCAAAGCTGACCAGCTCTCCTGCACTGGGAAAGTAGCCAGCAACCCTAGGAGATAACTAAGCTGGTGTCCCCCAGCCACTTAAAATGCTGCCCATCTCAGAGTGCTTTGCCCATCTGCCTTAGGAGAGGTGCTGTACATCCCTTCCCTGCAGCAGCAGGGGCCTGCCAGAGGAGCAGCACCCTCACCTCTAGGGATCCAGAAGAAAGCAGGGTAGCAAAACAGGCCTTGCCTCTGAACAGATAGCTGGAACCACATTGCCGCTTTTGTTGCTCCTCCTGGGAAACAATCTGTAAAGAAAGGCAGACACTCCACTAAAATTAGTAACTACTGTTCAGTAAATTTTTCTGTCTCTCAAGGGCTTCAGCTTATTGAGTAACCTCCCTTTCTCTCAGTTTCATCACAGCACATTAAGTTTTGAGAAACGGCTGAGTTCAAACACTGAAGCTCTTTATTCTAGTTGTGTAGGTGCAGTATTGATAAAGCCAAATTTAGCAGATTCTCTTGTGCACATTTACAGTAAAATGAGCCAGATTTTGTGCTAGGTACCTTGGGAGAAGAGGGGGAAGGGAATGACAGGTAAGGGTATCACAGGGCACTATGACTCGGAATGACTCTTTTGCTGAGATTTAGTGAGGTGTCAGGATATTTTGGGTAGCATTTTTTATGTTCTTCTGCTGGATTCTCTATTCTTACTGAAGGCTATGGTGGGACTGCAATGATTCTGTTGGAAAGAGTGATGAACCAGTAGTAAAAGCTGTTGGAAATGTCTCCTTGTGGTGTTGTACATGTGTGTGTGTATCTATGTGTGTATACAGGCACCATTTGATGTCAGATACATGCTGAGCCCCTTTATCCTGCAAGAACCAGGATTTCACTTTTGACAGGCTTCATAGAACATCCTGCAGATCAGGAGCTCTCCTGTAAACTGCTAACTGTTGAAAGGAAAGTGAAGCCACAGATTTTGTGCTTTCTCGCTCTAGGATCAATGTGGGATCATGCTCTTGACTGGGGTGGAAAGACTCCCTTGTGCAACAATCATCTTACCCTGGGGGTCTGGATAGAAAAGCGCGGTCTCCAGGATCAGGCCCGAGTTTGTTTGCTGAGGGGGCTGACACCTGCTTTTTCACAGCGGGAAGAAGGCTGCTTATTCTCAAGCATCTGTCTCCAAAGCACTGCCTGATGCTGCTCCCAAAGTCCCTTCCTCTCTGCCTACAGACAGAGCTGTAGGAAGAGGACAAGGCACCCCCAGCACTCACCTGACTACAAACCTTCCAAAAGGGAAAACTCTCCTTCAGAAAAGTTTTTTGACTCTCTCCTGGACTGGAATCCCACCATGGCTGATGCTCTGTGTGAGAGACACCATAGGTAACCTTCCTACATCTATTTTAAGATCCAGATTGATCACCCATAATTCCTTTTGAAGTCTGCAGGTAGTGACAGTCTTCAGCCCACTGGGAAAGTCAGTGCATTAGTACCTGAATATGAATTGATGTTTTTAATTTGGTATGGTCCTCCTAGGATTTCGGTGTGGAGTAATCCAGTCATTTCTTGCAATTTGCTCATTTGTGCTGTATGTGGATTATTTGTCAAATTCTTTCTGTATTATCTTGATGAGAAATTTAATCAATCTCACCAACACCAAATCATTTGTGTCTGTTGGTTTACTTTTAGGATGATTTATGCATACATTAAATGTGATTGCGAGCCATTTCCTAACACATGTAAACCTCAATTGTGAAAGATCTCTGGGGACGCTCCAAGTTTCAATATCAGCCTCACATAAAACACAATTACCCCATTCTGGCAGTGAACATGAGTAGAATTAGATATGGGGAGTTACTACAATGATAGTTTATTTGTTATTTCACAAATTATAATTAGTGAAAACTCCCTTCTAATAATGTATTGACCACATACCCTAAACTTGGTATATTCCTTGTTACATATGCTATTAATAATGAAGAGAAAATGCTAAATATATTTTTGCTCAACAAGCATAGCAATAAAATAAAATTCATATCAAAGAGCAAGTATTATTAGATAGATTAGTCTTTTACTATGTATTTTGAAGATACTATTCCATGTTTTGTTGTTGGACAGTTGACATTGTTTGCTTCTATCTCCCATATAATCTTGAAGTTGCCTGCTCATCTTCTCTCACATGCTGGGATTATTTTAGTTTATGGCTCAGCCCACCTACCAACTATTTCAGCTCCTGAGATGCAGTGAGCTAATTAACGCATCCATCATCTTACATGTTCTTCAGATGCCATGAGCAATAAGGAGACTTAGCCTTAATCTTTGATGTCTTACTTCTTCTCCCAGGCTCAGGGCTCTGTGACTTAACTCAAGCCCATACACATTTTTGTTGCTGAACAGTTCATTCAAGTATTTTTGTTCTCTATTTATTGACTTCTAATTCCCTTCCTCTCCTAGTGACATGCTATATTAAATCTCCATTATCTAAGCCTGTGTCTCATTTTCCTAGCTCACACAGCCATGCAAGTATCACTATTGCTTAATAGTTGTATGAAATTAGCTTCCAGCAAATCCTGATCTGGACCAGCTTGTTCTTGGTGCTTTTTCAGCAGGGAAACAAACACAGCACCTGTGCCACAGAGTCTGCCATCAAGGTTGAGGCACATATCTACTAAAACCTGCCATTTTTCATTTAACTGGTGAGTGCTGACTTCTTCAGCTGCTGTTTGGCACCCTGTGGAGGGGCTTTGGTCCCACGGTACTTGCCAAGGGAAGGCCATGTCCAGAGAAGGGCAACAAAGCCCGGGAAGAGCCTGGAGCACAAGTCTTACAAGGAGCAGCTGAGGGAGCTGGGGTTGTTTAATTTGGAGAAAAGGAGGTCCAGGGGAGACCTTATCAGTCTCTTCTCCCAGGTAACAAGTGGCAGAAGGAAATGAAATGGCCTCAAGTTGTGCCAGAGGAGGTTTAGATCAGATATTAGGAAAAATTTCTTCATTGAAAGGGTTGTCAAACATTGGAACAGTCTGCCTATAGAAGTAGTGGAGTCACCATCCCTGGAAATATTCAAAAAAATGTGTGGTTGTGGCACTTGAGGACCTGGTTTAGTTATGAACATGGTGATGGTGCTAAGTTGATTGTTGGACTTGCTAATCTTAGAGGCCTTTTTTGACCTAAGTGATTCTATGATTCTTTGACTCTAAGGCTGGAGAGAAGGATGATGACATCAGGGAGATGCTTTTCTCACCTCTTCATGGACCTCGCCATGAACCTAAGTAACACAACATGTGATGGAGTGTCAAAACCTGGCAGGTGAACAGGAAGGCAAATAATTATAAACATCCTTGTAGATGCAAGTAACCCCAGAACTTTCAAAAGGCCTGGTTCCTCTTCTGCCTGAGATTTTCTTTCTGCCAACATAACACCTCTATCTCCCCCAGTTCATGTCACAATATGACATAAGGTGTCCAGATCTTACTAATGACAGTGAAAGAGGAAACCCTATGTGAGAAGCAGGCAAATGACGAGTCTCACTGTGAAGCTTCCCCAGAAAGCTTGCAGCACTGATCTCAGCCTGGCTGGGCTGACTTAACCAAAAGCAGTTTATGAAATACAATGCTGAAAGCAATCTGAGAGTCTTGGAAAGATGTAAACATGCTTTTCCAGATAAAGTTATTTGATTTAAATTAATCTGTGTCTGAACTTAAACTGAGGTAAGTGCTTACAGAGTATGTAGGCTGTGATAAATCCCCAGCAGTAATTCTGTTAAATTTTTCAACACCCCCTGCTATGCATGTGTAAGGATTCACAGGCACACTGAAACAAGCCAGCTAACTATGCTTGTCTCCTCTGCTTTTAACCACTCTCAGAACAGCACTGTGCCTCCTCCTCACATGCTTTCTGCTATAAACCCAACCATTTTCATTTCCCAGGCAATCCACTGTACGTGGCTGCAATTGCACTAGCCATAACTGCAACCAAAGGGTATCTGATCCAAATTATGTAGCACATTCTGATGTTGGCCTCTGGAGCCACAGATCTGGGAGAGGGCCAGAAAAGCCATTTTACAATAATAGTCTGTCAGGGGCCTTAAAAATGTGTTATTAAAATGAAGATAGAGCAGGCACACCCAGAGGGCAGACATCAATCATGGCTAGATAAGGTCCACTTCTCTCCTAGGTGGCAAGCTGCAAGGTTTCAGCAGGAGCTGGCTCCTGCTGTAAGGACACCCTGTGCTTCCTCCCCTCATAATGCTTTTGCTTTGTAATAGCAGGGAGCAGATTTTTCACTGCTCTCTGTGCAGCTGCTCTGGAAATAGTGTGATGCTGGAAGCAAGGATCACAAGGTCATTTTCCAAAATGAAAGAAGGAATAAGCATGTCACAGGAGTAGAAGGTGGAAGACAAATGAGCCCGGTAATTTCATATCTGGCAAATACTTGGCTCTCCTCACTGCTGCTTGGCTTTCAGAACCACCAAGCGGGACGGAGGCTCATTGCACAGCCCTTACAGTCTCACTCAGAAAATCACGGTCCGCCATTCCCTGTTATTCTCTCTACCCATCAAATCCAGGAAGATGCCATAAACCGCAGCTGTGTGTCATGAAGCTATTTCATTTTAGCCAAAAGTGAGTGCTGTAAGAACAGATATGCTGCATGCTTCACTGATGGAGATTAGAAGGAGCTTTACTCCTCTAGTCATAAATAGTCAAAGAACAGAAATTACTTTTGTGACTTTAAATCAGGTTGTAGTACAGGAGGGTCTTCCCTAATATTCTTATATTTTATTTTAGAAATCTTCTGTCATAAAAGGATGTTCATCTATGCTACAGTCAATCCCATGGTATCTGAGCATCAAAATCTAAGAAAACTCTCTAACAGGTTCTATTCCAGACATTTTATTAAAGCCATTACCAGAGGCACATCAAAATGTAATAGCATAGAAGCAGATAACAGCCAGAACATTTCCAGCACGAAATGCATTATCTATTCCGATTGAAGGAAATCCATGTTAAAAGTTGTCATTTTCATTTGACACTTTCAAATGCCACAGTCACATTTCTGAGACAAATCCAGACACCATGTTTCTGAGTCACCTCGAGTTTATTGTCAGCAGTTAGTCTTTGCCACTTGAAAGCAAGGGCTCTCCTTGCAAGTCTTCCAGGAGCTCTCGCTAGACAGTGTACCTTCACCCCGAATAATCTGTATTCTTCCTCTATCTGCTGTGCTAATTCCCAGAAGGTAATGATACTGTTTTCTCTCCAGAGAGGTAGTCTTAGTTGATCTCAATCACCCTGCACCATCACAACATGCAGTATGGATGGTTTCTTGTCACAGGAAGAAGTACCAAATTTGTCAGACCAAGCACACACAGAGCATTCCTTGAGGGTGGCAAAGTCCAAGCTAAGCTGTGCAGATAATCAGGAGCTTATGACAGTGATTCATAAAGGCAATAGAGAAGTACTTTGGCTCTGCATTTACACCTAAGTGCTTCAGAGTGCTTTAATTAATGAAATTTTAATTAATTTTCACTGCTCTTGAATTGCTGAGAGCTACCCTTGTGTTACAGGCTGAGTGAAGGTACATGGCTAATGCATCCAAGGTGGGTTAAGCAGGAGAGCAGGAAGAGAAAGACAAGAAAGTGGCAGCTTGTCCCGGGGGATGGGTTTCTTCATGAGTGCCATTTCCCTGGTACCTCCACCATCAGCAGCTGCCAGATATAGGACAGGGCTTGGCTGGATCCAGGCTGGCAATTCCTGTGTGGTCCAGGCCCATCTCTTCACAGGCACCTCTGAGTGAATGCCTCACTGACACAGAATCGGTAGAGAAGGAAGGGATGGTTTATGCTGTATTAGTCTTTCAAAAATTTTGTTCCCAAAAAGACAAGTATAGCATTTGGACCAGCATATGGATTTTCCAATTCATTAACTCAGGAGTTCTGCATCTCGTGCCGAAAAGTTCCTATGTTATTACCGTTACAAATAAGGGTTCCTTTCTGTTTTTCAGCCTTTCACAAAGTAAATTGGTGCATTCAGCAATGACTGGGTTGAATTCCTAGTTTGTGGATTCACAGCCAAGATCACCATGGTGCATTAGATGCTATCGAGGCACTAGCTCGCTCCTCCTCAGGGCAGTTTGCAGAGTGCTTCTCTGAACAGAACTGTTTTCTTTGCACTGAGGTTCACACAAAGCAGAGCCAAAAGAAACCATTTAGTAGGCAATAAAAATATAAAAGAATAAGAACAAGTACATAAAAAATGTCACTAGGAAGGAGAGCAGGGTGTGCTGTAACAGCCTTATCCAAACCATACTGACATCCCCCCACACATGCACAGCAATGACAAGGTGCAACTGCTTTCCGTTTTCCTTCTGCTGTGGCACCAGGCTCTGGCCAAAGACTTTTGGTGCTTCATTACCTCTTATCTTATAGGAGGAAAATCTTAAAAATATAAAATATTTCATATAAATAATATAGTATTTTAAAACACACAAATGAGCACTCTGAAGCATCCTATCTGTGGAAGGCTTCAGATTCAAAACAAAGTCCCGCCTGGCCTCTGAAGAACAGCTGTGTATTCCTTCCAAACACATAAATAATAATGGTTAGCATCCTGTTCAGAGGGACTCTTACGGCTTCCAGCAATTTTTAGTCACATCCACTGTCTCAACTTCAAGTCTGTTTTTTAAATGTGGCAAATCTGAAACCACCTTAAGTGCCCCGCACCACAGTTCTCATTTTTGGTCTTTCCAGGGACTTCAAATAGATCTCATTTCTTATAACTTCTAAGCAGTGTAAACACCTCAGTGCCATAATCCTTTTGCTTACTTGTAGAATGAATCAATTTCTATCTGAACTCTCTCTTTTCTTATATTTCTTCTCTGTTCTTTTTAATATCACACTTGCTTTACTTAATTCTGAATGAAGCAATTGAAGGCTAATAACCTGTCCCAGTTTGACACAAAGTCACCCCAAGACATAACCCCATTAGGTATTTATCTCTCTAAGGAGGATGTTGGCTGAAAAGTCCAGAGTGGGATATTGACAGCAGCTGGAAGAAAAGTCATTGCCAAATATGGCTGCTCTAATAGCCAACAGTGGAGGCACAAGGGTGACCCGCATATGTTGCCACTCCACACTTCCAGTAGGAGCCAGGCAGGTAATTAAGGCTACACCATTTTGGATTTCAAATGAGCATAAGACTTAATAGCCATGGCAGCTGACACCTGTTTTAAAGACCTGATCTTACCTGTGCAACAATATGCATGACTGGGGCATTGCAGCTCTTTGTGGTATTTGTTTACTATTTCTCCTGTTTCTGGACCCCAAGTTCACACCAGCTTCATCAGGCAAGGCTCTGATGGAGTTTGCCATTCCTGACAGTGGAGGCCATCTGCATCTGTAGCTGTCTGTGGAGTGCTTTGTAGTTCTCCTGTGTTAGTGGCCACATGCTGGAGGCATGTGGCTGCTAATGGCAGACCTCTGGAGATACCTTTTCCACCCACAGGTAGCCCTTTCTCCCATGCAAATGACATATCTCTCAAGGAGAGAACTGGTTGTAGTTTCTTTGGAATTGGAGGCTGCTGGCTTGAGCAGAGGAGGAGAGGAAAGGGTTACCTACTTCCACAATTCTGAAACATCAAGGGCTTTTCACCTGGGATGTCTGGGGAGTTGCAAGGAGCTGATGGAAGGAGCTGGAAATTTTCGGAGCTGCAAAAGCGGACACAAATCATTTTCCTAAGAATTGCTCTGTGATAACTCAGCTTCCTCTCTGGAGGGAGGATCTATCACAAAACTCAGTATCCTGCTCACTTCTTTGGAGTGTGTAAAGGGGAAAAGATCACAGCCTTCAGATTTGTGCATCTCAAAACTGATACTCAGGTTCTGAACCATGTAACAATGAGTGGCCCATCAGTCCATAAGCATAGAAAGAGCTTGAAAGAACTAACAAGAAAATGAAGTTGTTGCTGTTGTGTCTTGAGAAGAGTCTTCAGAAAAAAGTTTGCTTTTATATAGGATCCTGATGTAATACTGCATGTAATTTTACAGATTCTTTTATTACTCTGAGAAGTAGGGAGGAGAAAATTCCTTGACTCCTGAATGACTCCTGAAATGGCATGTGCATGATCAGCTTTATTATTACCTTTTAATATTTCTTCCTGCAGGTCTTATTTATGAAGATAACTATAAACTATATTGTAAGGCTATGGAGGGAAAAATTCTTCTCCCTCTCTTCAAGAATGTGCTTTCTTGGCTGAGTAGCTTGGGTCAGCAGTGCCTTTCATGCAGTCACATAGCAGATTTGCTAAGGGATAGTATAAATGGTCATTGATAGACTTTGCTTTCTAGGATGCATTTTGAAATTTTAAAAAAAAATCTCGTTCCAAATGGAGGACAGGCAAAATCCAAGAGCATATACAGGTGGGGAATGAAAATAAAACCACTTTTCAAGTACAGTACAATCTGGTCTATTTTTTTTAATATTTTCTGCTGATTTTGATCACCTCCATTATTTTCCACTATAGATTTAGTTGATATTTACTGGGAATTAAGAAGATGAATTTCACTTATATTGTTCAAATCAAAAAATTTCAAAACTTATTTCAGTATTTTTGTAAGTTTTTTTGTTAACCTCTACCCTTCTTCAGAAGCTTCTGATTCAGTGAATGGGCATTTTGTTTCCCTGCAAATTGAATTAAAACAAACATGTACAACTTCTCAGCCAATATTTTTAGAACAACATTGTAGATGTTACCCTCAAAAATCCAAACCACACAAGTTCCTACAGCTCTTCCCTGGAGTTGTATCTGCCTAATCCTTCATGAGTACATTCTCTTGGCATTTCAGGTACTATGGCTCCATTTCTGCGCTGTCCAGTCCTTTAAAAATGCAGTAGGTGTCAGTATTTTTTAATTTGCATGTTTACTGTTCAAACAACAAAGTGTTTATATGGGGAGCATAAAATTTTATGTTTCTCTTGGACAGCAGGTAATTATTTCAAGCCATTCTCACTTATTGTATGCCTCTTGAGAGATCTTAATGTCCCAGTAGCAGAGATGAAAGCTATTCAATTTCTGTTCTATACTGCTCTGTTTTTATCATTTATACTAAGGTGTTGCACAAATTTAATGCAACCAGCAACATCAGTGTTTTCTGAAGGATTAGCCTATTGGGAGAAAGATCAAAACAAGTAAAGCTGCTTAGAAATCTCAATCTCAGAAGCAATGGACATCGTATTTTGTAACACCCCCTCCTTTTGGCACCAAACTCATCAGCTGTACTCGTTCACCTCTTGTGACTGCTGAATTTCTCAATCTTTCACAGGCTTTTTCAAAGATTGCCATGCTCTGAAGGGTGCTGTTCAATCAGGCTCTGGGGTGAGGGTATAGATGCCACCACAGAGTCTTGAGACCTCCTCACTCCACTTCCATGGTCCCCTCCTAGGTGTGCTGCTGTGTGCAGGATTAGGATGACTTTGCTGAAGAACAGAAAGTGAGGGAGTACAGGGTAGAGAGTGCTCTGCTTTTATGTTAAATGGACATCAGCAGTGCAACTAAAAAGGCAAACAAACTTCGAACAGAAAAGATTCACCTGTTCTTGAGAGGACGTACTCTAAAAATGACCACAAACACAAGTATTTAGAAAAGATTATTTCCTTTCTATATCCCGTTTATTTAATGCATCTAGGGGCAATTTGTGCATTGTAAATGTCAGCTACTCTGTTATGTCAGCAAACTCTCAGCTTTCTTTTTTTCATAGACTAGCTGCCAAGTTAATAGTGTGTCTTTTGGTATCTCCTGTCTCACATGCCTTCCTGTTCCCAGCTATCCCATCAGTATCCTGTCATGGCGCTGAACAATCAGTATTTAGGCTATGAAGTTGATTAGTTTATGCCCTTGGCCCAAGGCTGGCAGTGCCAGCAGCAAGGGCTAACAGGGCTTTGCCCAGCTGGAGCCTTATCTCCACCCAAAGTCCCTCTGACAATCCACAGGCATGAAGGTGCAAATTAAATATGTATGTGAGGGTTTATATATGTTTTTCAGTAACAGCTGTCTCAAGGTGTTTGCATAGCCAATTTTGTCACAGAGATTATTTCTCTCCTCCTTGTTTTGTCTCTTGTTCCTTCATCCAAGACACAGCAGCACTGCTCTCCCTCCTATTGGCACCCTGTTTCTGTATCAACAGAGCACAGAAGCCAAGATAGCAACTACTAGAAAAGCATTTTATTCTTACATACCTTTTTTGGTTTGCCTATGCCAACCGCTACAAAAATCCAATTTCCAGGAGGCCAGCTGGCCAGTTTCTCCTAAAAGTTTCATTCTGCCTATTCCAAAAAGTACTAAGTGGTTCAGGTCACAGCTGAAGAGGACAAGCTGGATATAAATCACGTCAGGCCAAGCTGAAGATATCCACAAGCAGTTGCTGCACAGTTTCAGAGTCTGCAGGCCTTTCACACCCAGAACATCCACTGACGTCAATGGAAATTTTGGATGATGACGGAGAGCAGTGATGAAGTCGACTCCAGCAGTCAAAGCCTTGAGAGTCTAATGTTTAGGTTTTCTCTGCCTCAGTTTGTGTATGCTGTCCCTCCCCACACACCGAATGCCGCACAAATGCTTGACTGCATTTACCTCAACACAGCCCTGGGAAATAACAGCGAGCCTGTACCCTCATACCCCACTGCCAAGGGGGGACAGGCTGGCTGGGGGACTCATCCAAGCTCATACTGGAAATTTGTGATAGACTGTCACTATGGGCCTGAAATTCATCCTCCTGGTGCCCTTTCCAAGTGCTTTCCCTGGAAGGCTTTTCATGCTTTTCATCTTTTCAGTAAATGAAGTACTGAAGCATTGCTTAAAGTGCCTCTCCAAACTGCTGGGACCTGAAGGGAATTGCCTAATCCACGTGGGTTACATTAAAAATAATGTGGGTTTGTGGTTTGGGTTTTCTTCCAAAAAACAGTTTGATTAACTAAAGGCCAACATTAGCAAACTCATTCATACTGGGCCATGCAGGACACAGTTTAGTTGTAACTTTGGTGCCAGTGCATCTCCCAAGCCACCCAAAACACAACCTCTGCTCCTTAGTGCGACACCCACCTGCCGTGGGCAAGGAAAGAGTCCCTGAAGCAGCTCTTCTGACAGCTGGGATGCCTCTCCCAAGAGCTGGAGTGTGTCCCCCCAGCTGGGCCCAGGTGGCTGGGGAGGTTGGTGATGCTGAGGGGCCGTAGTGCTGTGCTGCTCCTGGGAGAAGCTGCACCTGCAGAGGTGAGAGGCCTTCAGGCAGGCAGAGCCCCAAGGGTTTTTCTAATTGTAGCTGCACAGGATAAAAATGAGGAGCAAGAGCCTTCAGGGGAATGGTCCCTCTGGAGACTCAGCAGCCCCAGGCCACTTCCACATGACTGGTGCAGCGGGAGATCCTCATTAAGGTCAGAATTCATTAGCACTAAGTTGCTGCAAGCAGTCAGCATTCTGTTTGGAAGATGGCAGCAGTCGTTAGGTGCATGGTACAAGCAGGAGCATTCCTGCTGGGCTATGGCCTTAAGGACACCTGCTCACCAGTGCCAGCATGCTCCTTGAACTGGGAATTCCCTGTCTTTGTCACTCCTTGATGAACCCAGGAAAGGGAAGAGGTAATGCAGAGCAGCTTTAACTAGCAATGGTCATCTTCAAATTTGATGGCCAGCCACAGTCACTGCACAAATTGGAATTAAAGAATCAATGCAATGTTTGCTTTGGGCAAGAATTTTTTGTTTTAAGGGAATTACAGAGCCCTCTTATAAATTCCCTATTTCATTCTTGAGCTTTTTTGAACTCTTGAGTAAATGCTGTCTGATGGCTTGCTGCTGCTCATTTTCTCAGCTTGCTCCGTAGCTCCCCAAGGACTGTCATTAGCTGCAATACAGATCATTAACTGCTCCTCACACCCTGCCGTGGCTGCCTGTGCCTGGCTGCACGTGGTACTGTTGGAGCTGACAGCCCTTTCCCTGTACTCCATTTGAGTGTGGTGGTGGGTCCAGGTGTACTCTTCATCACACCCCACTGAGCAAGTGGGTCAGTTCCCTCCAGTTCATCCTCCAGCCCTGTCCCAAACACCAGCAGGAACTGTCCCTCTGCTTGCGCTGTGGGCATACTGGTAACCCCCAGGAACCTTTGAAACTTTCATTGCCCCTCTCAGCTTCAGGCACTGCAGCTGTGGAGGGGAATGTCCAGTCTGAGTACCTCCTGGCCACTACTCTGGTGGGCTCTTACAAAAATTTGAGGCTAATGCTGAGTGCTACACCAGATCAAGTCAAGGGTTTCATTTCTCATGGGCTCAGAAACAAGGTGCTCTACGAAGCAATCTTTGAGTGTAACTAAAAAGCTCATTTCTGTGTTCAAGTGTGATGCCTGCTTGGTCTGTGGGTGTTTGGAGCTTGCACATAGCAACAGTCTACATTTTATTTGTATAATGCCAGTTGTCTAGAAGAGCATAAAGTACTGCAGGATCTGGGTACCTCTGGGGTGTAAAGGCAGAAAACGTTGGATAATTCATGATCATTTCAGCTGCCCGGTTGCTGAGGGCATCTTGTCACATTAAAAGCTTCTTCTTGCCAGGAATACTTGCTGCATTTTCCAAAATGTGGTTCAGTCTTGTTCTTTTAAACCTTTTTTATTTAAATGTTAGTTTAAACAGTCTCTCATTAAGGTTTCTGAGTCTGTGCTAAGACTTTTCTAGAAAATGTGTATTCAGGTGCTTTGTAAGATTTGTATTATTTGTTTCTTTTGGAGACATTCTGGTGTATTATGTAAATCCATAGCTAAGTATTTCCTGGGAGCATTTATTGTGCAAATGTCTAGTTTGGCACGTGTTTTGCAGAGGCAAAACCAATTGCTTCTGTCTCTATAGTTCAGAGAAGGTCAGTCGGGAGATTTTTTTATATTATTTCTTTTTGTTTGATTTAAGATAAGACAATTTTCTCATTCCATTGCCTATCAGAATATATTTTCTGCATATGAGCTGGAAACTCCCAGAACAGATAGAAGTTTAAAGGCAGAACACCAACCCCAAACTAAGTGTAGAAACAAGTAATTGTCTGTCACAGGCACAGATATTTAAAAGTGGCAGCTGGATGCTTGATTGGCTTCTATGGTAAATTCTTGCATTTAATAACATGCTTACAGAAAAATATGCATGTGATGATAGGCATTAACAAACTATTAGAGTATTTTTGCGTCTGTCTCCAGAAATCAGTGCTGTCATCAGGGCTGGTGTTACCTCCAGGGCTGCAGGGCTGCCATTCCTGTTAGGAAGGGTATAATGAGAGACTGAGGGGCCAGGACCTGCAGCCCTAGTTCAGTCCCCAGCACAGACAGACTGGACTGGATAAGTACAGACATCTCTGAAGAGCAACAGGTCCTTGGCTGTGGACTGTGGTGTTCCGCAGTAGGCACTGCAGGCAGTGGGGCAGGCACGGCCCACCAGCACACCCAGGACAGGTCTCAGACCTGTGCCCCATGGAAGCTGAGGAGAAGCTTGTGCCCTCCCAGCACTGGGAAGCAACTTTTCTGGGGAGAGCTGCAGGAAGGGGTAAACAGGTTTTGTTTTATAGCCTCAGACCAGCAGGGCAGTAAAAGCCATGGCAGGAGTCCCAGGCATCTCTCTGCAAAAGTGCTGAGGCTAGCAGGTTTATTCACGGCATTTTATGATCTGGGACACACCACAGGAGCCTCCGTACAACTGTTCTGCTGGCATGTGAACCTGTGGTGACTCAGGAAAAAGGCGCTCAGGGACTGTCTTGATAAGTAACAGGAGCTGGCTATAAAATAAACATGCAGGAAAAGCAAATCCCCATCTCTCTGAAGGTATAATCAACAGGCAGCCCTCATCCTGCCATTTTAAAGCACCCAGTGACTTTGTCTCTCTGTGCCCCAGCTTCCACATCTGTAAAATGAGTTTCATGAGCTCACCCTTTTCTCCCACTGCTTTGAAATCCACCCACCTCAGAAGCTGATTTTGTCAGGGCTACCCTTTGCTGGCTCAAAGGGGAAAGAAGCAGATCTGGAGGAATGATCCTTTTCTCTGCAAAACACATCTACTTTCCTGGAGACCATTCTTGAAGAATATACTGAATTAACTTTCATTTTTTTTACCTGTACAGCAGTCATACTTACCTCCACTTAATGTGTGAGAGATGCTGTGGTCCTAACAGGATGAATTACAAAAAACGTCTGTGTGGGTTTCTTTCACTGGGAGAAATTCATCTTGAGTCTAGTTTCCTTCTCTCCTGTTACTGTCAGGGCATCTTGTCTGTCTGCTTTGCTTTTGCTTACTACAGCTGGCTTGCAAGTGCTCCCAGAAGACATGGCATGACATTTCGGTCCATGTCTTTTTTTTTTTCTACACTGAACAGAAAATGTAAGACTGTTGCACATCTGCAGATTATTTATCCATGCAGGCCTAATTGGTGCAGGGATTAACAAAACATGTTTTGCCTGCCAATCTCTAATCAAGAAGACGGATTCACTGGCACAGTGGTGGCTTTGCTGTGCTCCAGGGAGGTGATGCTCACTCTGCTGAAAATCAGAAGCAATTTAGCCAAATTCAATTTGCAGGTACAAACCTTGCAAGGTCAAAATAAGAAGAACAGTCTACAAATAAAAAATATTACCCTCTAAGAGCAACAGCAGATCCAAACCTGGTTTCGAGAAAAAGGCTCCAGTATGACCATTGCGACAATGAAAAAATTCTAGCAAAAGTTAACATTCTGAAAAGGAGAAATAACTGGCTTGTGCAAAGTATTCCTTTAGGATGTGTATTACTCCCAGAAATTTTCTACTTTGCTGCAAATTTCCCAAAGATGTAATGGCAGTTTCAATGGCTTACAAATCTTTCTGGCACTGGTTTGTTCTGTAGGAGTATCAAGAGACCAAACCCTTGGCCTGGGGCAGCACACTGTGTGTACTTTTTCTGGTTCTTGTCTGCCTTTCCTCTTCATAGGTGGGATTTTCTTTTTTTCAAAATAGGGAAAAAAGTATTCCTTCTAGTGTTGGCAAAATTTTATAAATTCATTTTCACAAGGTTCCGATAAGTGGGGAAACATCAAGTCTACCTAGCAATGGTGAAAGACAAAACAGGCAGTGGAAGGGTGAATAGTGTTAAATATGTAATTGTGAACTCAGTGGGGGAAAAATGGAGCTTTACTGTCATATTTTATTTGCTAATTTTATTTAACTGCAACACCTACTTTCAATATAATTAACTCTTACTTAGCGTAGAATTTTGGCACTGATGACTTCTGACCTACTTCACTGGGGATGCTTGGTTCCAGTGATGGAGTTATTTTGCTATTATTGTGCTGGAGACTTGCCTAATGGGGTAGAGTTAATTTGCCATTTGCTGGGTTAATGAAGATACACACTAAAAAGAGCATGAGGAAGAACAAGATCTAGTACATGACAACTAAAACCAGCAAACAATTTAGAGTTAACACACCAACGGGAAGATCACTGTGCCTTAGGCTTTTCTGTAGTATCTTTTACCCCACTTCCTGTGGTACTGCAGCAGCTGCATGCTGTCTACAAGTGACACTACACATCTCCTTCAGGCCAAGCTGACAGAGCACCAAGTGGCAGGGGACCAGAATCCCCATTTGGGAGAGAGGACCACTGGCATGTACAGCTCTGGGTGCTGGTCAGGACTCGCTGAGCCCCGCATGGGGGCTGCTGCTGTGGGGAGCTTGTGCCACAGCAGCAGCAAGGTGAGTTCAGTGGTGCCATGTGGTGCCCACTGCTTTATTTTAGAAACTACAAGCAAGTTTCCATCTGCCTCATTGTTGTCTTCCCATGAATAGGATGCCCTGAAAGCGACACAGTCACTTCTGCTCCCAGCTGTCACCCCTACCAGTTGACATCCTAAGGAAGAGTAGTGTGACTAGGCTGAGTTTCTGCCCCTCTTTCTCCCCTGCACGATCCAGTTACCCCAGCACACAGCAAGGCCGCTCGCTGCAGCAGTGCCCTCAGTAACGCCCCACGGCGAGCACATCCTGTGTGTCACACCTCACTGGAAGCACTTCCCAAGGGCCCTGTGTAACCAGGCTGCAGTGCTCTCTGTTCGCATGGAGACCTCCTCCCCACAGTGTAATCCTGCTGTTTATTTCACTCCAGCCTTCAGATTGTCTGAACATGGACATGGCTCTTCTGGGTGGAAGGAAACTTTCCTGTATTGCTGCTGCAGCAATTGAGCCAGTACATTTCCCTTCCAGTATCCTTCCTCTGACATTTCCTTTCCAATCTTACACAGACTTTGGCTGTTGCCTTTGTTAATGCCTTGCATTTATATTTTAAACCAGTTGCTATGATTACAATGGAGCACCAGCTCATGATGGCAGAATTGAGGAAAATTATGCAGGAAGATCATTTATCTCAAAAATACAGCATTATACCCTACAATGCCACAGCTCCTTGCTGTGTGCTCCCACCTTATCTGCACACAGCCTGGCACTTGTAGGAATTAACTTCTCACATAGAAGATTGCAGAGATTAAGGGGGAGATCATCTCTGCAGAAGGGCTCTGCAGGGCAGCTTCTCTGCCAAAGAGGGGCCACACTCAGCATGACCTGGGGGTTCACAGGGTCAGGATACACCTAAGCTTTGTATCAACTGTTTCCTACAACCTCTCTGGCTGTTGTCCACATGCAAAGTCCCACTGTTCTGTGGGCGAAGCAGGGTGATCCCAGCAAGCAAAACTGTATTGTCAAGAGAGCACCAAATCAGCTTTTGGGTTGAGGTGGCAGGTGAGAGCAGCAGGCACAGGATTTCTGGTAGTGTTACCAGGAATAGGTTTGGTCAGTCTTAGATGAAAATTTCTCTTTTAACACAGAGTGGGGGTTAACACAGGGGATGTGCCCATGTCTGTGCTGGGCCCAGAAATTAGTGGACAGCAGGAACAGCTGTGTTCAAATGTTCTGTCAAAATATTAAGCTGAAGGTAGTTTTTTTCTGGAGTCATCCCTGATTGTTTTGACCTTACGGCATAGGTTATATCAAAGTCCTCCCATACTTCCTATAACTGTTTATCTACTGTTACTCATGGACAACTCTATTCATCAAATACTTCCTGGTATGGCTTCACAAGCTGTGCTGTCGCACCAAGGAAAAGTCAGTTTTCCCAGTAATCAGTAGCAAACCTGGGGAGACAATTAATTGTGAGAAGTTTATTGTATGGCACATAGTCATTCTGGTGCACGAATTCTGCCACACTCTCCCAGGTGCTCCATGTACTTCACTGAAGATGCCAGTCCAAGGCAGCCATCTAACCCATCTGCAGGAGTGCCCCTGTTTGGAACAGCAGGGCTTGCTGTGGATGTGGGTGTGTGGCTGACAGCACCCTCCACAGCCCTAGGAGTCCTCAGGGAGAAGCTTCCTTACAACTGGGCTGGGTAAGGAAATATCTGCCATAAGGAGGTTTCCTTTGAAAGCTGGAGCCAGCCTACAAAAAGCAATTCATGCTTGCTGAAACCAGCCAAAACAGCTAAAAGGAAGCTTTATTGTATAGGGCAGAGAGAGGAGTCTCCCAAAGTGGGCACTTCAGCTCAGGGTCATGATCCATGTCAGGGCAAGGCTGTCCTTTGGGGCATCATGGCACTACAGTGGATGCTTCAGCGATGTGGGCTGTGATGTCATAGGAATCCAGTGGTATTTACTAAACAAGAATCAGGCCCACAAGACAGTAAAAGCATGTGTTTCTATAGTATATTAAATAGTGATAGCCAATTCTATATGTGGGGAACAGATTTTTGGCAGGAGGAATTTTTTTTCCCCAAGATGAATCCCAATGTAAATTCCATTTTTGTCTGTTCATTTGAGTACAGACTTCCTGTTCCTCTCATACTAATCTTGCTTCACATCATTTAATTTAAACTGTACCTGTGTATTTTGTTTTCAGAGCATGGGGCTGGCTGCCTATGACACTCTGGCAGTCAAACCCTCACAGTGTCTTAGGAAGCAGGCTTAAGCCTCTAATGAAGCTTGGGACTGGCTTTTGCAGTGTGTCTGTGCTTCCTTTTGCACTCCCTGTGTCCCCTTTGGCAAGTGGCTGGTACAGTCAATGCTGTGCAGGACTGAAGACCGGACTTGAAGTGGGTATAGTGTTTGTGGAAGGGAAAAAATGGATCCAGGGCACATGCTGAGTGTAGGCAGCATCTGTCAGGGTCATGAACATCCCTGAACAGCTCAGCATGGCTCCAGCAGGTGGGAAGTTGAGCTGTGGTTTGTGGTGTAGATGGGCAGCTCTTCTACTGATACACAGAGGCAATTAACAGGTTTGGCAGGGAATAGGCTGCTGCCAGCAGGCAGTTTTGTGAAGGACAAGGGACACTGAATGACACAGTGCAGAACCAGCAGCTCAAATGAAAGTGTCCATGTATAGCAGCCAAAGTACAGCATTATCACGTCCAGAGATGGGCAAGTTCTGCATAGCTATGATTTGATACAAGGGACTGGCAGACAACAAAACCCAATAAACACAAAAAATGTGTTTACCTTGCAGCCTTGTACCTGCTGCAGCAGAAGGGCTGTGGGCTGATGTAGGCTTGTGGATGGGGAGATCTGATGAGCCTCAAAGAATGGATGGGGGTTTTTTTAGGTATTCATCTGGTACAGCCCTGTCTTCTAGGAAAGTGGATCAAAACAATGCTTTCATCAGAGTCCAAATAATGATCTTTATATGCCCAGTCTCAGGACACAGCTTGAAATTCATTACAGCAGTGAAAACCTATTCGTCCATCATTGTCAGTGGGAAACTTAATTCTGCTCAGGTTTTGTCACAACACCCCAATAAAGTACTTGAGGGCCTTGGGGAGTTTGCAGGTTTGAAAGTAAGCAGTGGCAGTGCCAGCCAGGGCACTGTGCTGGCTGCCCCCACACACACCTTGCCGGCTGCTGGCCACAGCCCCAGCCCCGCAGGCTGATTCATTCCTTCTGTGTTGCTGAATTTCCATGCAGCCTGCAGCTCCCAGCTCTGCTGCCAGGCAGGCACACGCTGTAGGCAGGTTTCCCCCCCCCACCCCTGCAGCCCCATCCCAACCCTGCCAGCAGGGCCAAGCTGCACCCTGTCAGCTTTGTGTCCTGTTGCTCACTGCCACATTTGGGACACAAACAAACTGCTGGTGCTTCTGCTCTTTGTGCCGAGGCTGAACCTGCTCAGGCTGCCTCCTGCTCAGGGATTCACAGCATCCCCATCCTGGACCACACACATGCGCTCCTGACTCCCCACTGCTGCTCCAGCTGATCCAGCGTGTCCCCAGGTGCTACCATGCCATGTTCTCACCCCAGCAGGAGCAGGCAACTGCCTGCCACCCCCTCCTGCTCCTGCCCTGATGCTGCTGGAGATTTGATCCAGGTCCTATCCCCTAAGTGGAAAACCCCCAAATTGGGCTCTTGCAAGGCTTCTTCCAACCTCCACATAGCAGATTGGGTGAGCACCACCTTCCCATGGCTTCAGAAGGAGCAGGGAGCTAGGGGCTTTGCTGCCAACCCTGGGCCGTCAGCATCCTGGTGCCCACAGGGGTGAAGGGAGGAGGATGACCCCACACTGCTTCAAGATGTGAAGGGACTGATGGAATGAGTGAGATTTCACCTCCTGTTGTCACCTCTCCCCTTGCTCTTTCTTTGCAGCTCCCTCCCATGTTTGCAGCCCCTGCCTGTTTGTACCCTGTGCAGGTGCTGGCTGTTGCAGCAGAAGCTGAAACTTGGGTTTTTTTCTCCTCTTTAAGGTGTGTGCCTCTCTTTCCCCAGAGGAAGAGACGAGGAGCAAAAAAAAGCCATCTATTTGCTGCAGACTGTGACTGGCTTATGTAATAACACTGCCTTTCTCTCCTTGTTTTAGGGAGTGCTGCCGATTTTTTGGAGACAATGGCTTGACTTTGAAGGTGTTTTTTACCAAGGCAGCACCCTTTGGTGTTCTTTGGACACTCACAAACTACCTTTACTTACATGCAATAAAGAAAATAAACACTACGGATGTCTCCGTGTTGTTCTGCTGCAACAAAGCTTTTGTGTTCTTGCTTTCATGGATCGTTCTGAGGGACAGGTTCATGGGAGTGAGGGTAAGTGATTCCTTATCTCTGTCTCCCCTCTTCCCCCTCACCCTTGTGTCTTTCCTTTACCCCTTGCCTCCTGCCAGCTGAGTCAAGCAGCACCCATGCAGACAGCTGAGCAGGCACAGAAGTCCTTGTGGAGAAGGGATTCATCCTTCCCTGAAGCCTTCCCAGGTGCCTCTGAGCTCCTGGAGCCCCTGGCTCCCCCAGCCCAGTGCCTTTGTGCATACTGCTTCAGGAAAGAGGTAACTTGCTCCAGTGTGTCACAAAGGATATGTGCTATCTCCGTGTTGCTGTGGATGTGTGTCAGCCTTTGCCAGTGCCTTCCAAGTGACTATTCCCAGGCTGCCACCTGGTTGTTTCTAACTGCATATTCTTGCAAGCCCTGGCTATACACAGTGCCCTTCTGGTCCCAGCCTGGGAATTTAACAGGGCCCTCACCTTTCTATGTGTGACAGCCAGCTTGCAGGGTGGGACGGTTATCTTTTGCATCCATGTCAGGTAGCAGCAGCTGCGGACAGGAGAGGAGAGCTGGGCTGCCCTCGCCCACCTGTGGCCGAAACGTGTGTCTGCCTGTGTCACTGAGGGAGGAGCGGTGTCCACAGGGACTTGCATCTGGCCAGCAGCTGTGGGCTGCTCTCCTGGTGGCATCCCAAATGTTTGATTACACCTTTAGTTCTGCATCCCACTCAAATGCCTCTGCAGCAGCAGCAGCAATAGAGCCACGTGCAGAGGGTTTATCAGAAAACCCCTCAGGTCCCTGCTGACCCTGCTGCCATTCCAGCAGCCCTCAGCACGTTGTGTCCTTTGGCAGCAGAGTGGGTGGGTGGGTAACCCATCAACCTGGGGCCAAGGAGCTCCTGCCAGGGCCAGGAGCAACTGCAGGGAAAAGGTGGATCCCTTCTGCCTTGTTGCACCAATTAACAGTAATTAATAATCAAGATCAACAGCAATAACTGTAATTATTCCTATCTCCTGTTTGCTGCTTGAGGAGCTCCCTACTCACCCACCCATGCTGGTAGTGCTAAGAAGAGGTTGCTGTGTGGAGCAGCCGAGAGTTAACTTTTCAGGAAGTATTCCTCTCTGGCAGGAGAATTTGGCAGCAGAGCTTGGCCAGCCTTTCAGTGGTGGCAGCCAAGAGGTTGCTCAGGGGATGGTTGCAAAATGTACCTGCCAAAAGCTCAGCATGGCCAGCTGGTGTCTGCACACCCCTCTGCCCAAGTAGCCCTACCCTGAAAACAAATTAACTGTGATTTTTGAGTGCAGAAGCAAGGGTATCCTGAAATGATCCAGAGAGTAGGGAAGTCTCATTGTTATCAAAGCTGAATGTGCTGGCCATTTTGATAAATAAAATTTTAAAAATGGTATTTTTGTGTCTTCACATCTCTTGTGGGTCTGTCAGCTGTAGCACTTGTGGGACATCAGGAGAGATGGTGTATGGAGGGGTGACCACTGCGGTCTGCACCTGCAGCTTGCTCCTGAGTCTGAATGTGCCATTTGTCACCATGGGACATAGCTGTGGTGGGGAGGGAAAGAAGACAACCTGTGTGTGTTTAGGGATACCCACATAGGCATGTTGGAGTGGAGGTGCTTCTTGGGCTCTCCTGAGTGCATGGCCATGATGGAAGAGCGAGGATGGTCAGGCACTTTCCAGCAGCTTCTTGGGAAGGTTGTCTTGTGCCGTGGCAGGGGACATGCACTGGGGGATGAATCCTGTTCTTGATGCTTCCCTTTTCAAAGGGGCAGAAAGAGTGGAAGAAGCAGAGAAGCAGACCCAAGGGGTGGTCCCTGCCACGTCCAGCTGACTTTTGTTTCTTATCAGCACTACTTTTGGAAAGCAGAAATGAAGCAGAGAAGCAGAATGGGGGCCAGGGCAGTGGTGGCTGTATGATACTCCTGCCATGTCTTCCAGCCCCTCACTGTGGCACCTGGTATTGGTGAGGTTGTGTCAAGGGGGCTTCCTGAGAAGGAACAAGCTGTCTCCTGAACCCAGGAAGGAACACAGCTGTCTCCTTCCCAGGTGACAGGCCAGCAAGGGACCTGGGTGCAGGGAGAAGGAGTTTGCAGACAGACTGGGCTATTCGCTCTTAAGCAGTTGTGGCCTCCGGACCTGTGGCAATACTGGAGTGAGGAGGCACTTGTGCTTAGGGATTGGAAGGGCACATGGCAGCACAGCACTTCTACTGCCCAGCCTTGTGTGACACAGTGGGAGTGCTGGGGCACTCCTGTCTACAGAGGGACATAGCATGGAGTCTTTGGAGACAATCATTTTCTTCCCTTTTTTCTCTCTTTTCTGTCCAGCCCATGTGAAAAGCAACTGGCAGCAAGAGTGTCACTGCTGGGGGATAGCCTCAGGATGACCCCAGCACACTGCCTTCTTCCTGGGACTGGCAGCCAGGGGGAAGGACAGCTGCTAGAGCCTCACTAGGAGTGACCCAGGGGCTGCAGCCACCACACAACCTGACCCCAAAGTGCATGGACCCTCGGGGCCACACTGTGCCAGAGCTGCTGACCCTGATAGAAGCACCCTTTAAGAGGGTATTTGGCAGACAAGGCTGCAAGGGGGAGAGTGCCTTGCCCTGCAATGAGTGCCTTCCCTCCTGCTCCCTCCCCACACCAGTGCAGCAGGATGGATAGTGCCACAGCAAAGCTTTGACTGCAAATACGGGTGTCCCTGTTCATGCCCACTGACAGGGGCAAGGTGAGAAAGACAGCTGCTCAGTGGGGTTAAAGCAAGTACAAGTATTCTACTTGGCCTTCAGAAGTGCAACTATTAGCTCTGTAATCACAAAAATCACAATGTGGCTGGAATTTAAATGTAAGGACAAGCTACAAGTTCCCATCCTTTCCATTCAGGTACTTTTAAGCGCCTCCATCTCCCATAATGAAGTTGAGCTCTTTCCCCTTGCCCTTCACTGTGCCCAGAGAATGACCAGCTGGGCTGTGAGCTGTCAGAGAAGACACACACATAATGAAGCTGTGAGTTCCTGAAGCACTGCCTCTGCAAGCACTGCAGTGCTGTGATATCTGCATGCTCTGTGGTGTGCAAGCAGCCTGTCACCACCACTAACAACATGCTTGATAGACAGGCTGAAAGGCTTTCACAGAAGGTATATGTGACACCCCTGGCAGGTCAACAGGAGACTGCAAGGTGAGGCCAAGACTCATCTGACACTTGTGATGTGCTTGATGGAAGAGACAAGGACCTCTGTCCCAGCAGAACTATTTACAGACTGTATTTATTTACTTTGATCTTTGGTGTTTCCCTCCATGCTACATTGAATAAAACAGCTTGCGATCCAAAAGAGCCATCACTTGCAAGTGCCTCCTGTGTACATAACATATAGGCACATCTGCCTGTGGGACTTGGAAATAAATATCCTCTCAAATCTCAGACTGTAGTCTTCCCTTCCAACCAGGCAGAGACACAGTCTCTTGCAAGGTGCTCTGAAGCTGATCAGCTCCCAACGTTCAAAGCAAAGCTGGAGACTTTTCATTCTTCAGTTCCTGAATGCAGCCCCTGAGCTTCCAGTGCAGAGGCATTACAGCTGCCTGCAGGGGTTGAGGCAAGCTTCCTTCGCTGATGCACCTGGAGGTGCCAGCTGGAGGCCACAGCCTGGCTTGTGGATCTCCTCAGCTCTCCAGTGAAACTGGACAAACCCCATGCAGCTCACAGGAGGACAGCCACACCTGGAGCAGATGCTGCAGGAAATGCTGCATCTTCCACTCTTTGTCACATCTGTAGCACAGGTGATGTTGAAGGAGTTGCCATCTTTCAGATAAGGCTGAACCATGTACCTTGCAGCTCTCCGAAGAGCCATAGTGAGTCAGAGCAAAGATGCCTCTGCCCCAGAAGCCTGCCTGCAGCAGCTGCCAGTAGTGGACACCTGGAAAAAATCTGTCTAAATAGGAAAAGCCTGTAATGATATTTCCTCATGAGACTTTCCAGCCTCCAACACTTTGAGGCTCAAGGACTTCCTGAGATGGAAGCAGTGTTTCTATAGCTAAGTCGTTGATGGAATTTTTTTCTTCCATAAGTTTATCGTCGTAAACTTTTCACATTCACAGTGTGCAACAGCAACGCTTTCCTTCACTTATTTATGTGTTCAGTGAAGGCAAATCTCTTTTTCTATGTTCTGCAGCTGCCTCATGCTAGGCTCATTCAATCACCTTTTTTCTTGCACCTCTGAAGCCACACAGTGTCTGAATTTTTATTTGACAAGCATCAGCACACCAGTGAGAGAACTGCTGAGCTCCTTCAGCACTGCCTGTCTGAAACAGCCCCACATTGCTGTAAAGCCATGCACAGGGGTTCTCTCCTTGCCTTACAAAGAGGCCTGTCCTGGACCAAAAGGCCTAGTTATACCACCACAAAACTTCACTTTAGAAATGATGCCCCACAGCTGTACATGGAGAGACCAGATACCAACTGTGTTGCAAGCCAAGACGCTGCATCTGAACCTCTCCAAATCTGCAGCGTGTATACCCAGCCTCTGCACCCTGTGCTGGGCTCTACCCTGACCAGTTCATAAATCAGCATTCTGCCTTAGGCCATCCTGCCATTGTACAGCAACACCTGTGGAGAAATTGATACAGTTTTTGCAAAAATGGGCCATTTTTCTGCTAGGGGAAATTGCAAGTGTTGATGTCAGTGTGCGGGAAGTATCTGCTGGATGATTGGCTGGTTTATAGGTGTCCCCTGGCACCAGCTCCAGCTCAACCCAGGGAAGAGGCTGCTGGTGCTGCTTGGGTTGGGACCTGCAGCTGCTAAAGGGGCTACCTCACCACATCTTGCTCATTGGGCAGCAGCAGAGCTTGGCACACAGACTTTCACCCTGCATCTTCACTGCAATCTCTGGTGGGAAGCAGGAAAGATGAGAGGAGGGTCATGGATGTGTGGACAGCTGCAGCCTGTGGATGGGGCTTACAACCCCAGTCTGGTTCTGGGAGAGGGGACAGCTGGCTGGCACTTAGCCATCTGTGGATCAAAATAAATTTATATCCCAGTCATCTTGGAGGCATCGCCACAACTGTGCAGCTAAAAGACATGTGGTCTAAACAGGGCCTCCCTGGCATCCCTGCAGAGCCAGGAAGCATGAGCATACAGAAAGCCCTATTCACCCCAGAATTAACACCCTGAGAGGCTGAAGGTATCTGATAGGACAATCCCAGAGAAGCCAGGGGTTTCCTGCTGACCCTGGTAAATCAGGGGCAGCCTGTCCCCTGCCTTTGTGAAAGCTCTCTCCACTTGGGAGACGCCCCTCAGGCATTGCAGTGTTCATAGCTGCCTGAAAAAAAATTCCTCCTACTCTCTGCAATGACTCGTCTAGACGGGAAAGCAGTTGCATGAGTTTTATTCCCCTGTTTATTTCTATAACCTTTTTCCTCCAAAACTTCAACAGGACTAGAAGCCTTTTCTGCAAGCTCCAGGGAATTATTACTTGTGTATTATTGTCACACACAGGCTGCAGGGACCCACTGATGGGGAGGCTCAGTGACAGAGATTAAATCTGGGGATTCAGCTCAGTCAGAGGCAGTGAGCCCTGCGGTCTGACTTGCCACACACGCCCAAAGCAGCCACTCCTTTGCAGCTCTGCCCGCAGCTTCCCTGCAGCTAGGGAAACCACGAGGGCAGGCAGCATCTGCTCCCTGGGTATTGGCCCGGGCTTGCTACTATTTTCTACATAAGCAGACGATGCACAAGTACTGTGCTCACATGTAAATCTGCCTGCCTGTTTCTCCATCGTGGGGGTTGTCTAGTAACACTTTCTTGCTTTCTTTCTTTGTCTCCAACCAGATCGTGGCTGCTATATTTGCCATTGCAGGGATAGTTATGATGACGTACGCCGATGGGTTTCACAGCCACTCTGTTATTGGGATAGCCCTGGTGGTGGGCTCTGCCTCAATGTCTGCTCTCTACAAGGTAAGCACACCTGGACCTCCCCCCCCCGAAAGATGCCTGTCCCCCTCATCACTCATTTTGGCTGTTTCTGTCTTACTTGCAAACCTCTGTGGAGTTCAGTGCCATGGGCCCTTCTTTGAGAGCTCTGTCATAAACACACTGGCTCTGCAGCAGTGCATTCAGGTGTTCACTTGCTTTGATGGCTGCTCTCACTTAGGATAAAAACTCCTATATCTTTGGAATAGTCTTCTCCAGTGCTCCTCCACCAGGGGGAGGATTTACATATGTCCCACCTGCATGAAAAATGAGGCTGCTTTTCCGTCGATTTTAAATTTTATCACCCTGGAAGCACCCTGCAGAGATTTAGCTTCTTTAAGTCACTTTGTTACCTCCCCTTGCCAGTCCTCCTTCATTAACATATGTAGCCTGTGTTGGGCTTAAAGTATTGCTTATCATGGAAGCAATCACACCCTTAAAATGCAAAGCACATGCCTATGAATCAACTACTCATCCTGAGCAGCTGGGTGAGCTGCACTACATGTAAGATGCAGCCTTCTCTGGTGATCAGAGCCATTTCACTCAGACTGAGACACTTCTGGGCACTGGCCTCTGTGCTGCTCATGGCACTCAGTCACAGCCCACAGTAAAGAATAAGCTTTTGTAGGGTATGGTTCACCCACCCTGGCTCGGATATGTAGATTAGGAAGAGGTGTAGACATCTCCATCTGGTCTAATGAATTGCACTGTACCAGTCACCCAGCAGGAATTAGCCAGAAGAGCCCTGCAGTCCCAACACCAGCAGTCCAGGGAAACCTGCCAAACTGAGAAGCATCTGCCTGTGCCCCTCAGCACAGTGCTGTGATGCTTTCTGTTCACTTTTTCCAATGTCTTACATTAGGAAGGTCATGAAGTTTCATACAGCTCCTTTCTCTAATAGAGCATTTCCTTGCAGGACCAGAGACATGGCCCTCCAAACCAGAGAAAATTAAAGCCTAGAGCCTAGTTCTCTTTCCCTTCCCGTGACACTGCTGCTCTTTCTGGGAGTGGGAGTGTCAGGGCTGCTCCACCAGAGCCTGTGCACAGGAGGGTGGTGGTGGCAGTGCCAGCAGGGTGTTACGCTGCAGTGTGCTCTGCATGTCAGGACAGATGAAGCTCTGCAGCTTGTTGTGAAACACATGCCACTGCCACTGCTGCTGCCACCCTGCTATTGCTTTCTACAGTCTGGCTCAGTTTCCATGAGTTGTGTGTGCCAAAGAGGCAGGCAGATCTGCAGGCAGACAAATCTCACCATGTGCAGCACAGCCACTGCTGTCCCTGTCTGGGGTAGGAAGACAAGTTGAGATAGCCCTGACAGGGGCAACACGCTGTCCTCAGGTAACAAATGAGGAGTAAGTGGTTTTGGGGACATTTTGTTCCATATTGCAGAGCAGCAACACAGCTGCACTGGCCAGTGATGGCTGGAGGGTGGTGGGAGTGGGCAGAGCCCTACATGCACAGCAGAGTCCTACAAGCCCTGCAGACTTGCCTGCTCTGTGTAGGCAAAGGAGAGAACTGACACTGGTGAGGGGAGCTGCCAGTGCAGCACGAACCACTAAGTCAGAGTCCATTGGCTGTCCAGGTTTGCAGCCAGTAGCAGAGGAAAACTGTACCCACAGACTGTGGTATCCAGCAGACTCTTTGCAGCTCTGTGGTAAAAAGCCAATGCAGACAAGACCTGTCCACAGGCACTCCCCAGCCACAGATGGGCTGCTCACATCCCTCATTTCTACTGTCTTTTTTCCTTCGCCCACTAACAAACCAAAGCTTTAAAATCCCTCCCTGCAGTCTCATTAACCAGGCTGCATCTGTGCTCTGAGGCTGCTGCTTTGCTATCTGCCTTCTGGAGCTGAGTTCCCAGGGAGGAGGTGGAAGGACAGCCAGCCAGCATTGACTGTGCTTGCCCACCACCACAGCACTGCTCAGGTGGCAGCCAAAGGCCTGGACCAGTCATGTCTCATGCGGGGAGATAACACATTGCTTTGTCTCCTCTCCCTGTCCTGCTCCACAGTGTTCTTAATGTCAAGATTTCTGGAGGTGCAGAAAAAAGACTGAAGGGTCTAAGCTAGGGTTGAAGGGTCTAAGCTAGGGTTACTGACATTTCCTTTCATGACATGCACAGACAAAGGTGCTGAGTCCCCTTTCTGCATGGACTCAGTTGGCAGCTGCCCCTGCCTGTGCTCCAGGAGGTGCCAGGCGAGTGAAGGCTGGGCCACACAAGCTGCTTACCACAGTTTCACGAGCAGCCATCCCAAGTGTCCAGCAAGCATCACAGCATAGGTGCCAGAACAGAACATCAGCCTTCCAGGGATGTTGTGCAAGACAGTTAAACCCATGTATTTTCCTCTTTTAGGTTTTATTCAAACTTCTTTTGGGCAGTGCTAAATTTGGAGAAGCTGCCTTATTCCTGTCTGTGTTAGCTGTCTTCAACGTCCTCTTCGTTACCTGTATTCCTGTCATCCTTTATTTTACCAAAGTGGAGTACTGGAGCTCTTTTGACATCATTCCTTGGGGGAACCTCTGCGGATTTTCAATTCTCTTATTGAGTGAGTAGATGGGGGGGCTATCACACTGCTCGGAGTGGAGGAGGGTGCCAGAAACTGGCCACCGAAGGAAGCTGCAAACCTCTCTCATACTGTAGCTGTTTTCCCTTCTTCTCAAACTAATTATTAGCTTGAGTTATTATGAGAGGGCCCATTCCTAGGGGCAACGTAGTCCTCGCTTCTGCTGTTATTACCACACCAAAATACTGTGGCTCTCTTTAGAAGGTGCTGTGGGGCTAAACTGTAAAGTTTGTCCAAACTCCTACTCGTGCACTCTGTGTCACAGAGACAGGTGACGCTTGTCCAGGCTGTGACAGACCAGCCCTGCTAGGAGGGCATTATCTTGGGCTCATCAGCATCCCCACGGCAAGGAGGTTAGGCCAAGCCAGTCAAGGCCAGACTCCGATGCCTCTGCTGTACTGTAGTAATAGCTAATTGCTACTCCTAAAGAGGAGGAAACTTTTGAAAATGTAGTGTTGAATAGTGATGGAAATTTTGATAGGTGGAAATCCTCTCTTCTGCTGGCACTGCTGTGCCACCAAAGGAGCCCAGCTGGGGAGGGATGCTAATCTAAGTTTTAAAGGTTAATGGTTACCAGAAATATGGTGGTGTTCATTGTTAAACTAGATGTGTTGACTTGCTGCCACTGTTGGTCCCTAAACTGGATGATGGAATCACATCTCCTAAAACATTAATTTCTACTGGAAGTAGTTCTTCTCTACCCATGTTTTTAGTCCCAGCTCCTTTTACCCTGAACAGACACAATGCTTGACTCCAGAAGTACCTCCAGGTTACTCACCAGTGGACTGAGTGGAAGGTGTCTGTAAGGAAGTGGTGCAGAACTGGGCAAGCGATCACTGGCATGTGCAATATATGGGTATTACTGGTTGGAGCCCCAGCTCCCAACAAGCTCAATATTGGAAAGGCTCTCCTGACTCTGCTAAAGCTAATCACCTTAAAACAAGGGTGAATTTGATCCAAAGCAATTATTAATTTGTCACGAAACACTCCACAAACAGCATATGGTATTACAATGGAGTGATATTATAATCATTCTGTAGTAATGATATTATAATTTCATTGTATGAAATTATATTTAGCAAGTTCCTGCCTGGAAGAGGGTTAGACTTACAGCATCTTCTACCTGCAACTGGAGGCAGCTTTTCTACAAAAAGACACCCATACAGAAGCTGCTGTTCAGCTGAAATCTCCCAGATGAAGAGTGTTTCATCTTTCAGCAGGGCCAAGTGAATCACTGGATCAGTATAAAGTGTAGGAGTTATTGCACGTGACACGGAGAGACAGGCTGTACCCAAAATCCACCCTGATCCTGCCACTGGTCTCCAGAGGGATACAAAGTTCCCCAGAAACAGCAATGTCTCAGGCAGGTGGACATGCAGCAGACAGATCTTTGTCCTCTGGTATCTTCAGGAAAAACAACAGAAGCTGATGTACCCTTTATTTGAACAACAAATAGAGTAATAAATCATAAGTGTTTCAAGTGACATTCCTTCTCCCTAATTTCACTGTACTAAAAAAACATTTTTCTTTCCTTCATCAGCATTCAATATTCTACTAAATTTTGGGATTGCTATTACCTACCCCACCTTGATTTCTCTCGGAATTGTACTGAGTGTCCCAGTGAATGCAGGTAAGATTTCCTGTATTTTGCATCTTAATGAATACATTAAATCTGTAGCCTTTCAAATACACAGCAGGGGTAAAAGAAAATAGATTTATTAAACATGTTTTGTGTCTTCCCTCAAAGACTTACAGATTAAAAATTTATTCTTTATGTGTTAAATATGCATTGTATAATATTACATGAATATTCATAATCCCTAGAATTGGTTTTTAAATTACTGTCCGAAGAAGCCTGCATACTGAAAAACAAAGTAGAGTTGAAGACATTCATTTCTGAGCTGGAAGGAAAACCCATGGATAAAGCAGAAATCAATTCTTAATGATTTTTTCAAGGCAGGCTTAACACTAAATTCAAACAAATGAAATTGCTTACATTTTAGAGCAGATATGTACTAGTAACTCTGCTTGCCTTGGTAAATAACATTGCAGGTGTTTATCAAGAGCAGTGGACAATTCAATTTTGGGCACATCCTGGTGCATTTCTCTGACAGTTGTCGGAAATTTAGTGAAAGCCAAGAGTCTGAGAGGGCTGGGCAGGGGAGTGCAGACACAACCCCAATCTAAAGCAGCTCCTAAAACCCAGCATGCTCAGCTGGTGCCACGGTGCACGTGGGCAGCTCCCAGCTTCATGCTAAGTGCACACAGAGCTGGGCACTGCTGTGGCAGATCTGGCTACCAAAAGGTGTCATTCCTCCAGAGTGTGCACACAGCTCAGCCCAGGAAGTGTTTCTTACTCCGTGGAGCACTCAGGGTGGCAAGAAAAATTTGCATTCAGGAGCTGCTGTGCAGTGAAGGGAAATGCCCCTTTCTCTGTGTCCCAGGACCTCAGCAGGAGTTCCTGTGCTATTGGTGGCAGGGCATACTCTGCTGTGTGCTCAACCAGCAGGAAATAGTGCCCCTGTCATGACTGCCTCCACGGCCGTGTTCTCCTGCCACAGCCAGCCCTCAGAGCTGGGGGAGGTGAGGGGAGGGAAGGGGATACTGCCCTAATGCCTTTTTCTATATAATAACACCCACTCAATGTCCCACACAGTTGTTGATCACTACACGAGTGAAATTGTCTTCAATAGTGTCCGAGTAATCGCCATCATCATTATTGGCCTGGGCTTTCTCCTGTTGCTCTTGCCAGAGGAGTGGGATGTCTGGGTAATAAAGCTCCTCACACGTCTCAAAGTCCGGAAGAAGGAAGAAATTCCCGAAGGAAATGGAGACATTGCTTCAGGACTGCCCAATAAGAGCCGGAGAACTCGCCCTTCCATGTCATCCTTTGCTCATTAAATGCTCTTTTTACCAAAACTTTGTGGTTAACGTTATATATGATGATGCAAAGGTCTTTCCTTGGGAAGAAGCACACCTGTCCAACATGGTGTACATACCTGTACAGTTTTGATATGATCACCATCTAAAGCATCGAGTCTTGGCATGTCCAGTTTGCTTGTACTTTTTTCACATCTGACCTTTCACTTAAGTATTACACTGAAAAAAACTGCAAACCAAGAACCTCTCTTCTCTTTTTAAATGAATGTAATATATAGTCAAAATATATTTGCATAGGTTATTTTAAAGAATGACTTTCATGAAAAGCAGGGCAGACATTTTGAACATTAGGTACTGAATGATGCATTGCACACTGTGATTTAAAAGAAACAAATGCTATGCTACATCACATGTTTATTTTTGACCAGAGCTGTACTTTGAAAGTTTTCAAGGAGCAAAAAAAGGGAATCTTTTCGGGGATGGGAAGATGGGGGGGAAGAGTGGAAGGAAGATTTAGAAATCACTCGAGGTAGATAAGCGCATGTTGCGCTGCAAACAGGGAAAATTCAAGCGCAAAAACTGATTGCACTAAAGCACTAGAGAGAAAGCAGTCTAGAGCCCAAATCTCCTTATTCTGCATATGACTGTAGTCCACGTTGAAAATCATGCAAGAGAAATCCAGTGCCTTCTACAGAACTCTTGTCTTTATCCACGCAGAACCAGGTCCTGCTGCGAGGCACTTGCAAAGGCAGGGCTCAGGTTTGTGGCCCCAAAGGACCCCAAATTCCCACCGACATCAGGACGTGCCTCCTGTACACGCCATGGCTTCTGTGGGAACATGGGGCCCAGGGGACTGCAAGTTCGAGCGCAGGAGACCTGGTTCTCTTCTCACTTCACAGGTTTTACCCCTGTGTGAAGCTGCGCTTGATTAATGCCAATGTGAGGAAGGGGAAGTCTTGGTCATGTGTGGGACAATCTGACCGAAAATGATCAAAGGGGCTGGCAAGAGCGTGGTTGCTGATGTACAGTCTGAGAGCATGGACTAAGGGGGTGAATCACCAGTTGCTTTTACTCCATAATTGTGAGTGTTAAGAGTTAAAAATGTAAGATATTTACATCAAATGTAACACTTTTTATGAAACTTGTAAGCACCAGGATGTTTACTTATGCGATTTTGGTTCGCCATTAAATTTCTATCTGTGATAGATCACATGCTATGTAAAAAGGGGCAGGGGGGAAAGGTTATAGTTTACTATTTTTGAAGTTTACATTGTTGCATACAAAATTAAAAGTGTTCTTTTGAACTGCTGCCATAGCCTAAGGTCCCTGCTGCCACTGAGGTCCTCTTTGTCTCAGGCAGGGGTGGCATCCACTTCAAAACATTTTAGCAAATCAACTTCAGATTCCATTATCTGTTTGGCAAAGCTAAATAATAAAAGATTTTAAATGCAGCCTCAGTCAGTGCTATCCATTTCCTTCTGTTGACTGAACCTTTATTGCAGTTCTTCTGTGGGTAGTATTTGGCCAAAGTGATCAGAAGGGAGAGACGCGATCATCAAAGCAGCCAAGGCTGCATCTCAGTGCACTGCTAGCCCATCTGTCCAAGACAGCAAAGCCTCCTCCAGGCTACCTGGACAGATCCATCTAGAGGGATGCTGTTAGGAATCAGTCAGGAAAAAGACATCCAGCAGAAGTAGACCAAAGGAAAAGTTGGTCTTTGAATGCATCAGTGAGTAGCCATACATGCATATGCTAACAGGTATTTGGGGGCTGCATGTGGGACATGAATTTGTACATTAATAATCAGGCCCTAGTCCTGGCTGTATATTTGTCCCCACCATATTGCTTGATGACCCCACACTAAACACTTGCTAGCAGAGATTACACATCTGAATTTTTAAATCTATTTCTTTGGGATGCAGAGGAAGGTAAAGGCACAAGACAGGAGCACAGGTACAACTCCAATAACAGCATTGAGGGCTGCACACAGAGACCTGACCTCAAAGCTCCCAGATTCATGTTTATTCCATCTTCAGACAAATTATTTTGTCATCCTTGGAGATGTCATTCTCCCCAAGCTTCCTCTCTGAGCAAGACAGAGAATATACAAACAGTCCTTCCATTTTCCATTGTCCCAAAATGTGTCATCTTCTGTGATCTCCACACTTTATGTTGTTGTGTATTTGATGCAGTTTGTAGGTATTTGAAAGGCTCCAAATGCCATTTTAAAAACTGACACTAACGTGTGTTTTTAACCAAAATGAAAGCAGGTTTTTTAGCATTCAAATGCCCATAGATTGTGGGGGAACTTATGCACCAGAATGGACGGGAGCATTAGTAAAACTGTCATTTACCAGATGCAACTAAGTCATTGCTTCTGTTGGCTCATCCTTCCTGAGAACAGGGTGAACACATGCAAGGGCTGGGATTTCTAACAGCACTTCAAGAATCATCTCTCTCCTGAGTGGGAATGGTGCAAACTAGATTTACCCATGTTAAGCAGTTCTGAGCCGGCCATATTAACCAGATGAAATGACCTATATTTCTTCAGGCAACACCTTGCTGTAGGCATAAACACCTGACTTGACAGTAAGTTACTGCGTTGCAAAACCTTCCAGACAGTGAAGTCCAGGATGTGATTAGGAGAACAAGAACGCCCCATGTCCATATGGTACATGTGCACATCTCTTAAGTGTCAGAGCATCACAGGTCTGAAGCCGAGGAATGAGAAACTGGAGTTGTTGGCTTTCACCAGAACAAGAAGCCAGAGCGAACCCCTCTGAGAAGACATTAGTTGTAACTGGGCCACCCTTGAGGTGAAGGCAAGATTGAACTCCTGATCTCAGACTGTTGAAGGATGCCCAGGACAAAATCAGTGCCTTGGAGAGGAGGGCTGAGCTGTGGCAGACTCTCCTGCTTGCCCTCAGAGGTCGAAGCACTGTGTGCAGTCTATGCAGCAGTCTGTGAGTGAGACCTACTGCTGGCCTGTATGGACCCCACACTGCTCGGCAGGGCCACACCTGCTCTGCAGCACAGAGCAACACAAGCCTGGAATTAGCACTTCTAGCTCACCACTGGCACCTTGAACCTCCTCCTTAGGCAGAACTGCAGGTCCCTCCAGTGTGAGGTTTCTTAATGTGTTTCTGAAGTCAGTCTCCTGCATCATCATTGTGTGTCTCCTGCCCTCACAGAGAAGTGCCAGCCACAAGTGAGCACCCTTGTTCAAGGGTTGACCTTGACTGGCAACCTTCTGCCCCAGCTCAGCCCTCAAAGTGTCCAGTAACAATCCAGTGGGCTTGTTACAAAAGCAAGTTGAGAAAAAAAGGTCTCAGAAAAGCAACTAGCATCACCAGACCTCATTGCAGCTACTGGTTTTCACTGCTGCACAATACAGCAGTGAGAAGGCACAGCAGTTCTCCTCCTCCCTTGTGTGCCTTTGTCCTTGTCCTGTTGACTCCTGCTGCTACATTTATAATAATTTTTTATTGCAACTCTCCACAGTGACTGCATGAGCCTTTTATCAGCACATGGGTCAGAGATGGGCTTATTTTAAAAAGCTTTTCCTGTTCTTCAGTCTAGAATGGCTGCATTCATATCAGTAGTCTTCAGAAAACAGCCATGAAGGGCAGAAATCCAACCACAATAATCAACAGATGAACAAAAGACACTGAAACCAATATGTAGCTTAACTGTTTTGGGAGCTAAGGGTACACTAGCAGGACCTGTAGATCACCCCGTTCTGGGGCTGAAATTAATGTTTCCTGTGAGCTCAGGAACAAATCTCTCACCCCCAGCTCTCCAGAGTGCTATAAAGCAAAACTAGTGCGATATTGAGCCGGTCAGAGTTACTAAAGATACTCTATCTTCAACTTACATAGAAGGCAACATGACCAGGCTGACACCATTTCTGGTCAAAGGCCTATCTGCTACAGTGTCTGCAGGCCCAGAAACAAACAGAGAAGTGAAGGTTTCCCAGCGCAGTGACTCAACACAGAAGTCTAGATGGACTGGCATCGCTGTGGATCATATTCCAAATAAACTCAAAACTGTGCTCAACTGAAACACATGGAAACACCCTCCTTTTCACTGAAAAGGATGTAGATTCTCCAGCCCTTCAGAAACCCTAGGGATAGCACCAGGCACCTTGCCTCGGCTGTGTGGGCTCAGACACCAGGCTGGGACTGGGCATTTCTTCATGGAAGGGGGAAGGAAAAGTGGCCAGAAACAATGCAGCTCATGTGAAGCAGAAGCACAGGAGAACTGATGATGGAATCAGAAATAAATGCCTTCTGTGAAATAGCTCCCAGGGCAAGATGCCCACCTGTCCATTGCAACAACTCCAGTTTGAAGAAATGGAGTCTGTGCACATGCTGTAAAGTCATAAACTACAGCAAGTTTGGCTCCATGTACCCTGCTGGTACTGCAGAAAGGATGGAGCCTGCAAGGCCTCCAAACCTGAGCTATTCCTTGGTAAAGGCCAAGGCTGAGAAGCTTCTTTCACAGTCCAGCCCTCATGCAAGATCTCTCTGCAGAAACTACCTGAAGAAATGGATTTTGATGGATGAGTTTAATTACCCCATCATTATTAACAGAGAAGAAATTAGATTCTCTTCTTCAGCTGGCATGTTCTAGGGCATTTCCATAATAATCTGAGCCTTATGGAGAAGTTCTGAACATTAAAAAGAGAAGTAAGGAAAAAAAGAGCAGAAAGATTTTATGACCTGTAGCTTAAAAGTCTTCTGAGGGGAAATCAAATTCCTGAGGATACCAGTAGCTCAAACTAATGTTTCTGAAAATAATAAACCTTATATATTTATTTTCTACCCAAAACTCTGTTAGGTAGAAAAGATCTTCATATATGATGAATGATCATATGATCAAAAGATCATTTTAAAGAAGGTGGCAATAAGTATTTCTCTGTGCATTTTACAGATATACTAGGGTGCCAGCAACCTCTCAGAAGTGAAGAGTGGAACTTCTAAGCAGAGTTACAACTCTGGAAAAGGCTTAAAAAAGGGAGGTTGTGGAGCTCACTTTAGCAGTGTACTTTGGAACCTGTTATATGCAACTTTTCTACAATGATCTAGAGACAGTTTTTTAATCCTACTGCTGAAGTAGATGATCCATTCAGAGGAGAAATCAAATTTTCCAGCTCTTCATCCCCAGGTTTCCCTCCTCTTCTAGATTCAGTCCACCATCTCAAGATAGCCATCAGTACATAGACTGGGAACAACAGCAACCAAAGAGCTGTTTTGCTATTTGGCTACGTGAGAGTGACAGATCCCCTCTCAGTGTTCATCTCTTGAATCAGTAAAAAAGTATTATCAGTAAAGGTTTTTTTGACCAATCATTTAACCAATCAATGACCAAGAAGACTGGCTTCAGCACAGCTCATTTGGTAATCTCTGTCCTTTTGAATAATATTTTTTTCCTGCTATTTCCTGCCTCACTAACCACAAGAAAGTCTCCTTTTATCAACAGTAGCTTCATTTCTTTGGTAATAGGCATAATTAAAAATCCTTCAAAAATCTAAGTGCAGTATTTTCTATTCTCTCTCAAAAAAAAAAAGGAGCCAACACACAAGTCTGCAGCAAGTCATCCATCCTTCAGACTCCTTTCAACATGAAAGGACAAGACAACTGAGAGACTGATTTCAGCACCATTTTGCCTTTCCTTAAGGGAGGGGCTTTCTTCCCTGATTTCCACAGAACATTTACACCAAAACTCCAGCTTCTGCACATGCACACGACTGACCCAGACACTTAGAAGATTCTTGAATTAAGACCTGGATTCCTGTGAGTTCCAAGCAGCAGGATTTGTAAATACTTCAAAAATGTGAACTTGTCTTTCCTGGCTATGAGCATGTATTATGGGCAGGGAACATAGCTTTGCAGTCTCCCAGCAATAGGCCTTACTGCCTCTTTGGCTTCTGAAGCTGCCAAGCTTTTAATGACTGCAGCCTAGTAGGCAGAGTAAACTGCATAAGTCTCCTGGTGATTTTTGGCCAATTGTACATTTTAAATGCCTTCCTGACTTGCACACAAAGCATTGCTCATTCATTGTGTGATTTTGGATTTGGTCAAAGGCATGTCACTTGCTAAATTGACTGCTAAGAAAATTGATACTGATCTTGGCAACAAATGCCATGCTTGAGAATGATGTTGCCTTTGTGCATGTGTAAGCAATCCCATCTGGTATGGTACACCTACATTTCAGACATGGTTTATAGTGCACATAAGGTAATTGGTGCAGCTGATGGGTTATTAAACACAATACCTGAATGCAAGAATGCAGACAGGCATTTCATAAAGAATTTTAGGATATGCTTCAGTCTTAGAGAGAAGTAGGCACCACTTCTTTTCTTTAGTACATAACATGTCACAGAAATTTGAAGACATCCAGTTAAAAGATGAGTTTTCCTCTTCTAGTAACATAGCTTTGAAAGCTGAAGTCTCCTTGTAAAACGGGCAGATTACCAGCTTCCCATCTAGCTGTCTTGCAAAAAGCTGAGCATCAACATTGCTGCAAAGCAAACTTGTCTCATCCTTGGTAGGCTTGGAGAATTGCTAAGCAGGAGCCAAGAGAAGAGTGAGAATTAGTCAGTCTTCCCACTATCGCCTGCTTTTCCCAAAATACTACTCTCTCTGTTTTCTTCCTTTCTAAACAACTGAACAAAACCAGAATTCTGGCATTAAAAACAAGTGCCTACAATTAATGTAGATTACTTAATCATCCTAAAAGAACCCTAAACTTGGGCTTTTTCTTCATCATAATCATCACTCCTCAAGGTACCTACTGATTTTCAGACCACACTCCACAGAGCACTCCACTGATGTCTATGAGAGGTCACAAAGATAAAACAAACCTTTGCTCAGCAGGCTTCAAATCACCAAACACAGGCCTGGAGAAGGTGAAAAATCACCATGCTGTCTATTCTTTCTCCTCTGTCTCCATACCAGCCTGCACAGATGGCTCATCTTTCCCAGCCAAATCCCCTCCAGCACTACCTGATGCAGGCACCCAGCTCTCTGGCACACACAGAGCTGCACAGAAAGCTGGGGCAGTCTCTCCACCTCTGTCCCTCTCCCAGTGTCCCAAGCCCTGGTGTGCTGAATCCTCTATGTTCACATCACATTGACACTCCCTAGCACAGGGATATTCATCACAACACCCAGCAGAGAGCCCTCTGAAGAAATCAAGTTAAGAACCCCAACACACAGTTAAACAAATAAACAAACAAACAAATAAACAAACCCACATGATAATTCACCTTCTTAGGAATTTGGAGAACTGATCTGCTAAGACCACCAAACAAAAGCTACAGTTCTCTTTCTCCTCATACACTTCTTCTTTGTTCACACATAAACCTAAATTTTTGCTAACTAATCTGAAGTTTAGGCAAGCTGTTATTAAAGAGAAATTCACAAAAGTAAAACACAGAGTGAAGTCTTTATGAAATAATGAAGAAGAGTGCTTTGCATAAGGCCATAGAAAGTATACTAGACATTTCTTAAATGTTTCCAATCTAAGATTACTGTGTGCAGTTCATGAGGCTTCTTTGCTTAATTTACTCCTTTTTAATAGTAAAATCAAGTACAATTAATCATTGTAATGATTTTGCTTTTTTAAAATTATTTTCTTTTAGCAAGCATAGCAAGGAACACGGTATGGCCAAAGGAGCCAGTTATATCCTTAATGGACATTTAAGAAGGAAGGTGGGAAGGAGGGAAAGAATCTTAATATATGGTTCTTTTGAACTCCGTCTTTTTTAAATTTTATTAAAAAAATTTCTTGGTATTCCACAACAGAAAAAAATGTCCCAGGTTACCTTAGGTAAGATTTTGTTATTATTTCTAGCAAAATAAATAGTTAGACACAGGGCTATATTGCTTAAAGAACTCATTTTTAAATTCAGTTCCCTGAAAATCTATCATGGATAAGGATCGTATTTCAGAATATTTCAATGAAAGAAAAACAAATTAACTGAGCTCCTGGTATAAGCACAGAGCTTCAGTACATCAAAGATTGCTTCTATTGTTGGTCATAGGGACACCTATAACATACTAATTGCTTCCAAAGTGAAAGGAGAAATCATTATAGCTACACATCAAGAATCTGCTGGGCAAATTTGAATTAAATACGGGATTAGTAAGGCTGTAGGTGAGGAGTGATCTGTTAGGCATTAACTGGAAGGCAAAGCACACACAATACTCTATCCCAACTAGCAAAAACAGGCACAAAAGAGCTTGAGAGCTGAACCAGGCATCAACTGTATAAATATCACATGATTCACTTTTAACACACTGCTGGCAAGAGTTTCAGTGGGAAATTGGAATCTATCTCTTTAACATCTGTCTCACTAACTGCTAAATGGAAATGTAATTCAAAGGCTTCAACTGTGGCAACCAGCACACCTAACAAATCTGGAATTTTTTCTCCCATCATTCTAGAACATTAGCCTCTGCCTATTATTATAAATATCCCATTCATTACTCCCTGGGCACATTTGCCAAAATAAAAGACTAAAGATAAACACTTAGAATTGGCTAACTAACAACAAAAAAACCTCCACCCCCTTATGACAGCAGTTTAACCAAATGGAAATACTGCCATTAAAAATTTATTATCTAAATCTGTGTATTTTTTAATGCATGCACTTTATAAAACCATATCACTAAATTTCCTTAATATCCATTACACAGAGTTATTTACAGCTGTCTCCAGTGAGTACTTTTCAGGCTACAGGTCATTAAAGAATAAACTATTTATCACAAATATCCCAGATGTGCTATTTGGGCTTTGTTATTAATTATATATAATCACATTATTCCCTCTGTTTCATAAATGCAGTAACTAAACAACTTTACATGCAACATAAATTTTGAAATCTAAAACACAACTGGCATTTCCTATTATTATGTTCCATTATCACATGTTCTGGTCTCGAGACTTAACATTAATTTTCTTTTCAATATTCATGCTTGCAAAACCTTGCTTTGCAAAAGCCTGGAGGTCCTAAGTAAGTTGTAATACAAATTTACTACTACATAAATTCTTTGCAACATAAAAACATAATTGAAATTCCATTTTTGCAGTAACTTCAACTCATGTTAAACCCCTTGTTCTGTTATTAGAAACTAAATTACTGCATTTCTATTTCTTACCTATCATAGTGTAGCAGGTTAAACAAATAGGCAGGGCAGAGAACATGGGCAAGTGTTAGACACCTTACATTGTGGAGCAGCAGTCACATTCACATCGCTCTGAAAGAGTGTCCCTTCCAAAGGGATGGTTGGGCATTTCAACAAACAAAATCCCCTCCAAATCCAGCTGGTTTACCAGGGGGCTCTACTGAAGAAGTGCAAATCTTTGGCCCTCTCCTAAAATAGCTTTCATGTACCAAGATGAGTGAGCTATCTGCAAGGAGAACCAGGAGAGGATGCTGAGCACTACCAGCCAGAACCATTACCATGTGCTGAGCTAAGAAGGCAGCCCAAGGTAGGTGGACAGCTACACCCACCCCCAAAGTGGCTGCCGAGCGACCTCACACGCACCACACAGAGCATCCGCTACCAGCAAACTCTCAGGAAGGCTGCCAGACATTCTGGCAGCTGCCAGGACAAGCACCCCCAAGAGCTGCTGGGCAGTCTGGGAGCTGCCAAGGGCTCAGCAGCTGGCAGTTAGGCTCTTCCCAGCTGCCAAAATGTCATCCTTCCCAAAACTGCAGCGTGTTACCATGGGAACATGCACCATGGCTTTCAAAACTGCAAAATTGGTCCACATTTTCAGGTGGAACTGATGCAAAAAGGAGACTGCCAATTCTTTGGTGTACAGGGGCTGCCACAAGGAAATGCCACCAAGTCCCAAATGAAATAATGAAACTAAATCTCCTTCTGGATGCTCTTTGCCAATGCTGCAGGCTTCAGTCACCACCTGGCTGCCCCCAGGCTTCTCTTGCTCTTTTACCACCTTGACTATGGGCACACTTTTCTTTCACTGGGGTAATCAGCATGAGTCAGTGACAGAGTCTATTATAAGAAAACTTCCCTGAGTGGTTTGCACATGCTGAATGAAATCAGTGGACCAGCTCCCAGGAGGAACCATGCTCCTGATGCCATGAAGATGTTTTTGTCTTTTCTTTTATACCCCTTTCATGCCTTTTTGCAGCTTCTGTTCGTGGTGCTTTTGCCTACATTCTTGGACTTGTTTGTCAAACTAGGAGACTAAATATTTTAGAAGCTCCCTTGGTAGAGGTTAATGTGCCCCAGACCACAAAGTCCTCTCCAGAACACATTCCGTAAACTAAAATAGAACCATCCAGGGGAAGGTTCCTTGGGGAGGGGGCTCACTCGAGCCTCTCATTGGGGAATTTTTGATAGATATGCTAATTAGTAAGACTTATAATGTTATACCAGATATTTTCAGTGGATGCATTGTGGTGTGCATTGAGGTGCATTTGACCTGGACACATGCACCTAAGCATCCTTAAAATAAATACCAAGGTAAAACCCCTTTTCCCCCTTCTAACCGTGTTTGACTCTTGATTTTAACACCAGGAAAAGGCATCACTTCAAGCAAAACTGTCAAAATGCATTATGTGTATATGCTATCTTTATCAGCCGTCCACCCAGTCATTACCTTACTGTTTTGTAATTTGAAGTGTGGCAAATGTACAGTGCTGTGGTATTTTTTTTTTCCAAATTCATTACATTAGCAAGTAGCTCAGACCACGTGCCATTGCTCAGCCCTACTGTTTACTTGAGTTTACTCCTAGGGCTTTATAAACACCACATGGAAACTGGTCCTGGCCCCAAATATTTTACACAATGATTTTATCCCAACTGTCTTTCAAAGGAAAGCAGAGACACTTCGTTTCTTTGAACAGATAATCCACTAAGGCACTGCACGGAACTCACGAGAACAGCGGTTCATTGTGTGCTAGAGAACAGAGGATGACACCGGAAAGAAATTACGTACAGAAAAATACACCAGGCAACTGACATTTCCAAGTATTTCCTGCGACCGAGAAGCCAGAGCAGCCCTAGCGGGCCGGGGATGGGGGAACCCTGCAGACAGGACGATGCAGGAGCCGCGGCAAGGCCGTGCGGACACGGCAGGGCGGGCCAAGGCCAGACGGCGGGGCGGGACACGCGTCCTGCCCGCCAATCGCACCGGGCCCGGCCGCGCCCCGGGAAAGCGCCGGCATCGCTTCCGGAGCGCGACCTTCGCGGCCGTGCGGGCGGTGAGTGCGAGCGGGGCCGTGCGGGGCTCTCCCTCCGGCAGCGGCCCCGCCTTCCCCTGGAGCCCCCGGACCGCGGGCAGGGCGGCACCGGGGCCCCTACGGCAGCGGCGAGGGGCGGGAGCGCTCGGACGGCGGCCGTGTGTTGTGTTCGGGGCGGCAGCCGGGATGGCGGCGCCGACGATGGAGGAGAGGAAGGCGTGCTGGGGAGCCCGGGATGAGTTCTGGCAGTGCCTGGACAGCCACGGGGATGACGCCGCCAAGTGCGAGAAGCTGCGCCGGGCCTTCGAGTCGCGCTGCCCGCAGCAGTGGGTGAGCACCGTGCGCATCCCTGTCAGCGGCGGCGGGATACAGCTGCCGGCTGGAAGGGCAGCTCCAGCTTCCTGCAGTGCAGAGCCCGGGAAGCCTGAAGCTTGCCGTAGAGAGCCCTGCACCCGTGCCAGGCGTACCTTGGTTTGCACACTTCTGGCTGGCCGGGAAAGGACAGCTCCTGAACGCACCCCTGCCTGGCCCGGCAACTAAGAAAAGCAGTGTTAAGGGTATAGTGCAAAGGGAAAGGAAAATACGGTCTCAGACAGACTTCCAGATAAAGACACAGGGTTATTGTTTAATTTAAAAAAAACATCAAACTTTTAGAAGATACTTGAAAGCGTGTCGTTATAAGTACACAGAAATTCCTGTTACTAAAGAAGCAAGGCCAGTTATAGAAGGGAGCTGCCACACAGGTCTTGCAGTTGTCCAGCATTTTAAGACTGCCATCTTATACCTGCTTGCCTAAAAACACCCTTTTTCCATGCAGTATAATTGCACAGTAAGCCACTTGCCTGCATGTAACCCACTCATGTTGTGCTTTTTAGTTTCCTGAGTGCAAGCTGTATTTTTTAATAGGCGCTGCCCTTTGGTAAGGGTAGCTGAGGGACTGTACCATTCCTGTTGCAGGTGGTTGACTGAAGTCAGTTAAAAAGCCCAAGTACCTTCACAGCTGCTGCATTGACGTATGCATAGAGCAGTGCAGTTCTGCTGTTTGTCATCTCTAGGGAGGATGGTCTCACCTGCAGTGCTTTGCACCGTGCACATCAGTGAATTCAGACAATGAATTCAGAAGTTACACAGGCTGTGATACCACAGAAAAGCTGCAGGCCTTAACTTTGCATCCCAATTTTTGTTTGTAGTAGTGAAGAAAGCACAGACTGCTTCCACAAGGTTTTCATGAAATAACAGGGTGGTGAACTTAAAGAAACTAAAGTTCACTGTCAAAACGGTAAAAAACCCCCCAAAACTAAACACACCACTTTTTCTCCAACAGAAGAAACTCTGAACCAGTGTACTAAAATTCTCCTTAAGTTCGGTGATAAAGACTGTGTAGACAAAGCCCCTTCCTCTTGCTAGTTTCTTCTAAGGAACACCTTTTCTCTTTTTAAACAGGTTAAACATTTTGACAAAAGAAGAGACTTTTTAAAATATAAAAAAAAACTTGAAACAGAAGGGTATCATCCTCCGGAAGCTGCTGGAAAGTCTTAGGAAGTCTGCTTTCAAAATAAATCAAGTGAGAGTAACTATAGAAGGAAGAAGCCAGAGAAAGCAACAGAAGCTCCCTGAGTGCAAGAACTGGTAATGTGGCTGTCTCCCTGAAATGCAGACTGCTCTTCTTACTGCCAGGTCTCACGTCTGCTGAAAAAAAACAGGGTCGTGGACAGCTTTTTGATGAGTTCAAGTCAAAGAAATATGGTGCAGGGTTGTTCACAAATTTAAGGGTTTGAATGGAAAAATTGTTTCATGGGAATAAATGATTATTTAATAATGCAAAATGATTATTTAATAATGCAATGTACATATTCTAAAGAGAAAACAAAATTGTTTTTCAGTAAGTGAATCAGCTTTTTCCCAAAATAAAGTCCATTCCAACTTGCCTTTCTTGTCAAAAGCAGTGAGTTGTATAATATCATTTATCAAGTATTTCAAAGTATTTTAAAATACAGTTTAAGTCAGACATTAATTTATGTAACAGTGGTCACTAGAAGACCTAAAGCATCCCGTGCATACTACATGTAATTTATCTGTTTTGAGCACGCTCATTTTTTTATAAGCAATAGGAATTTTTACATTGGGGATAGGTTTTCAATCAGTATCTTTGCTAGAAGTATGTCCAGTTATTTCTCACAATTTTCACATGGCCTTTATTATAGAATTGGATTGCCTTAGTGGTGGACATTTATTGAAAGGTACAGACTGTTTACAGCAGGACTAATAATATGACTGTAGAAGGCGTTTAAACAAGGAGCAGCATTAAATGGAATTATGTGACATTGCCTTCAAAAAATTATATAATATAGTATATCAGGGTGCTAGAATCATTTAATACTATGGCTAAAGGCACGACTTCAATTTCAAGCACAGTCACCACAAATGAAGTAACTGCAATAAAAATCCTCTGTTTTGACTTTGGGATTGTTCACAGTACTGTGCTGGTGTTCAAATAGCAGAAAAACACACACGCGCCATGTGCAATATAAATAGTATTTATTTCCAATGCAACAATTTAAGGAGATAAAGTATTAAGGCATTTAAAAGTCACTCTGAACACTACAGAGAACAGAACATGCAAAAGTTAAGAATCCTCGTTCACCCTGAGTTTGTATCTGATCTATTCAGAATTTCACGTTGTAGCACCTAGGAAGCCATCCAGCTGTACAATAAGGCACGAGACTCTGGGCAGTTATTGTTGTTTTTGCTTGATCACTTGTTGCCTTGTGTACTCCCAGATCAGCAGAGCTCCGCTCACATGAACATTGAGTGACCGAATAATGCCCTGCTGAGGAATTTCCACACAGACATCCAGGTGGTGAATCAGGTTGGCTGGGATTCCTTCATGTTCATTTCTAGTAAAGAAGAAACAGTAACTTGTATCTGAGAGAGGGCATGTATGTTCCAGAAAGCAAAAAATACAAATGACACAACAGCATCCAAACATCTTTTGACAAATGGTGCAAAACAGGGTAACTGGCGACAAGGAAGGAATTTTTTAAAAACAGTAATACATTATAAAGAAAACATGGGCAGAGCTGATTTAAATTTTGATGTTAAAGAACTTGTGGAAGACTCAGTTTTCAGCTCACTGGTCCAGCAATAGCTGAGCACCCATCATAAAGACTCTCTGCTTTTGTTTTTAAACTCCATATATAGCAAAATGACCATGGCATGAAGCTGCTGGCACAATGGGAAAGCTCAAATGCCCACTTCATGTTCAGGTCTCAGCATGAAGGAATGTCAAAACTAAGCACACCAGAGGATACCAAAGTTTACTGGCAATTCAAACTGTTGTGATTAAAAGAGAACAAAGTGATTATGAGCACTCCATTCTGAAGACAAGCTACATATAAAAAAGTTGGAAAAAAACTTTGTTCTAAAAGGATGGCCAGCCCCCCCCCCTCCTGGTTTCACTCAGTAGCCCTGCAATTCCAGGAGCTTTCTGGTTTGTATGTGCTTTACTGCAGATTTAAGTAGCCTCCCCTTTGTATCACATTTGAGGCTTGTCTGCTTATGGAAACTGATTACTGCTCTTCTCCGAAGTTGTCCCATGCTCTGCTTGTACTGCAAAAACTTGCTACTTCATCTTGTGCCTCACCCTTAACTTTTAAATCATTTCCCAGCTATGCAGACTCAGTCTGCTCCAGCCCCTCTCACCATGTTCAGCAGGGCAAACACAGCCTCCTCCTTGCTGAGCTCAGCACAGCCCACACATACAGGGCCCCACATAACCAAACTGAACAGATGACATCTCTAGCACTCCCAGAAAAATACAACCCATGCTGTTGCTACCGTCACCCATTATTAAAAGGGGTTACAGTGTAGGGATAGGTTATTATGGAGAGGAAGGGTCATTCAGTAGATATCAATACCTCCTGGTCCTTAGCACACAAAGACAAGCTCTGCTCTTTCCATAGTCATTTTCCATTCTAAAATCACCTTTACCAGTGTCACTTGGTTTTCATATGACCATACTGACAGAGAAAAGGATGGACTGCAAGAGGCAGGTTTACAAAACTGTGTGCTCTTACCCCAGCAATAATAGTGATTTCTCTGGGAAGCAATATTCTGTAAGATCAAAGCTTTTAGCTGTCTGCTCCACACCAATAATAGTGTAGCCTTCTGTTTTCTTCTGCTGTAAATAATCAACAAGCTGAGATGGTTTCACCTGTCCATTAAAAACAGAAATATAAAAATACTTAAGTATCACTTTTTGTAAACTTCTGAAGTTACTCTAAAAAAAAAACAATTTACTTGGCTTTTTCAGATTAATGACTTTTATCCCCAAAGACTCTGTCCATGTACATAGCTTAACATTTTAAAAGCTCTTCAGCAATAGTACAAAAGGCTGGGTTATGCCACAAAATACACCAATACAATGAAGAAAGGCTTTTCCAGGCTTTTGATAGCTACAAGCCTTACATCTGAATGTGAAAGAATCATTCTTGCATAGGGCAAGGTGCATAGTTGTTATTTAACCTGAAATTCCTTCCCAATACCATAGAACAGGCAGTACTGAAACTGCACTGCCACTTGTGATAGCTTGAAGAATTTTTTAGTTCTCTGCATTCTACACTTGAAACTGCTAATTTGTATTAAAATGCCAATTTCTTCATGCAACAGCAGCTCTACCATCAGTACACTTCTGCACAGAGATTAGGCACAACAACTTCTGTCCATCAGCATTCTGTTTTAGGCAAAACACACCAGAACTATCTTGTTCTGAAAACAGGCTGAAAATTAACAGTGGGGTTTGCACGGAATGAAATATTTGTACTGGATGTTTCAGATGACTTACAGCTGATCTTGAAGAAGTGATTTGTTATAAAATATCACAGAAATATCTTCTATCAAGCACTACACATACAGGTTGATACCCTCATTTTTGTAAGAGATAATAGGTTCTAAAAGCTTGGCAAAAGTAAACTTCAGGCCAATTTGAAGATTATCCCTATGAAAGTTACCAAAAGCAGTAGACCAAGCAAGATAAATGAAGTGTTGTTCAACTTTTATAAACATCAAATGCAAACCCACCACTAGTAAGATGTAACAATGAAAGTTCACGTAAGCAGTTTATCACAGCAGTAAGAAATTGCAAGTATTTTCTAAATTAATTTTTGTAAGGTTGACCCAAAACATACAAGATTAAGTGACAGAGATAACAGCAGGAGCTTCCAGTAAACAAAATGGTATTTTTTTCAAGATAGAAAATGCAAGAAACTGAACTATGCATGTGACAAACTGAAGATGCCAAGTAAACTTTTTAGCTATTAAAATGTTTCCGTTCACCTCAACAAGAGGGAGCCACTGCTCTGCAGAAACACTCAGATGCTGAAACTGCTTATCCTGTATATAATGAAGACTGCCAACAACTAGTGCAGATGCCCCAAATATTTCACTTGTACGACATAAACCTACAAAAACAAGAAATAAAGTGATTTTTGTGCAGAAAATAAACACCAAGGCAGAACACAAAGTGAAAATGATAAAAAATGTGAAAGAGAAATGGCTGCTTTGGTTATCTATTTTTAATTAATTTCAGGTCTTCCAAGCCACACCCTGTTCCATATAAATTACAGAAAAAAAATGTTAGCAGAAAGACAGAAATTAGAAAAGCACTGTGACTGACAACGTGCCTTTACAATACTAATTACACAAAGTAAGGGGTTAAGTGTCCAAGCCTTGGCAAGGATGGATGGTTAGACACATCCACACACAAGCTTAAGCTTTAAATCCAGGACCTGTTAAATGAAAGGCTCCAGAGGATGGCACGTAACAGCATTACAACGCAGACAGCACCAGCTTGTGGGCTTTCTATTACTCACTGCAGTTATTTAAACTGCTAACAATGTCAAATACCATGGCAATAAAGTATTTGCAGAATTTATGATGTCACAGCTGACACATCGTGAAGGCAATCTTAATCAGGAACGGGGGCTCTGCTGTTCAACAGACATGAGAATCTAGCTAGTTTACAAGATTTGGTTTCATCGTTACAGGAAAAAAATGAAAAAGAAAGTAATTTCCTCTAACTGCATACACAGTTGAAAAATTCAACTGCAGCAAATATAAAATCAGCAAGAAACTGATAATGATTTACAGCCAAATTCTACTTAATTAATGCATGCCATGTGCAAGTATTTCTTTTTTTTCTTTAAAATGTAACTGTAAAAGACCTCTTTCTCTGAAGTGGGTAGTATTTTCTTCGGCTAGCAGTTTTTTTCAGGATAACAATCCTGAAAAAATACTTAAATAATATTCTAATTACCAACATAAAATGAAATTAACTTCCATTATCTAATTGTGCACCAAGGTGTAAAATAAGTTTGAAAATGTGCACTCAACCTTACCTCCTAAATTGGTAGGTTTATCAATAAGTGAAGCCACCACAATCAATCTGCTGTTTGATTTGCCAAGTTTAGCAGCACGATCCTGAAATGCCATTTCCAATTCTAAACTGGGAGTACTGTTCTTCCAGGGTATAATCTTTTTCTGAACATCAGTCCACTCTGTCTGGCTGTCTGCTTCAGCCAAATGTGAACCTATAAAAACAAATTGTATTATTCATATGGGTATGCAAGGGGGAGTGAAACTAGTTCTTGAATAAAGAAGATCATCCAGATGGTAGTACTGGAGATACCATTTGTCATCCACTATTATTTTATGGTACATGTTCTACTCACATAGATACAAGTTTACTTCAGCTGAAAACCAGAGGTCAGATTGAATACAGATGTACACAGCTACTCCACACAAGTAATTAATATAGACTGGCGGTATTTTACCCATGTCTTGCTGAGACCAGTCACTTGGTTTCAGATCACGAAGTTCCCTTCGGGAATGGTACCCCTGAAATGCTGGTGGCAAAGGAACATCAGTGAATCTGTCAAATTTGGAGAGGGAGATCCATTCATCTTCAGCGAGTTCCGAAAGGCGGGGAAGAGTGTAAAATATCGTCTGCAACGCAATGCAACACAGTGTTACCAGCAGAGCAGCACTAAAGCAAGCAACACCAGATAATTAATCTCTGTCAGTTTAACTGAACTAGTCTATTATCTAGCCTCCTATGCTTTTAAGACTTGTTTTTCTGGATGCTTGATACAGCTTATCAATACGTCTCTCAATATTCACAACGTCACTTTTAGTGCTATCCAAACCTTCCATAAATCTCGTCTCATTCTCTCTGTAATTAAACTTTCCCTGAGGATCTGCACTGATTACGGTTCTGAAATTCTAGAGTATCAAAGAATTAACACCATGCTTCTCAGCAGAATAATCTAGTGAAAAATCTCATACATGTAATATTAAAGAGCTTTCAAATACTCTTACAAATTTCTAGTAAAGGATGCAGATTGATTTACAGTCAAAAGGAAAATAGTTTAAAGCATTAAAATCTAGTGGTAAAATCCAACAGCGCTAGCTAACTATGATTTATCAAGGAGGCAAAAACACACATCCCAAGGGAAAGACCGAGTAACTCAAAGAGTTTTTTAAAACCTAGACTTTTTGTTTATCCCAATGCACCCTTCAAGACAAAGGTGAAGATGCACCCTGAATACATTTAAAAGCTTCACAAATATTAGTCTTGTTTTGTTGTTTTTTTTCCTCCTGTTCAGGACTTTTACTCTCCACTATCTAACATATTTCTGTTCATAAAAATACTTCACAGAGCATCAGTTAAAAAAAGATTTCTTTTATCAAAGGTGGTACTGTTTCTGCCAAAACATATACCCCATTCACATCCATGCTTATCTTGTATTTTGAGCTTAGTTCTTCTGTCTCTTGTATTTATCTGCACCCTTATTTTTTGCCTTCCTTCCTCAATGCGTATTCAGCTGTCAGTTATTTGAGCTATAGCATTAAGGATGGCTGAAAATGGTGCTCTGGAAGTGATGTATCTGTATCCCATTCACATCAAACAATCCAGTTCAGCAACCTCAAGTTACTTCTGAGAACAGATGCCTTAAAAATCCTAATAAACTACTTCAATTAAATAGATGGTCTTCAGTTATAAGAATGAACTTTTCCAGTCACAAATCCAAAACCTGATTGACTCCCACAAGTAGGAACATTCATCACATATACTTCTTCTTAGGTTTTTAACACAATATCAAGTAGAAAAACTAAGCTGCAATCTTAGTCTAAAACCCATCACAATCTGGGTGAAGTATTTTTTCAGGGTTTTAAATGAATAATAGTCTATAATTTCATCCCACGTTAGAAGATAGCAAAAGAGATAAAAATACAGTTGTGAAACTAGACAAATAGTGTGGTCTTGGACTTGCCTCTAGACTATAATCCTCAACTGGATGAAATGTTGCAAAGAAGAAGTGATCTTGGATTCGCTGCCAGTTCCTTCTGGCATTCCTACAAGTGCAGAAAGTAATGTAAGAGACATTAAAAAGGTAACGTGCGGCATTTTTTCAAAATTTCAATTGTCAGATTGGCATAAAGCAACCTAATTTACTTACTACACATTGTATAGGAAAGAAAAGATTTCAATAATTAAGAATGGGCCCATTTTTAAAAAACTAACAGCATTCAGGAAATGAGTTTTATTTACATTTCAAGAAAGCCCATAACACATCTTCAAATTTTATTATCAAATGGAGTGAGTTTGGCAAGAAGTATCCCATGGAAACTGGATACTAGCCTATGTTTCAATATCAGCTTTTATCTGTTAAAAACAAATTTAAAAGTCAGCACTCCTCCCATTGCTGCTTTTTTCTGTTTTGTGTCTCCCCACACCAACATCTTTTTAAACAGAGATTAAAAAAACCCATAAAACCCCATAAAAATTATCAAGTGCCATTTTAGAAAATTTAACTTGCTGCAAATGGCTCAGAAGAACAGTGTTAAGCTGTAAAAAAATGTTACTAACCCTGTGCCATGCATGTTTTCCACTTGTTGAAGGCTAGATTCAATAACTGGTGTCAGAGCTTCAAATTCCTCCACATGCAGCATTCTGCACATACCCCAAATTTTTTTAAGGGCCACTAACGCATAAAGTCGAACGCTAAAATTATGGTTGAAACACCACTGCAGAACAACTATGAGGGCTTTCTTCAAAGCTGGCTTCTAAAGAAACAAAGACAAAGAAGCTTCTTTTATGTTAAGTTTTAATGTACCATTCAAAAGTTATGAGTGGCCCAAGAAAGTTCCTCAGAAGAAAGCCTTTAGGAAAGCAAAGGTTTTTAAACATGACAGTAATTTCCTTCTTTCCATCTCATTAGGACAAAACCTATAGCCCCACTTGTTTTTTGAAAACGTACTCATTTGCTTTAAAAATCATTATTTTGCCTACAAGGAAACCTCTACTTACTTGTGATTAAAAGAGCAGTAAGGAAAACAAACCCAGGTGCAACCACATGTTTAGTTAAAACCACAGTAGCTATTCTAGAAAATTTCACAAGTAATCAGGCTCTATGTATCCAGAACACCTGCTAATTTAGGTAATTTTCCTAAGTCCAGTATTTTACAGAGGTGACAGGAAGAGTTAATGTTTTACACAACAAAGGATACCTTAGTAGGAAGTAAGTATTAAAGAGATCCTTAAACCATTTTGGCAGTCTATTTTCAATTCAGAACTCTCAATATGCACTGGAAGTGAATAAAGAATGAACACTCTTGGAGAAATATACCTTCTCTGAGGTATTCTGAAGAATGATGTCAAAGTGGGCCAACACTGATAAAAATGTGCAGATGCTTGTTTTAAGCTTTTCTTCATCCTAAAGTAAAAAAGAATGTATGTGTGTATTTAAAATGTTTTAATACTTTATACATTTTCACACCATGTTCTGCACACGCAATAATAATAACATTATTAAAAACACACGTGTTTCAACAGCCAAATTTACTAAAATACAAGGTTGATATTATTAGGACTTCCTTTTTCCTAACACGTTACTTGGTTTTTACTGGCACCTCAATCAGAATGAAGTATACAGTGGTATAAATGAGCTAAAATTCAACCCAAGTTCAGTGTATTCCCCAGGAATGCAGAGGGTCAGCACCACTCCACAGCCTCTTGCCTGGGACTCCGGCTAACCAGAGCTCAATCTACAGCTCGCACTGCAGTTGCACACCAAGCCACCCACACTAAATGTATTCCTCAACACCAGGAGAGCCTCTGAAAACACAATCTGTATTCCTTTTTCATAAATCTATGTGTTTTCTGCTTCTCTGATGGTTTCAACGGCCCCACTGTGATTTATTACATTTGTTATCAGCATGAGATCACTTTGATCCAACAGATTATCATCTACTAAAATGACAGCAATTCCAACAGCCTGAGCTTTTGGAAGGAACTCTGAAATAGCACTCCTCAGTCTCAGTCAACTCTTTCACGACTTTTGGGTATCATCACTCAAATCCTGCTCCAGTTTTAAAATCTCATTACAGAACTCCACTGTGAGAGAAGTCCATATCAAAAGCTGCAAATTGAATAAGTATTATGGCAATTCACGTTCTCACTGACACAGAGGATGTGACAAAAAAGACAAAGGTGGGCTGTGGAAACCACAAGTAACTTAGACCTTCAGACTGAGGATCTAGGGCATCCACGTGGTCCTGATGGCTCTTGCATTAGACTACTCTGCCCAGAATAATACATCAAAAAAGGAAATCTCTCAACAGGAGGAATTCACTTTTCTTTGGCCATTTTTATGTCACAAATTTCTAAATGTCTCAGGTTATTGTTCAGACTCACTCCCAAGCTAAGCTGAACTACTCAACAGCCCACTGCTTTTAAAGGAAGATTGGAATACAAAGAAAGTAAGGTATGGGAAGACAAACTGTACCCTCTTTGTTCAAATTACTCTTCAAATGAATGCCAAAAGTCTTACTTACATAGCAAAAGCAATCCCAGAATTTATCAAGGAACTGGGGATATTTATGTAGACTCAAGATAACAATCCATTCTATGAAGTATTTCACAGATGCCTGATTATTACTGAATCCAGCCTGAAAAACTCTGTCAAGAGTTCCATACAAAAAATTCTGAGGAAACAAAATCAGGCAATCCTTTAGTATATTGTTAGATTTATTTCCATAGGGAAAAAAAAAAAGAATATTCTCACCTTTATCATAATATTAGATATATATTTTAATATGCAAATTAAAACATTTTAGAACCATCTAATTTCTTTATTATACTTTTCAAATATTTTCTTATGAAGCAGCATTTGATGAAAGTAACACTTGTCAATTTCTTGACTTCATAAAGTAGCAACATTTTTACTAAATGAAAAGCTTTCAATCAGATAGTCAGTACAAACTTTTAGCTAGCTTTAACAGGAACAATCTAGCCTCCTAAAATTCACAAATCTAAGGATCAGTTTCCAGTGTCCTCTAGAAATGCATCATAAATCCATGACTTCAGACTGGAAGAATGAAACTACACAGAACTTCTACATCAGCCACAGGCTATACAAGCCTTTTATACCCTGCTGTAATTTAATATATGCTGCTTGCATGACACCAAATTAGGTCTTGAAAGTAGGTACATATTTAATTATTTAAAAATTAATAGTGAAGAGCAATACCTGGTTAAGCTTTGGGAGAAGAATTAAGAGTGTCTGCCACACTCGGTTTTTAACTCTATGCTGTAAAGAGTTGGCATAATAGCGTGTTCTAGATCTGGATACCAGCTCATCCTAAAAGAAAATTAGAAGGTTTATTGCCTATTCTTCCTTTAAATTTGAATTCATGTAAATACACTTTTCTGTACTAAGAAAGCAGTATCTACTGCACAGCTAGGATTAGTACTGAACATAAGCTTAGGAAAATATATTTATTTAACGTATTAAGAACTAAATTCTGAAGCTTATAATTAAATAATAAGTAAGTAAGTATCTTCTAAAGCTCACTTTTTCCCGCTTGGTCATTCTCACAACACAAATATTAATCATTCTTCTGCAGTTCTTAATTGAGAGGACTGAGGGACCCACCCATTCCTTGTTCTTCAGACAAAAGCAGAATTCAATAGTACCAGAACGCATGAATGATGTTCTAACAGCAGCTGCAGTAATTTACCACTGACTTTAGACTCCTGCCAATGCATAAGCAGCTATGATATAAAAGAAAACCAGACCCCCACCTTCTCCATTATTTCTAAGGAGACAACAGCTCTCTCAATTTAAGAGGTAGTCTGCAATTGTTAAAGTCAAATGCAGCGCTTCAGCATGCAGCCCAATGGAAGATGCTTAATGGAACAATGGTTACAATTTGGATAATGTTCCATGAAGTCAAAATATCCTCTAAAAACAGATAAATAAACCCAAAAGTCAATTTTTACTATTTTAGTTTGGTCAAATTAACTTCTGTCTCCTAACAAAGAAAAATGTGTTACTTGGGAGATCTAGAGAGGATAAACAAACAACCATAAATGTATCCTGTCAGCTGCAATTATTTCACATTTTACTAATAGTACTAACACTACATTTATACACCAAGAGAAATGAATCTTACTTTATCGAGTAGTTTGATGAAAATGTCTTCCATAAATGTCTTATGCAAGATGTTTGATCCATCCAACAAGCACAGAAATTTAACAGCACAAACACGAATGTAGTGATCATCTCGATTTGTACTGTAAAATATTAAAAAAAAAAAATCAAATGCTACTTGCTTAGACATAAAGACAATGCCTAAATTATTAAAAAGCACCAAACATCATCTTGAACACACAGCCATCAAGTTCTCTGCAGTGAGCCAACATGCAAATACCCACAACCAGAATTTTAGTCTGCTTATAATTGGTGATCAAAACAACTGGAGTTCACAACCTGACCCTGAGTCTCTATCTAGAGTTCTTTAGTAACATCTAGGTGTTCAAAAAAATTTTCTATGGAAAAAGCTGTATTATAAAGTTTTTGAAATGTTGTGCCTGTAATCTTTTAACAACTAATTTATGCTTACAGTTTGATCAAATATTGTAGTCCAAAACAATACTTTATACCTATTAGTTAATTACAGACATCTAGAATAACTTATGGCAAGAATAAATTTAATGACATTATAGGTTGTGACAGCTGCAGACTGTCACAACAAGATACATGATTACCAAAAAGCTCTTGGGAAGAAATACAGGAGTAGTGATCTTTTGCGGTAGAATTTTTTTGAAGCTCAGGTTTTATCAACTACTAACTCTTCTGAAAACAAGGTAACAGAACTTTCTCTCTTTCTTCTACTGAGTAAAGATGGGAGTGAAACTAGAAAAAAAAAATCAACAATCCAGTAGCTAACATCCCCATTCCAAAAGCTGGAGGCAGAACCTATTGGCACTAAACACATGAAAAGGGCCTGCAACCAATGTTAAAAAGCCAAGCTCAAAATCTGGCTGCATTAAAATCTGAGTTTCCTAACTGTCTTGCTTATGATGGTAAGATATATATTAGCTCAGCATCCTAAAAAGTATTACTCTTATGAGGTGAGAAAATGAGGGAGTAGTTATTTCAGCCACAATCAGATTAGCAAGTAATTTTCCTGAAAATACTTATCATTTTTCTACCTTTTGTATTTGAATTATGAATATAATGAGATGTACAACCCTTTTATTGGTATTTTAGAAGATTAGGAATACATTCTTTGTGGGTCCCTTCCTATTCATGATATTCTAGGACTGTATGATAAACAGCTGAGTTCAAAACCAGCATCCTTCCTATCAGAGCATCAATCAAGACAGAGACAATTCACACCAAATACTCCAAGATGCATCCTCAAAAGCATTACCTTTCTGTAACAACATTTGCTGCACATTTTTCTCCAAGATTTTCTATGAAGGCATGCACATCCTGAATGAGTCTTCAGAGGTGAAAGAAGACAAAGAAAAATTAGCAGAATAACATACAGAACCTGGTTTCAGTAGTTATCTCAAAGTTTTAAAGGAAAAAAAGCACACAAAATTGTAAAACATAAATCACAAAGAATTCTTTTTTTTATATACCTTTGATCTCTCCTAAATACAGTTCCAAAGACACAAGCCTCAGTGATAAGTTCACTATAATTTCCAGCATTTAAGAAAGTATTTGTCAAGGCACTTCTCTCATCAACAGTGGGAAATATCCAAGACTGACAACAATGACTAAGGACTACATTGAAGACTCCAGTCTTTGTAGTGGACAGATCTATGAGCTTGAAAATTATCTGAAAATAAGAAATAAAATATTCAAAATCTAGTTTTCAGAAGTGCCAGATCTATTAGAATAAAATTGCAGTAGCATCTATTTTAATAGGTCTCATGGTCTTTTGCATCCTATCTCTGCTCAGGTTAATGCTGTCTTCAATCAATTTAGAATTCCGATTGTAAGAGCAGGTGAATGGGCAACAACTGGCCCAATATATGCTTATGTTAACAAAAACCAGAACTGATCTTTGCTTAAAAAGATATTAACACCAGCTGCTTTAAACACATCTCCTGGTAAGTGGGCTTAACCAGGGCTTACTTCATGAGCACAAACCTAGTGTTTTAATCCATCCTTACCAATTCAGAAAAAGAAAAAAAAAAAACAAAATTTCTTACATAAGTAGCCATATCACTAGTTGTCTTCTTTAAGGAGGATTACATTCATGTCAAAGTTCCTATTTAAGTTACAGTGCAGAAGTGTCTTTATAACGCTTATTTTTTGTTTCTGAGGAGGGCACATTTGAGGTATTTGAAACTGCTATCTAAAGCTTCTCCAAAAGGAAGAAAAATAAAACAAGGTAAATGGCCCCAAAATTTTTCTTTCCCTTCCTGAGGGTAAGTGCAAGAGTAAATTTCACTTCCAAAGTAAATTTTTTTCTAAGAATTTGCAAGCATTTGGGAGAGGGCAGGGAGATTCAGAATGAACAGGTAAGGCTTTCTGAGAATTCCTTTTTAGACAGCAGTTAGAGCTGTTCGTGAAAATGGTTTTTCAGAAGGTCTAACAGCTCTTAAAAGACAAAGCTGCTTCTCATCCCTGCACTGAAAGGATAGGTTTGATAATGTGACAATTCTTTGCCAGTAATGCTGGCTTTATAGAGAATTGTTCTGAACTGCTAAGCATTAAAGCACCAAGAAGCTCATGAAGAACTTGAAACTGAAATACTGCAATGCAGTCTGAAGAAATGCTTGCTGGAAAGAAAGTTCTACACGAGAAGTCTGTGAGGTTTTTACCAAGAATTCAAACCTATTCTCTAGGGCAAAGACAGGCATTGTAACTTTCCTATTAATTCCAAAACTGAACTATTGTTTCACCTGTAGGGAAGCAGCACAGCATTTACTACACATTTCTCAATCCTGAAGGTTTTTTCAACTACTTCACTAATATAGTAAAAGTTTGGCACACACAAAAGAAATTTAGGATATTTAAGTTCTAGCACAATTAACATATGAATAATCACAAAGAAAAAAGAAGAGTGCAGTAGAAGAAATTAAGCTAAAGAACACAGTGCTCTGGGCACCTTCTGTGGAAGCCCTTCACAATATTACCACAGTAATACTCCCTTTTTTGACTCAAAAATACCCCTTTATTCCACCCCTTCCAACTACTAAAAAGACAAGAGTGCACTGTGGTAGACAAAATTAAAATTATGCTTCTGTGAAAAATCAACATCAGGCAGTTCCATTTTTTTCTTCTCTTTAGCTACAACTACACAGCAGGTCAATGGCAACAGGGACTGCTGAGGGCTGGGATAAGAATATACATAAGTAGGCACTTGCTTGGGAACTTTATCTTCATTTTCTTATGAAGGGGCAGAAGGTGGCTCGACCAGATGCCCTTTGTTGAGTTTAGGAGACCTTCATTAGCTCCTTGATGCCTGCTGTCATGGTATGTCCCACTGCAGACAATGGGATAGCTGTCACATGGACTCAACACTCTCAACATTGGCAAAATACACCTTACATAATGCCTGAAATAATAATGCTGAAGATATAAGGCAGTAATTTTAAGAATTCAAACAAGTTCTAAGATCAAGAAAAATAAAATACTAACTATAGCTCATTAGTTACTACAACACTGAGCATACAATTAGCTGTTACAGATATTCATTAAAAGTAAAAGCTAACCAACTTCTACAACAGAAGAGGTAATCTACCATCTTTACATAAGTATCTTATTTTGGCTTGGGTCCACAGGGAAACTACAAATACAAAGTATTTAAAATAGGGAACGGTAACATTCATTTGAAGCAAGTTAAAAAAAAAAAAACAAACAGAAATAAATGGATCTACATTTTAAGGTAATTAAGGCTAATACAGATACAGCACAACAGTTTTAAATAGCAGGGAAGTGTCTATTTTTCTGTAATTTATTACAAATAATTTTAGTGTGTCTGAAAATAAATTTGAGACATTTGCTATTATGCTATTATTACAGTTATGAGTGTGACACCAGGACAGAGCTACTTATGGTGACTTCAAAGCAAAACTGCAACCCCTCCTAGTGTGATTTGTGGGCTAAGTGCAAAGCCAGCACACGAGGTAGGAAGTCTAAGCAGACATATATACTGGTTTATAAATCATAATGTATTATTGCCCTATTTCAAGTCTTGCAGTCATTGTGGACTGTTCTGCACAAATATTTAATTGATGCTCAGAAGGAAAAAAAAAAAAAAAAAAAGAAAAAACCCAAGAAAGATTATTTAAGAAATAAATAGTTAACAACTTTCCAACGCATAAAGCCAATATGAACCAACATCCAAGTACTGAAAAAAGTTTCCTGGACTTAAAATCAAAAAAAGAACACTATGACATATGCAAGAACTCTTGGAGTTCTGGCAGCTGCATATATTTTAAAAAACAAGATTGTACTCTTCTTTTCCTTAACTCTGGAAAGTTACTGCTCTACCATGCAGTATTAAATTGAACTCTAAGGTGACTGTGTCTTTTGTTTTCTACATCCAGACCATCACACAAAAAGAAGCCTTTAAAGAAGCAGTAAAAATGGCTTATTCAATAGCATCTACAAAATTTTGAACTGTTCAAACTTTTCATCTAAGAGAGCATTTTTATAAAGAGTAAACTATTAAAAAAAAGGCATCAGTTCCCCAGAATATTAATAGTTTGTGACAATTCAGGTGTCAAATCCTAAATAAAATATTCAAGAGGAAGACTATTATGTAAAAATAAAAGACAAAAACCATTAGTTTTACTGCATGCAGAACATTCTGAACAATCTAAAACCCAAAGAAATAGTACTTTTCATTTTCTGTGCTAGAAGAACACACACTCTATATTTGTTTATCTTCAATCTAATTCTCAGGTCTTTTATCTTAATACTCTCAAGCCTGGGCCTTTTCAAAAATGAAAAATTCACGACAATAGCTGAAGGGAAAATAAAAAATAAAATACATTTTTACATCCACACAGAATTTATGTTCCCTTCTCAAAAAAAAAAAAAAATCTTGAAACTGACCTCTTTTATTTTGGCATATGCTTCACCCTTTGCACTTGCAGCAACAGCTAGAACTTCAGTATCAAAGATGAACTGAACAAAGGCTTTCAGATTGGCCCAAAATATTAGTTGTGTGTTGCTCAAAGAGGATATAATTTTCCAAGCCAAATCAAATGCTCCTATGCAGAGACACTCTGATGAGTCTAGTAGCTGTAAACAAAGAGGTGAATGAAGTGTTACATTTGACAAAAAACACCCAAAAAACTATTAATACTGTGCAGGTTTATCTTTTACCTTGGGAACAAGGACTTTCATGCAGTCAAACACAGGTAAAACTTGGTCTGAAGGAAGAATAGATAGGGCTTCCAATGCAGACTGTAGAGTTTTTTTTGACCTTTCAACTGTAGATAATGACATTTCTGAAGTTTCTTCATTACCCTGAGCCAGTGTTGGAAATGAATTTAAAACAAAACGAAGGCAAATCCACTGGTCACGAATGTAGCGTGCAACAATTTTCCCCCATCCTTGAGATGTCATTTCATCGCATAAGCTGTGAAAAAAATACTTTTCTTCAATAAACATTGTCTTAAGTTTATCCTGCGCATTCCTACTCCACCAGGAAGTGCTTAACTGTACAAACTCACTGTACTATATCAAGGTGCTAAGATTTACACAGCTCAAGGCGAGACTGGACAAGTACATGGAAAAGAAATCTGAAAATGAAGCATTTTTTAAAAAAGAAAAATCAATTCTGGGCCCAGTCAGTCTCATTAGTCAAACACTTGTGAGAGTATTCAGTGGAAACATCACCCTATGCTGGTCATGGTTTTTTGTTACCCAAGTATTTGAGTTTTGGCTCTTTGGCTTGCTCTGGGTTTCCTTTCCCAACAATAAATAATTTCCATTTAAAATTTCTTTTGTACATGCCATGCCTTTCTGCAGCATATAAATATTTTATATGGCCTAAGGGTAAGCAGTGTACAAAGCCAGCCAGCATCACAGCACCAGGCGACTGAATAAAAGAACCTTTGGTCAGATAAATTATGGCTGCTCTAATGTTCTAAAACCTTAATGTTAAGACAAAAGAGCAACTGAGTGAAGAGTTTGTGTACAGAATTCTTCATTTTTATCTTGGCCAAAAGCTGTCAAAGAAGAGGAAAAGCCAAAATATTAACCTTATGCCTTTTCCTGGTGTTGAAATCAAGAGTCAGGCAGTTAAAATCAAGAGACAGTTAGGAGTGGAAAAAGGGATTTTACCTCGGTATTTATTTTAAGGATCCTTAGGCACAGTGCACCATGCTCAGGTCAGATGCACTGAACTGCACCCACAAATGCCCACCCTAGAAAGATCTGGTATAACATTATGGGTTTTTCTAATTAGCATATCTATCAAAATTCCCCTATGAGAAGCTCGAGTCCCCCTCCCCAAGGAACCTTCCCCTGGATGGTTCTGTCTTAGTTTACAGAATGTGCTCTGGAGAGGACCTTGGGGTCTGGGGCACATTGACTTCTACTTACAAAGCTTCTAAAATATTTAGTCTCTTAGTTTCACAAACAAGTCTAAAAATGTAGGCAAAAACATCAGGAACAGAAGCTGCAAAAAGGCATGAAAGGGGTATAAAATAAAAAGCAAAAAAATCTCCATGGCATCAAACCACTGCTTCACATTTATCAAGTTTACTCTAAAAAGTTACTGAAGCTTTAGCAGAAATACCTATTTTTTTCTTCAACATAAGATGGCTTCTTTAATACTTCATTGAATTGAGAAAAGGAAATGAATTTCTTCAGAGCATCCACAGAAGGCAGTGATTCCAGGTGCGCTTCCAGCTTCCCACGGATTATCTCACACACAGCTGCAAGTGAAGCCATGCTAGCTACTTTTCTGATTTGTTCCTTAATATTTGGCTCCTATATAAAAGCAAATCATACATGAACAAACACACCAACTTCTTCTAATATGATACAAATAACATACAAATACTTTAAATAATCCTCCTATTTGTATCACCACAGACATCAAAAGGTAACAACTCTGCATCCTCCTACTTCTGTATTTTCTTCCCCTGTGTCTAACACAGCTTGGCTTGGCTAGGCCAGCACAATCACAAGTTACAAACACTGACAGAACCATAAATCTTCCCAATTATAGTCACTTATGCATTAAGTGCAGGCAGCTTGGCTGTGACAGGACACTCCAATCTTGCCAGGTAGGAGTTCGTACACATGGCAGGAGAGCAATTAGAAAAAATGATGTAGGTCCAGTTAATCAGAAAACCAAGAGCTGAAATTTGAAATACGAAACACTAGCTGCTCCAAACATGCAAAAGATCACAACCACGCCATGGTTATTTTGTGTGATAAACATATATTGAAAGAGACATGAAATATAAAGTCTCATTAAAAAAGAAAAAAAAAACAATAGGCACTTAATACCCCTATAATAAGAAAACTTTGATGTTATTTAAATATCTCCAAGTTACATTTGGCTGTCTAGAGCACAGAAAAAACTTTTCTCATCTGTAATTACTCAGCATTTTCTTCTTTCTTTTGAAACTGAAGATGTACTGTATGTGTAGCTGAAGAAATAATCATGAAAATAGAAAAGGCCTCTAGTGAACCCTAAGTTTGAACCAGAAAATGTTTACTTTGAAACTACTGGAAAAAGTATATAATTCACAGAAATGAAAGAAAAAATAAAATAAAATAAAATAAAGTGTTGTTTTTTGTTTCCTTAAAATGCAAACCTAGCTAATCAAATACTTGCAATCTTTTAACGTGCTATTAACTCTTCTTGCACAAAGCAATAATACCAAATAACAGGACCAAAGTTTACACTGCCCAACAAATCTTGATTTAAATCTCCTTTTTTTTTAATGAAAGTTATTAATATTTCTTATCTTTTGAAAATTTATCTATTTCAGATACAGTAGCCTAACACATAGAACTATAGGATAATCAACATAACTATAAGAAAAAGCTAAAGCAAAGCTGGATTCTGGAATTTCTTTTTCTCTGTATATTTCAGCTTGGAAGTCAACAAATACAAAAGACATTTCATTTAACAATAACTTGATCAGTAAGATTACTTCATATTTGAGGAAAAAACCTTAGAGTAGTTAATTTCATATTTACAGTAAGAATTTTACTTTAGCTATACAGACTTCTAAATAATGCAATAAAAAAGACCAAAAGTAAATACTAAATCTTAGCTACAAATATTTTACATTCATATTACACTGCCAAATAAAGACATATATGTTAGGGAATATATATGCACATACACATCCACAGAAACTATTATTTAATGTCACATTATATATAACATTATTATGCATTATATATATAATACTATAAACAAACAGCAGTACATTAACTTATGTTTATAGTATGTCTATATAATTATTAGTGCAGAATCTAAATATTATATTAGTATTTTAATTACTAGTCATTGATTTATTTTATGTTAATCTTTATTGTTGTAAATAATTTTAAATTACCTTTTCAGAATTTCTCTCCTGAAGATTACGAATAGATGCATTTATCAGGGATGAAAGGAAATTCTTGATAGATGGCATTTTCTTCCAGTTGACTTTCAAGCACAAATTCACTGTCTCTGGAATTAAAGTCAAGTACAGATCACAACGATCCAGGTCACCAACCTAAAAGCAAGGAAACAGCAGCAATCTGAATCAGTGAGAGGAGGAAAATCAGGGAAAAAAAATGACTGGTAACAACAGCAGAAGGAAAACTACAACTGTCATTGCAACTGAACAAATTTTAATTTTGTGTTTTGTTTGCTTGGGGGAGGTTATTAATTTTTAAATCTTAAAAACTGACTTTCAGATGCCATTCTCCTGATTCAACTCTAACTTTTGCTTTGCTTTAAACGTCTCCAGTTTCTTTCGATATAAACTTAAACACTGGCCACAGAAACGAGCAAGCAGTGAGAGACAGTCAAATATAACCAGGCCAACTACTTGAAAGTGTCCTAACACCTAACATCTTATGTCCACAGCTGTATTTCCTAATACATAATATCTTTAGATTTAAGAAGAAACAAGAAATGCAGACTATAGACAGTAAACACTACTTGTCAAGACACCTTTTTTTTTTCTCCTCTTACTGTGCCCATTCAAAAAATGGTAACGGGAGAGCTTCTATGCAAATTGTCTTTTGAGGTGCTTAAAGATTTGGTATGAACTTTAGGAACACTTTTAAATCAAATTAAGAAGCAAAACCACACCACAGTATGTCTCATAATCATTACTTACAGTGCTTAACTCATTGGTAGTAAGCCGTCGGAGAACAAATTCAAGAATACTCTCCACAGGTGTCACAAGAGATTTCCAGATAAAAAACAGTACTTCATCTGTGTGGAGGGAAAAAAAAGGTATAAATACAGAAACACAAGTCTCTTAAGAATTTTATTGTATCATGTAGGTTTATTTATGTTACAAATTATACAGTAATAGTATTCAAATGCCTAAAAATTACTGGAAACAGCTCTATACTCTTTCGCAGTGTATGCCATAAGGATGAAAGAATCAAACCAGATCACATTATTTCCTGAGACTCGCAACGTGTTAGTGAGCCAAAACCCACATAAGACCAGAAGGCCACAGTCAAACTTTTCCAGCTTTTAATGGACACTTCTGTCCTACTCCCAACCATCTACACAAACAGCTTATTAATGAACTTAGTCTTTAATAAAAACCAAAAGCTTTCATATCCAGCCATTAACTTTATGTGAGAAAAATATAGTTTTCCATTCCTAGTATTTATAGACATGAAAACTGTTTTTTGGGGCTTACTGGCTTTTGGATTCTTAGGAATAATTCATCTTTGAAATAGTGTACTCTAACAAGATTTTAGCCAAGTAGCCTCCAGGCATAACATTGCAAGTGAAAATACAAGATTATGGCACAGAATGTGGTATTTTCTGTAAGAAGAGGCTAGGCTACCAAGTATACCACATGTACATAGCATTTCACAAATGAAGACACAAGTTTGTACACAAGAGAGGTAGGTAGGACACTCTGGTAAAACATATTTAACCATAAACACATTTCAGTCTGTGTTTCAAGAGTAAGGGCTAGCTGAGAGCCAAGGAAATAACATCTCAGTATGAAAATGAAGTTAAAATACTCTGTATGGTCACCTTGTTCTAAAAATACCAGTCATTAGTCTCAATAATTAGAATTACCCAGAGGCTAGAGCTGTGTTTTTGTGGAGTTAACCCTGAGGAACACTTTATTCAGCAAAAATATTTTGAAATTAAAGATCTTCAAAAAGTAAAAATATAAAGGGAAATATTTCCAGAATTTCCAAATCTATATTGCACTTACTTTCAATGTTCCTTAATAAAATGGCTCATTGGACTACATTCCTAAGGCTTAAATTGTTTAGAATCAACAGTTTAATTATGTCAGATTATCATCAAGTTTCATCCTAAGTCTCAAATCACTAAAACATTTTCTGTAATTTATATTCATAAAATCTTCAGATAAGCATGTTGGACATAAAACCCAATTTCTTACCAGTGGCTCTGTAACACTAGCAAAAAATAGTAATTACCATGATCTTACTGTTAAAAATAGTGAAATCTAACAACAGTTTAGACAGCAAGAACTGTAGAAGAATGCTGATGATTTCAGCATGTGTTCCAGGCATGTCTATCCCCATTAAAATATTCTTAAATAAAACACTTCCCACTTATTATTTTTGTTTTACAAGGTTAAATTCCTTTATTATTTCCTACCATTTTATTGTTTTCCATTTGAAAAACAGGACTTTTCACCTCCCACCTAATCAACACAGAAACACAACTTCTGTATTTTGCACCATTAATCTTCCCACCCCTCACCACAGTCAAATCACAGCTGCAGACAAAGATATTTGTTACTTGGTTCTCCTGTGCAGAAGGAAGAAGCACAAAAACACTGTAAAAAATAATTTAAGAAAAGCAATCCTTGCTTAACTTAAAACTACAATGCAATTCAGAAGCCTCTCCAAAGACTGATGATGGGCTGTACTGGAGCACCTAATAGGGGCCTTCAAAAGGATGGGGACACTGCAATGCTCAGCCTTGCCATACCTTTGGAACTCTGCTAGCAGAACCCAACCTGCCATGTCAGGTGTCAAAATTCCCAAAGCAGGAGCAATCCATTGCAGGTACATTAGCAAGCATATGAAGAAATAAGGCACACCAGGCAATTATTTACTCTTGATACCAAAAAACTAATATGCGCTTGCATGTGTTTTATAGGGTTCTGCTTCAGGCTGGTTCTATCCTTGTGCTGGAGGCTGAGTGCCCAGTAGTAGCTTAGTGGACACTTCTTCCAGTTTAGTTCATTTCAAGGAACCCATTTCAACAGTCACAGACCACGCCTCAATATGAACTTTAATAGCCTGCATAATTAGAGCTCGGAATTTCAGACAAACAGTTAAAATTTAAGGGTGCAGGGGTTTTGAACATATACAGCATTTGTTAAAATAAGGGTGGGCATTTTATTTATTTAGACATGTATATGAAACTTAGGTGTATAACACAAAACTATCTTTGTTACAATTAAGAGCCTAGATATGGAGCCTCCCTGCTCCAAAACTGTTCTTCGGTTCAATGTTATAAACACCCTGAAAAAAATCCCAAAATAATCTGGGGGAGCAAAAACCAAACACCAAGATCCCTCCTGATCCCATTCAGCATCCCAATTCATGAAAACAATACTGCAATTTTTCATTTGCTCTCAGGAAAAACATTTAGGTGTATTCTGATTACAAACTGACCAAGTTCTCTCAAAAGGAGCAGTAAGGACTCCATAGTTTTGCTTCAGATTCTCCTGAAAGGTCTACAAGTTAAAGTGCTCCATCTGTGGGGACCAACATTCCCAGACAGATCACCAGGCTTGCACTTCAGTGAGCACCTCTTAGCCTACCAGTCAACTCAGAAAACTGGATGTCTGTCAGGATCTCTTTATGCACTCAGGGAAGACTCTGGCTGAACCTGTGGCAACTAAGCAGGCTAGGCTGGGCTTCTGTAGTAACTTCTTTCTGAAGTGAATAAATGATTTATGGAATTCATTCATTTGCAAGGAATAGGCCTATAAATATTTGCAATACTGTCACGCTCTTCAAATTTTAACTGATAATCTAATCCTAGTGGACAACAATCACTCTCTCAGAAGGCTTTCCCATTCTCAATTCCCAGTCCCTAGGACATCTGCAAGACTGGACCAACAGCTCAAGTTTTGTAACACACGTCAGACTGTCAACCTTTGCGTTCACCACCTCTAGGCTAACATCAGTTTGACAATATAGCCATAAAACAGTTAAGCAGCTTAGCTGTAGTTAAGACTATAATGAACAGAAGACACAGTAGACTGAAGATGTCACTAACCATCTTGCCAATTGGAACATTTTAACGAACGGGTCTGCAATAACTTCAAGAGAAGCTGAAGGCTTTTATCTGTTTTCAGTGTTGGTATGTAAGCATTACTGCCAAGTTTCATCAAGACATCCAGAAGAGGGTTCAAGAAAGCCTCTAGTTCAATCCACTCTATGTTGCTTTTTCCACTACACAAAAACAAAAATTAAAAAGAAAGTCTTCTTCTGAGTATCTGCCTTAAGTGCTGAATTTACTTATGGAAATAAATAGGACACGTTTCCAAGACACTTAAGTATCTTTAGAATGTTACCCAGTATGTCTGCAGCAACAGCTGGACAAGGCCTAAGGAATGATCAGGCTGATCGAAAGTCTACAGAGAAAAGAAGACAGCTTCCCAACTTCATCAGGCTTCTACTGGATCCTTCAGGAGTGAGGGGATTGAAAAAGAGAGAAATGTAAAAAATAAGGTATTTCATACTTACCTGTATTTATTCTTCATCTGCTCCACGTCAGCAGCCAACAGAATCATTGTGGAGACAAGCTTAGCTTCAAACCAGTCAGGCATAAAGCAATTTTCTCCTGATTAAAGATATTTTAAGGTTTCCATAGTAACTAAAAAATACCTTTGTATCAATTTATAAAACTTCTGGTTTTGTAACTTATTTAAATAAATTAATAGCACAAAACCAATTCATGCTGAGTATTACTACTAACTTTTTGTATTCTTTATCTAGATATAAATTAAATTCAAACACAATTGGCCTTTTTGCTCAAATAAATTCTAGGCAATGTGTTATGTAGTATCATACGTTATGTAGCAGTTCACAGACTCTTCCATTGCTTTTAAAATACATTAGCATATTCAATTGAATTTAATGAAGAACATAATCCCACTACACTTTATCAGAAATATCAGCCGTGATTTTGACCACAGAAGTTACAGGAAGAACTAAAACTGTTCTGTAAAAAGAAAATTTTTAAAAAACTAAGTGAAGTATATCTCTTTATCAGTCTTTGATGCAGAACTACATCATCATAGTTATAAAATTGTTTCTTAAATAGCAGTACATAAGTTGGTTTTAAGGGTTTTTTTAACTGATATGTTTCTGGCTTTGGAAATTCAGAAAGAAAAACACACTTTGGAGGTCAAATTCAAGCAGTTGGACACGGTTCTGGTTTTTTTTTTTCCTCTAAAGAACTGCTTATGAGTTAAGTTTCATATAAAACCAGGCCTTAAAACTTCACTTTTTGTAAGTGAAATGCAGATGGTTGCCATGGAATTGCGGATAATACAGACCAAGGACTAAACAAACATTTCAGAAAGAAGATCTGCCAAAATTTTTAGCAAATTTACCTTGGAGTATCAACGGAGAGAATTTGCTTGCAACTTCTCTAAGAATAAGACAATCATGTGAAGTTTCCTGATCTGCAGGAAGCTTCTGAGGCTATTTATCATTAGCAAATTCTGACCTAGCTTTTTTATCTCCTATATGTATAATACTTTAAACATGTTCAGTTTTGACTTCTGACAATATAAAATTATAAAATTCACTATGATTGTGAATGCCACACGAACGTTGGAAGTATTTTTAAAAAAATCAATTTGCCATTACTTTCAAGGTATCTGAAAGAAGACACTAACCTGACGTGGTAATCATTTAAAATGTACCAGTGAACAAAAAGGCCCTTGGAATTTATGTGCACATTTATGCAGCCTACAGAGCACCTTCCTTGGTTATAACATTTGGCAGCTCACCTGCTGCAAGCTGTCCAAGATCAAAGGAATGTAACAACACAGGAAGGTGTGCAATGAGCTGTTGACAAGCTGCTTCACTCTATGGCCTCTCTCTCTACAAAAATACTTGGTCATTTTACAAAGCTCTGCTGAGAAAGGTGACAGAATCTGTGTGTGCGTTCATATTCCCTTGCGCTTTCCTCCGCCCCCACATTCCAGCAATTTCAGACACCATCAAAAGAGTGACAAAATAAATCTGACAAGCATCAGGGCAGCATTAAAACTGAATATTAAGACCTAATGTTCAATTAATTAATACTGCAGGACTAATTTAGGAGGAAAGCTGAAATTAAAAAATAAGGTTCAAACTTAAGAATTTTGAATAGACAGGTTGGGCAGAACTTGAACAGGTACAATATAAACAAACAATTTTTCTAAAATCCAAGGGATTGCTGTAATTTCTTTTTAAATGATCTTAAAAATAGTGGGTTTTATTAATACACATTTAACTTACTTTCAGATGCAGGTGTCTTAAGGTACTCTCCCACAAGATTGCGTACATATTGACACAATGATGATGTCTCCTGACGTTCAGAATCAGAGGTTACAGACCTCCTGAAGCACCTGTCATTCACTTGCAACCAACTGCAAAGCTGAATTAAGAACAGCACGTTACTCCCTGACCACATCTGGCAGCGGTGCACTGACATCACTGACTTAACAGCAGCACACCAGAGCACTGTTGAACACAAACTCCTACGCCAGGAAATGCACACACCGTGAGAGGGGTTCACCACAGCTACCTTGAACCTGAGAAGACTGCTCCCTTCTAACCACACCCAGACAAATGTCCTTCCAGAGGGTAACTCGGAGCACCCCCAAAAAATAAGTGGTACCAATGTAAGAAAAACAACAACGTTTAAAATTAAGCAAGACTGGTAAAAATTCCCTTATCTCATAAGGGCTTCTTCCAATCAAGTGCTGTCTAGTGAGACCTGCATTTTGTTTTTTTAACTTGTATGCCAAAAATGAATGGAACAAGATGAAACATACAGTACACATAACAAGAAGATAACTATGCAAAAAATCACTTTATCATTATATGGCTCTACAAGTAACCAAATGTTATGGCTACATGATCATATGCTATATTAAAAATTATTTCATTTTTGAATTTTTATTCACAGCATTTTACACCTCACAAGGACATAAAATACATATCCTGTGAAAACTTATGATTTACAATCTCACTTTACATGGTATGCACATTCTTCCCTTTGAGATTATCCTGCTATTTCTACCAGTGATGGGTTTGATGAACATAAAACCTACTTCAGTTCTCACCTCTGTCCACAACAAAGTATCTCTCCTTAGAGACTCCTCTGGTCTAAGGGACAGAAGAAAGCTTGCAACTTCTGGGAATGACACTTTCTCCTAAAGAAATTAACCAAAATACAATAGCTACCAACATAATATACAACAAATAATATCTATACGACAACTCAAGAAGTTTGCCTTTATCTGGCAAGTTTTGGAAAATTTACTTTTTCCTTTTTGTGATGCCGACTCATTTCTGCTTCTTCGGGACCAACTTATCTGCCCCAAGGAGCAAAACTTAATTTCCCAGATATTAAAGCCTATCTGAAAATAAATGAATGACTGTACGAATGGTGCTATTCACTAATGACACCTTTCAAATTAATGAAGATAAATGATTAAGAGTCACTCATAAGTACTATTTCTGCATTTCTAGAAAGAAATTTAGACAGGTTTACAGCCATAACGCTCAACACAGAAGACTAATCATTTAGAAAGTAAGCTATAAAACAAACAAAACAAGAATACTTTGATAACTGAATAACTACAGGCCTGCTATTTCAACACTAAAGGTAGTTTATCAGTCTGTATCATGAATACTTTTATTATTAGGTACTACAGGAAAGTCTATTTTGTTTCTATCTGTTAAAACCTGAGTTTATACAGTAGATATGGAATAATATCTTGTTATGATAACTAGCACATGAAAACCCCACAATAAAACATCAGCTAATAAAAGCTAATGAAAAAAAATACTTCTTATGAAAACCAAAGGTAACAGAAGCATACCATACTTACATAGCACAATTTAAATAGTCACTAAAAAAATGTGCAAATCCAGCAAAATCAGTATAAATACTGTATGTAGCAATTTTTTGAATACTGTTGACCCTGTAAAAGTGTTACTGTATTTCTATTACATCAGGGAAGAAGAAAAACATAAAACACAAAATCCCAAACTGACCACATCTGTCAAATGCATAGTTGTTTGAAGAAGACAGCACTGAGCAGCTCCACGCAACAAAATCTGATGTGTAATCATAGTACACTGGAGGACATCTCTGCAAAGAGGAAAAATACACACTGCATAAAACACACTTGGAAAATGTAAGCATTTTCACATATCTTCTAATTATTAACCATTTGAGATACATTAGATTGCATGTAACAGACATATTCTATTAAGTATGACACAAACACGGCTTGATCAGACCACAAACAATGCAGAACCAAAATTACTGCTACATGTACTTTCAAAAACCGATAATGAAACTTGGATGAGCATAAACCTGACAAAATAAAAAGGGGGAGAAAAAAGAACCAAATCAAAACTAAAGAAACAACCCCCATGATCACATCAGTTCAAACTGATAATTTAATACTACCGTTTCTATCTGTAACAAGTATACGTATGTTTGCCATCAAACTCTCACTCAAGCACAAAACTGAAAGAAACTTTCAGTGATCTTTTATCAGCAAAGGCATGTCCAACATTTTTTTTCTTTTTGTAAACTGCTTCTATCCAATATTCCTTCAACCATCAGGAAGATTTTATTTAAGAGCTCCGATGTGATTAAACTGGAATGACAACTGATTTTTAGTGGCTCTAGGAAGTGAAAGCAGACACTTAGGAAATATCAGTGTGATTAAGGTCAATAGTGAGGCCAAGAACTTTTACCTAGCCTTTTATTTAGAAATCTTTCAGTTTTCAGCGTTGTGGGCTGTGGCTATACCCCTGACACAGCCTCAACTGCTGTTAAACCAGGCTGTACTGTAACTAGAAGAAAAGGAAGAAGTGTGGTATGTATCAACCAGGAAGTGCAAGAGACCAAGGAAAAATATTCTAAAGTAGAAATTATGAAGATCTAAAATGCAAAAACTCTTTTTTTTTTTAAATTCACACAGAGATAGAAATACACTGATTGTTGAATTGCTTTCCTCTGAAAATTAGACATAAAGGAGACAGAACCTTCCATTCCTATGCACAATCACCCCTTCAGAATTAACAAACATGAATCAAATCCTGGCTCTCCAGACTGTCAGGATATTTCTCTGGAAAAAGGCTGTAAGAATACAGTGCACTGTATATTTACCTTAAAGCATGAAGTCCTTCAGCACCAAGTACTTTACATGCAGGGATAGATGCCAAAGCCATAGAAAGAAACAGAATAGGAACAGCACACCAATGCCTACTTGTCATCTTCTGAATAAATTTTAACAAGAAGCTACCTTAAAATAAAAGTAAACAAAACAAGCCAGAGTGATTTTGTGTTCTCCAATGCATTCAAATAACATGAACTCCAGCAGAAGAGTGTTATTATAATTTCTGACAATTAAAGAAAACAGAATAATTTCTTAATTATTTCAATGAAAAAAAATTACATTCCAAAGAAGTCTGTCAGTAAGGTGATATGATTCAGAGATAACCAGAAATAAACCTAATTTTGACTTTGGTAATCTGCACGAATCACCATGTTCAGGAACAGAATTTTAATTCTTGATTGTTTTGAGCACTAATCAACGCCTTTTCTAAGTTGCCATTCAGTTTGTGAGATGGCTGACCATAGTAATTCAACCAGTTTAATGAATGCTGGAATGGGCAGGGCAATCCTCAACAAGCCACCACACCACACCAAGCAGGTTTCCACATCTCAGGATTCCTGATCACACACCCTCCCACTCAGTGATAAAATATACACCCTGGGACATACCAAAGAAACGGGGCACCTATGGCATTACAAATATATACAGTGTTTCCTACCAGAATACACCTGTACATGTAGGGTGCTGAAGAGAGCTGATTCCACCCTTATTTGATCCAATTAAACGAGTTATTAAATCCTGACTGCCTTCGTGTCAGCCTGTACTAGCACCAAAGTTTGGAACAGTCTCAGATCTTTCCCCAGCCAGCCTCACAATGAAGAATCTTTATTCTGTTTCAGCACTTGGCCTGGCTCTTTTGAATGTGTCACTACACAAGTCATGATTAAAAATATTTGGCAGATAAAGAACAAAGAATCTGCAAGTACTGTTCACTACAGATCGTAGGAACTTGCATGGGCTTTTTATTTTTCCGTTAATAAAAAGCAAATTTGCTTCATTTTACCCCTAGAACAATTTTGTAGCTTAGTGCTGCAGGATGCCTTAGAGTGCCTCGAGGCCTTTTCTCTGGAAATTCCACTGTCAGGACAATTACTCCTTTTTTCTCTCAAGTAAATGCTTACATGACATACAGAAAACAGCTCCATAGCTTTTATTTGGTTTCCTTATTTAAAAAAAGATAAAGGTGAAACGGAAACTTACCTTTTTCTTCTTCTGGAAGAAGAGTGAGATAAGTAGCCAAAAACTTCTGTAACCTTATTCCCAAAGGAGGACAAGCTCCTATTGATTGACCTGGTGTCCTGTTGGGTTTTAAAACATGTTTTGACACAACTGACATGTTAACAGCTTTAGGATTAAATGTAACAGATTTAATCTAAAATCAAACAGATTTACAATGTTTATAATTACCCCTAAACAAAAACAAAGTGTCATTCAGTGGCACTCCATGAGACCAACAGAGACCACCTATGTCTCATGAGAAGTCTCAGGATCCTGGCTATTAAAGATCAGCATCAGTCAAGAGACTCTATAGCTTTCTCTCAGCTGGACATTAACAGCAACAAATTTGTATATTCTTGGTATACCCAAATATGCACCCTCCTCTACATATGCCAACATGTTTCACCAGAAACACAGAAGCTAAGGGAGAAGTTTAAGAAGATTATGAAGTATTGATTCAACACAGCTCTAATATACACACTGAAACACTTGGCACTTGCTTCACCTTCTGAATTGCTATCTGTGCATGTCCATGGAAAGATACTGCAGCCAGCTGAGATGAGAAATGCTGAACTGCTTCAAGTGCCTGTAGAGGTCACGTTTGTCCTGACACAATTAGATGAAACAATCTATTTTGACTACACTTCATCCATCCTCACCTAATCCACACTATTACCAATGACAGTTGTTTTTAACCCCCCAAAAATAAGCATATTTTAACCCATTGAACTCTTTCTTTCACGGCCTTCCCCCACTAGATTAGCACCGTGACCATCAACTCCACGAAGAGGCATTGAAAATTGTAACAATTAAGTCTTGTCACTGGATCCATGGATGGTGATATCTTTCCTCTCCACTACCTACTCTTGCCTTCTCTTTCTTTTCATAATATATATTTTATACTTTTATATTGTTATATTTCTATGGATGACAACCAAAATGGCTACCTACCTCCTTTTCATTGAACCCAAATTGTTCTGAAATAAACCTGCCATGTATAAATACACCAGTTATTTGCTCTAATCCACTCCAAGGGATCTATTAACGAGAACCTCCGTTTACCCTGCATCATAACAAAAGTGCATTTAGCACTTTATTCCTCTCTCAGTACTCTCCCTGCAACTGGCACAAAGGACTGAATGCCATCCACCACTACACTGAATGTGTAGCAACCTGCAAGTCTTCCAACTTTCCTCATTCTTTACATATTTACACCACGAGGATCAATGTCATCTGTCAACCACAGTCTCCTGCAAAAACCCACTTCCAGCAGCTGTGAATTGGGGAACAACTAGAGCAGTCTGTGTGGCAAGAAAATGAGAAGATAAAAAAGTACTTTGCTAAGTTATTCATTTACTGTATTTCACTTCCAAATTAATGTTTCAAAACAAGATGCAATATAGGGGCTTGAGGCATCCTTTGTTGCTGTTACTCAGATTAAATCACAGCCACCCACCTTTCCTGAAAATCTCTCTACCTGTCAGTTAAGTTTAGCAGCACCATTTTTTTCATTAATGTGTTGTCCTTAGCTAAGATTTTACCCACATACTTAAATCAGTATTATTATAACACATTTCCAGCAATCAAGAAATTATAAATGATTAATTAAACCAGTGGTTTACCTGCTGTAGAGGGAACTTTCTGAGAGGGCATCCATTAGTGGTCCAATAACAAACTAAAAAAAAAGAAACAAGAACAATGGCGAAATGTACATTTCCAAGGCACTGTTACATAGAAGCTAACCAGACTTATTTCACCAGGCTTTAAAGGACAGAACCAGGAATCAGAGAATACCCTTGTTAGTAGTAAATAGTAGAAACAAAAAGAGGAAGAAACTAAAGAGAAGGGGGACTAGGAAAACAAACAAGGAATGAGATTTTCCCACTAGTTACATTTCACAGATACTGTAAAATATGCTGGCAAATAAGAAATCCTTTTGGGAAACAAAGAATATAGATTTAAACATGAAATAAAAGAATGATGAAGAGCCAACACAGATACAAAGATTTAGGGTGCATATTAAGGCTGATTTTATTTCAAGTTACTCATCAAGAGGCTGACTTAATTTGTATAAATCAGAATGTAAGCCTCTGAGGGGGAAGCTCAGTGTATACAAGAAGAATATATAGTACAATACAGATCATTCCTTACTAAATTGTAGGCTGGTTGGACAGTCAATACACATGTGATAGTAGTAAAAAAAAAAAAAAACTTTAAGCCTTAATGTTTCTTCCCACATAGAGAATATTTTAAAGTGTGGGGGTTTTATGGGATACAGTGATGCACTGATTATACTACAGAGACAGAATGTGTCCATTCCAACTACTAAAGCAATTAGTTAAGATGTATTACAAATTAGAACGCTTGTTTGTTCAGGCAGGTAACAGTAACACCCTTACCTCTGAGAAACCAAGGGAATTTGGAAGATGCTTTGTTTCATAAAGCTCCAGAAAATGAAGAATGCCTTCCTTTGTCAATGTTTTATTTTCACTCTCAAACATTCGTCTATAAATGCACATATACCACGATGGGTGAAACAGCCAACAACCTGTCACAAAAAGAAATTCTTCTAAACTGACACAGAAATGACAGTGACACACTAGCACATAACATAATGACATTATAGTCTATGCACAGGACATTTCAAAAAGGCGACTATAGCTATCAGTTTTAAAAGGACACCCTGCTAAATCTTTCTCAAGTTATTTTCCATTTTATTAGTTACAAATTAAAATTACTAAAAAGTGCAAATGTCACATCCTTCTTTTCTCCAACTCTACTTATACCAGTGTATTTACAGGCAAAAGTCTCACATTAGTGGTCTTTCCGCTTTACCAATCTCTAACATCTTGTGCTACCGAATTACGTGTACTCGTGCTCTAGACACACTGTCTCAGCACTCATTTTATTTACTCTCTACCCACTTTTCCTAAGTTGGGTTGGGGGGAAAGGTTTCCCCTTTTACAAAGTTGTGCAGGTGACTTGGCTTCTACAACCCCAACAACCTCTGGCTTTGTTTTATTTTCACATTGTCTTAAGTAAAGCAAAACGCAGCAGAAAATGACCATTTATTCGGCTTTGCTGGCAGAAAAATAGTATTTCAAGACAATATAGTAAGCAACAAATCTACACTCAGATTTCCTCTCAGAGCAGAGTGGCCACTGCCTACGCACGTTTGCCAAACAACCTAAGAACAGAGCAGACCCACAAAAACTGGAACAGCCACCCAGAAAACACCGACTTTGAGAAACAAAACACTACAAAAAGCTGCTACTAAACAGAAGAAGGAAAGATAAGAGTGTAACTTAACTGACTAATATTTAAGAGATTATACAGAAAAAGTCCCATCTTACCTTTATCCCCTGATATGGCAAGCTCATATAAACTATTTAGTTTTGGTAACACTGGCTTTATGACGTGGATCTGAAATACAAATGAGATGTAAAAAGTTTAGATCTCAAACCCAGGAGCTGTCAGTTACTCAGAGTAGAATTTACTACCAATAGCATTAATATAGCAATTGACAAGAGAAATACATTTAAATAAAACCTGCAATGCCCCTGGTATGCAACATCCAGCTGCAGTTTAGCACTGAAGAAAAACTGATACATCAATGCTACCGTATTTTAAGTATGATACTTACTATTACCATTGCATTCCTCAAAAGTAAAACACCACAAATATCTAAAATTAAGCATTTAAATAAACAGTTTTTCAGCTGCAGGACAATAATGTACAAATAACATAAAATAACTACAGGGAGGTGGGTACACTACTAATAGTTAACACCACAATACCATACCATTATGGAAGCCTCAAGACAACAGGAATCTTTCTGCTGAGTACACTGGACCCAAAAAATCATTTTAATCCACGGCCACACATTCTTTACCATATACAGACACAGTCCCCTCTACCAAAAAGAAGTTATTAAGTGCAATCACTGGGTTTTTCACTAAGCTGGTTATCTTGGTCTTGCAATTAGCTGCACCCCAGATTTTCGCCACTGTGTTAACAAGATGTATTCTGATGACAGAGAAGATTTCTGAATTTATTCCCAACGAATGACACATGCTGTGTTTTAAGCATTTAAGAGATGAAACAAAAATACTCCAGTTAACGCTGACTTAGATAACCTCGATCACCAAAACGGAAAATAGTCTGCCCTACAGAAACATTCACATATGCCAAAAGTGAGGCAGTGCGTCCATCTAGGATGGGCACAGATTTTACGGCGATCCTACCTGGTTTCCTTCCAAAGTTTCCATTATCAAAATGTAAGTTTCCCAAAACTGTAGGAGTTGCTCGTTCTTCTCAGCAGACCACCAAAACAGACTCGATTCTAAGGAAAAAAAAAGATAAAAACACCCATTTCTGCCGGCCCCGCATCCCGAGCGGCGCTGCCCCTCCCGCCGCCCGCCCGGCCGTACCGTGTCCGCCGTCCGGGGGGCAGCGCAGCTCGGCGCGCTGGCCGCCGCTCAGGTCCAGCGCTCGCTTCAGCAGGTAGCGGGCCCGCTTGCGGCACAGCCCGTCCCGCTCCGTCAGGCCCTCCTGCACCAGCCGCCAGAACCGCGGGCACAGCCGCGCGTCCAGCCCCGGCCCCTCCGGGCCCCGCGGCAGCAGCGCGTCCGCCAAGGCGCTCAGCGCCAGCAGCGCCCGCCCGGCCCGCGGCGCCC
>JACBWW010000002.1:16699604-16767617 GCA_020086605.1 Lanius collurio | reverse complement strand
GAGGCGGAGGAGGAGCGGCGGCTGCGCAGGCGGGGGCGGGCGGGGCTCAGGAGGGGCGGCGGGAGGCGAAAAATCCGCGTGATTGACTGGTTTGTGTGTGTACGTTTGAAATACTGTCCATCTCTCGGTCAAAAACCGCCTGCATGAATGTTCCCAGTCGTCGTGGCTGCTAAGCACAACCTGGCTCACTGTGTGCCTTCATGGGCCCAGCACAGGAGGCGTAAGGGAGATACCTCAGGTGCGAGCCTCTCGCTTGAGGGGTGAAGTTTCATCCTTGTGTGCCGTAGAAAGTCTCTCTACTCTTCATGCGCATTACAACGCAAGATGAGGCAGCAGTAATACACAAAATGCCCCGTCTTCCCACGGTCATAGTCTAACCATTTATGCCAAGAGAAGTTGCTAAAACCAGTCACTGTCTTCATCACAGCGTACCCGACGTTTGCCTGAATGCCTTGTTTCTGCCTCAGGTCAGGCGTTCTTGGATGCTGGCTCTGTGCTGTTGGCTTGTTCGAAGGGCCCAGGCCTCCAGCACTGAGGCCAGAGAATAACTCCTGTGCAGTTCAATGTACCGGTGCAGGCAAAGCCTAACTCAGAAAATCAAGCTAATTTCCAGTAAGTGTACATTCACTATGCTATATTACAATTCCCATGGAAAATATTTAGAGATCAGCACATCAAATGTGGTGGCAAACTACTCTCCTAGAAGTTGTGGTCATAGGAAAAGGCAAACCGGGAACCTTCTGTTCCTGTGAAAGCAATGAGTAGCAAATTCCCTGTACAGCAACACGGATACAACATGGTTACCAGTGGGTGCAGGCATTACCTTGGCCAAGCTGTAGTTGCTTAGAGTCTAATGAAGACAAAAGGTTTACTGCAAGTTTTCCAAGTGAGGTTCCACTTAATCACTCCTCTCCAAATCACTTAGTAGTCTCTCCTCTTCCTGGCTATCCATTTCCCCAAACGTTTTTAGAAATTTTTTTATCTTTCAGAGTCCACCGATTACAAAATGACTGGATTTTCTTATTACAATGGAGCCTGTACTGTGACTATATATGTAATCTATTCTGGAAGAAGAAGATGGAAATGAATTATTTTAAACCCTCTAGCTAACACGGGTTCTGTGTGCTTACCACTCTGGGTATGTTCTGTTACACATAAATTACAGAATCTAGTAAAAGCTCAAGAAAACAGTTCAAATTATACACTTTACTCAAATGTAAAATGAAACTTAGTACTTTGTTTCACACACACAGAAACATGGTTCATAGGAGGAATTATTACAATGTACATTAGTAAATAGGATGCCTACAGTTGAAATCTCTTACATGCCATAATATATTTTGTTTTTCTATTTGCTCTTTAGTAATTTTTCCATTTCCACTTACAGCATGCAGTCTGATGAATTGTGGGGGTTTCTTTTATGAGGCTTGAAACAGTGCCAAGCAGGGTATCCTTTCTTATTATAGTTTTACTCTTCCCTTCCTGGCATCTGTAAGACATAAGTAAATGAAGAGTTAAAGGTCTGCACAACAACTAGCAATCAAAACAGAATCAAATGTACTACATGTTGTGCTGAATTATTGTCTGAATTCTCCATTATTGTCTGAATTCTGCTTTGCCTTTATTTTTATCCCAGTGGGATGCTAAATATAAAGTCTCACTACACCAAGTTAAACAGCAGCATTTACATTTGAACTGTTCCATTGTAGATTGTCTTATCAGACAAAAGGGTGATCTGGCTTGGGGAGCTTCTGAGTGGAACATTATTATAACAGAACAAAACAAACAAAAACAAGCCAAAGATATGAATATGGAATTAAGAGAGAGAAAATGAACAAGCATTTTGTAATTTTCAGCAGTGTTTTGTAATTTTCTGATGTCAGGAACCACACCATTCACACCTTCATAACACAGTTGTTGTGTCTTCATACTAGGACCCTAAATTTGTGTTTTCCAGCTCTACAATTCCAACACAACCCCTGCCTCACCAAAGACCATGTCATGTTCTGTTGTCTCCACTTTCCAAGCTCATCCCAACCACTTCCTGTCTTCTTCCTATGCCAGCCCTGCTCACAGGCCCTCATCCTGCCAGCTACAGCCACCTCTAGGATCCCAAAACCCTTTCAGCCTAGGTTTGCTGCACTCAGAACATGCCGCACCTGCCAATCTCTCATGTACTCTGCACTCCTAATTATAGGGTAACCTGTATTCCCTGACCTCTCCAGGTCCCCTCCAAACTCAGCATACAGCCTAGATCAAAGTCTGAAATAGCTTGCAATTTTATTTTCATTTTTATTTTTAGAGGGGACATCTTGTAGATACTTTCTTTATTTCTGTCATACAAGATATTCTCCCTCCATCAGATTAGTCTGTCTTAAAAATATAAGACTAAGAGGAATTGCATGAGGCATCAAAAGCAGTCCACCACAATTGCAGACAGCCCTGAAATAAATGGCCAGTCTGAGCATGTCCCCTTCACAGGCCACTTCTCGCTATAGGCCACAAAATACTTCTCAACTCCTTGTAAGTCTAGATGTAGAGCTGACTTCACACTCTTCTCCCTTAACTAGGGTCTCTCAGTGTCATTTAATATTATTACTGAGCCTATGAGAGGCAGGACAAAGATGAAAAACATGTTATTGTTGATTTCTACCTGAACTTTGTAACAGTTCCTTTGCTGAAGGTTTGGGTTTCCAACACATGATAACAAGTTGACCAAATTTGGGCTGATTTTACAATTTAAATGCTTTACAGTAGTAGTCTATTGGTTTTCATCAGGAGCCATAATTCCACACCTATTTAGTAATGCAAGAGGACTGATTCCTTCCTCAGACTCATAGGTTAAAAATCAGTGCCTTTATTACCTGCATTTTCTTTTGGACAAATGCGTGCTTGTTCTTATGGAAATGCTTTCCCCTGAGATCACATAAACAAGCAATTCTGTACCAGGAAAAATTTCTGGATGATCATTCCAGTGGTTGGTTAGCTTAGAAAAGGATTATGGACAAAACTACAGTATAAACTATAGACAACTGTAGGTTTTGGAAACCCCCACTTACAGTTTTGGAAGGATGTGTTATGCTGTTGCCATAAAGTCCATGCTAAGGTGCTGAGGCACCACAGATTATTAGAACCCAGGCCAAATCTATGTCTTTAAAAAGTTTAGTTTCCGTGATGGTTTTAGATCACACAAAATACATTTTTACTCAGGAAAGCCCCATACTACCACCTGCACATTTGCAGGTAATTCTGCACAGTTCTTAAGGAGGAAGGCTCAGCTAACCCTGCAGCGTGACTTTTTTCCTTAGAGGAGGCTGCGGGAGTGTATCTGCACAGTTTAGGATCTCTAGGGGGACCAGGTATGTAACACAGCCTTTTCTTTCCTCTCCCACTGCATTCAGGAGAAGGAAATGGGAGATTTCTGAAAGAGTTATGCAGAAAATTTCCCACCACATCCCTCTCCCATGATAATGAAATTAAAAGCCAAAATGTGCTCCGTGCAATAAACCTTACCAGTTATTATGGTTACGTATATCCATGTTCATTTCTAGATTTCCTCAGTGCTGTTGTGCAAAAAAACCAGCAGCACACATAGCTGTTACACGACTCCCACTCTGAGACAGCACTTCCCCTCCCTGCCAGGGGATGAGGAAAAAGAAATTTACAGGAGGTGAGAAAGGAAAAGAAGATAATCACCTCATTTTTGTCAGTTTGCCCTCAAGTCCTTGAACCCTCTTGCTAAGAGGGAGAGGGGCAGAAATGTTGTAACTGAAAGAGGAAATCATTGATACACAGCCGGGAAATCTGGTCATGACAATTTCCACAAGGCGGTTGTGCTGTTATCTCCTGATCCTCTAGTACTTGTTTCATGTGCACCCCCACCCCCACATTCTGGCTCTTTCACATCACAAAGCAAACATGTATTAATCTTCATTGTTTAAAAATGAGATTCAGCTTGTCCCTCCACCTAGTCCCTTCAGCCATCACCTTCTCTCCCTCCTTCCTTTCATTTCTGAACTTGCTATCCACATACAGCGAGCCTGGAGTTTGTCCTCTGCAGCATCCCAGTCAGACTTTTATATCCCAATTTGACCACTCTATCTACTGTTATTATAGTATATCAGCTATGACTGCTCACAAGCTACCTGTTGAGTAAATAGCTCCACATTTCTATCCCTGAACTCCTTTATGAAAGATGATTAAACCCTTTCTATTACAAAATCTGTCTGCAGAATTTCCCCAAAACAGGCATATTTCTATCTACACACAAAATTACTGTCTGGTCTGTTGGTGTATCACATCCTCATCCCCTTTCCTGGCTTAACAAAAGCAATCTTACCCTAATTAGATATTGCTGTTGTGAAGATCTGTTTCTTAACCTGCTGTTTTGACTTTGCCACCTCTCCCTTTATGTCCCTCTGCTGGTTCCCTCTTCTGTGCTGCATCAAGCACATGCTGTTTCTTTTCCTTTTCCATTTCCAGACCCATTAGGCAATCCTTCCTCATCCTCTTATCTAATACCAAGACACTGACTTCACACTGACCTACCCATGCTGCCAGTCTGAATTGTCCATGTATTAGTTTTTCAAGTAAGACTTAATGTTTATCTTGTGCTAACTCCCACCTCATTTTCCTCTATTATACCCCAACCAACCCTTTGTTGCTACAGTGACACAAATTTTAGTCAGCACGTGGTCTGTGGCCTTCTGTGATTTATGGCCTTCTATGTGGACTGATAAGCTGATGTCCTCTCTGTGTGTATCTTATCTATTTGGGCTGCATATTTTCCCTAGTGACAATTAGTACAATACTGTCGGTAGAGAGTAAAGATAACACTAATTTTGATAAGTAAATAAGTGAACAAACATAGAAACCATCAATGTGTATAGCCACAGGGAAGACAAGCAAGAGGAGCCTAAGGTTTGCGACTGAACTTTTATGAGGAGAAGAATAAAAGACAAATGTAAAGGTGTGTCACAGAGAGAATTGCTATGAGAACTCTTTGTTGCCTTTCGTACACACATACTGCCCTGTTGTAGTGTGGGGAGGAGAGGCACCTCCACACTGTCCCACATACTTTCAGAGTTGTTCAGACATTGAAACTCATGAGTAGTTCAGATCCAGCCATGGCTCCAGATTTTTCAATCAGACACCATCTCTAAAGCACTCATAGACACAAGAGTGAAGTCTTCATGATCTCTGCAGAACAGAAGATGGTGCTGTTGTCACTGACATGTGCCTCTCAGGTTTTTTTCTGGTGAAAAGAAAGCAAGTGATAGCAAAGAAAAGGAGAGGAGAGAAACTAAAAGGAAATGTACAGGAAGAAAAGTGACTGCCATTTCTTGTTTTGTTTTTTTTTTCCACTGGAGAAATTTAGAAGCTCAAATGGAAGAATGACAAAGGCGCAGAAAACCTAAAGGACTATCTGAAAGAGCATATAGGAGGAGCAGAGAGGGCAGCATAGACTGTATGCTGGATACACTCTCCCTCATTTCCCTGAAGATACTGTAAACTACACTTAGGAAGGTGCTGAATACCATCGGTTCCCCAGTGATTCTATAAGGAGCTGTTATTGATTGTCAGCCCCTCAAAAAATCAGGGTCAGCGTGTCTCAAGCCAAGCACTTGAAAACAAAGACATCAAAAAACAGTGGGAATTTTAAAATATAGCATAAAGTAATGGAGTGGAGAAGGAGAAAGAGTGGAATCAGGCAAGCAGTGAGGAGCTGTGACCGCAGAACCGGCACTCTTGCACTGCATCACGGACTGCACACTTCCAGCGTTATCAGGGCTGTGCTGCATGGCTTCCTTTCTTTATCTGCATGGGGAAAAAAAGGGCAAGAAAGAAACAGAAAGGTATCTTTAGGACACTGCTGTTACTGTTGTGCTTTAAGACTGTGCACATCTGTGTAAGAGATTCCAGTGTGAAATTCTTCTTTGACCGAGCAGGACAGCTACATTCACCAGAAACACTACATTATTCCTGGGCTTTTTAGGATGTTTACTTTTAAAATGAAGCTAGAGTTCTACTGTTGTAACGCTGTAAACATCCTGTGTTCAGAGGCAGCATTTAAAGGCAGCTGATGAAAAGCAGTTGTGTCCAGTTAAACATTCCTAATGATGGGAAGTTACAAATCTACTATGTGGTTTGTCACTGTAAGTTACAGAGGGGAAGTTAAGCTGTAGACTGAGTGCTATGGAATGGTCAGGAAAAGATGAATTAGGAAAAAGAATTAGATCTAATCCTTTGCCATCTGTCTTTATTTTGAAAACCTACTTGACAGGGTACTACTGAAATCTGAAGACATTTTTTATCTGCCTCATGTAGCTGAAGAGCATTTGCTGTACAGACTGGAATTAAAAATGCTTCCCAAATAATAGTAAGCCATCCCAGTTATTGTCCCTGTTTTCTTTCCTTTTTTTTAAAAAAACCCAAGCACTTAGGATTTTTGCTTCAGCTGTAGGCTGCACCGTTAATTTTTGACCTCTCCCCTTCTCTAGGACTCAGAGCTGGGTGTTAAAGGCTAAATAGATTTCACTACTGGTTTTACAGGGAAGCAAAACAGCTGTTGAAACGTATGTAATACATTCTTCTTCAGCTTTCAGCCTGAAAAGCATATGCAAATCTGGAAGAAATGTGACAATCAAGAGAATGTCCATATGGTATCACAGTTTTTGTCTATAGGTCTTCATCTAGCAAATCATGTAAACATGAGCTTATCTCTAAGCACACGCCTGAGTATTTTGCTGCCGCTGGATTTTATTGTGCAAAGGATTCTACTGATAATGAACCAGATAAGAGGATCTACGACAGTGGGGAAAATACGCTGTAGCTTCTGCATGAAAATTTACCAGCTGCAGCCCTGGGAGCCTTTAGTCTTTTTAAAGCCCTGGTGTTATTACTGGGAATAATACTACAGGAAGGGGGATAATCCCCTCCTCCCCCTGCCTTTCCCCCCCAAAATAACCAAAGCACGCCACAAGGACCAATCTGGTTCTTACTTACTTTCTTGGGAATACAGCAAAATGCCACCTTGGGTATTTTTTTGGTTTTTTTTTTTTTCAGCAGGGAGGGAGGGAGGGACGGAGGAAGGAAGAGAGGACAGAAGCAGGGAGGAAGCTTTCACTTTATTTCCAACTCCTACTTAGTTTCCTTTGCAAAGGCAAAGGTTTGTATGCCAGTGTCTTTTCAGAACACACAATATGAAGAGCTTTATAACTCTTTGGCTTCAGAAAATAGAGCATTGATGATTAGCTTTTCAGAGATGAGCTAAAGTTAATTTGTCCCTTCTGGAAGCATAGAGATAGCCTGCTAGGTACAAAGAAGTTATCTTTGGTTTTCAGATCAGCGGAGGAATTCATCAGACACTGGATGAGACCAAGGTTATTTCCTCAGTGGGAATTCAGATTATAAAGGCCCACACCACTGCTGCCTCCCATCTCTTACAGTCCTTCACATCAATGGGGAGCAAAGGAAAACAGCTTTAAAATACTTTCCTTCATCTTCCATAGTACTTTAGATTACACTGGTTTGACTAACCACAAGGAAAAAAGCATGAATCTGTTGTGCTAAGATGTAATTTTCACTTATTGACTTGTGCATCTCACTTCAAAGAACTTCTTCCAAGTTTATTTTGAGTTTCCCATGCTAAAAATAAAGACAGAACAAATCAGTTCAGTTTAGCTGAGAACAGCAGTTTTGGGAGCATTAGGCAAGAAGGAGCTCTAGTGTTTTCTAAACAGCTCCTAATGCTGCCGTCTTTAATGGGGAGGGCTAATCCTCCCTGTTTTCTCGTATTCCCAATGATTCTCTCTAAGTGGAAGCCTGCCAGTTATTCTGCAAAACTCCTGACTCATTCCAACATCATTTAGGGCCTTCCTAATTGATTGCAGGATATCTTCAAAGTCAGAGGAGGGCTTTTGTTTGATGCTGTAAAAGGTTTGCCAAAAGGTTACAATCTCTTCAGTTTCTGTAATGTACTGTAAAGATACTAGGATCATAGGAAAAACCTCCAGGTCAGCTACTTTTTAGAAATACCTCACTTTTACAATTTCATTATAAAGACAGTGAGTGTGTCTTAAAATATTTTTCAATTATTAATTAATTAATTAACCTGGGTCTTGCAAGTTTACTTTGGGTTCTTTTCCTGCTGCCCATACAGGAGCTGTAAAAAGAGGCATTTGGCATATTGACACAACATTTCTTCTTTCCTTCACCCCTTAAATTTCTATCTTGTAAAAAATTATAATAGTAGTCTTTTACACATTTATGAGGTCTTCCATTAAAGTCCATTTGAAGCATTTTATAGACAATAATGTATGAAGCCTCAAAGCAGACTGCTGAGGTATTTATTACCATGTTTTTACACTCAGGAGAATGTACCACAATAATCACGCAACTTCAAGACCACAAAAACTAGTCTTCAGGTTCTGGGCAAAAGGAATGCTGTAATGGAACTCAGTGTTCAGAAGCTAAAACATTTTCAAGAAGTGTGGCTCTCCTCTAATAGCTGCCCAAAAATGAAGGCATCCAAAATAATTCTCCATCTTCAAGAATTTTGACGTTAAGATGTTTTCTTTGACTTCTGCCTCCTGTCGCTACATCTAATTAGTTCTTTTTTTTAAAATCGTGTTGCATAATTCAGAAACTTTCCACTGTAAAGGCATAACACTACATTGTCAAAACCTTGCTTTCTTAAAAAAAAAAAGAAAAAGAAAAAGAGATGTCATTTTCCAGAAGCATTTGGCCTTAGCCTAGACCTCTTCTGGCTTTCATTGAAATTACTGAATATATATGAATGCTGAGCAAAGCCAAAGCCATCTCTTTGGAGGTTTTGCAATCTTTTTCATGGGAAACTGGTTTTATAATACATTCTCATATTGGAGTTACAACTGTGAGCCCACTGTAGGGATCTTCGACCGTCTCTGCTTTAAAAAACATGGTGTTTTCAGATCATGGTGCAAAATTTTCCTCACACAAACTCCCAGCTCTTAGTTAACTCTGCAAGGAAGTTCGCAGACAAACTACCATTATACCTGTTCTAGATTTAGCATCATTACTAAGCCAAAATACATATTTCTTCTTTATCTTTCACATGAGATCATCTCACATTCCCAAAAGGTATATAGTTTTTGGCAGTAAATGTAGAAATGCTGGCTAGTTCTATATTCTGGACTGAAAGGCATGCTAAAATGTGCTGCAAATAAGAAAAGTCTAAAAATAACAGAGATGTGTGCATGTTTGACTTCGTGTGTGGAAGGGGAATACAGCATTTCTTCTCTCTTGATACTTCTATGTAAATGTACTCAGTTTATATTATGAAAATACTTTCTCCACCTGAACGACATTGAGGCAGATTCATCCTGGACTCTTAAGAAAAGAAATATTTGTGTAGATACTAATTTGTGAATCACTGTTAATAAATAACTTGTTGCAGGAGATACTTGGTTAGTCATTGCTTATGATATGAAGTCCAAGCCAAAATCCTGTTCGTCCTGCTCAGCTCTGTAGTACAGAATTCAACCAGAGTCTGTTAGGTACAGGAAACAACCTACTTTTGTAAGCAAAATGCTCTTTCACTTTAGAAATAAAATTAACCCGAAATGTTTTGTTTTTTTTTTTTAATCTTTACAAAACCAGAGCAAACTTTTACTTTCTCTTAAAAAAACCCTCATCTGGCAAAAAATATATTGGTAATAATGAATAACGGTAAGATACATTTCAGTAAGGATTAGCAATATTGCTTCATTCAGGGCCTCATAAGTGACAAATTAACCATGAGAGATAAAGGATAGGGGAAAGATTAAAATGAGTAATGTTCCTAGAGAAGAACCTGACTTTTAACTCCTGCAATAGCAAAGGAAGCCCAGCAGATGGTGGAAGGAGACCACAGCGCTAAAGGAGAGCTCTTGGCATTGTGCCCGTTATTAGCCCTTAAAGGAAGTTACTGACTTATATTTCATAATGCTAGCTAAATGTTTAAAAGAAAAATAGGACTGCCATTGTTTTGGCTATGCATTTTGTGTCCAAAAATCTCATGATTTTGACCAACATGGCAAATGTATTCTTTTTCTCTATGGAATTGTTTTAAAGCCAATGACATCAATGACAGTAAAAAATCACTTAACCAATAAAAATGCTGCTGGCTGCCTTTTTTTATTTTTTTTTTTTTGTGTTGCAGAGGTATTGTATTTTATTTGTCTTGGTTTTTTGTTTGTTTTGTCGGGTTTGTTTGTTTAGGGTTTTTTTGTGGTGGGTGTTTTTGTTTTGCCAGCATTTTGATTTATTATTCAGGTGCTGTTGAAGATCATATCTGCATCACCCAAAGCCATAAGAAGAAAAAGACATTACACTTTTCAGACCATATTTGCACTCTGAGTGACAAGACCCTGCAGAGCTCCCTATCTGCGGCAGCTTTCTGTCATGAGTGCCAGTGACGACCTGGAATCCAGCAATATATCTGCTCTACTCCTAAAAAATGTACAATTGGAGGCTGACATCTTGTTTTATCTGGTTCATTCTTTAAATATTCTCTCTTTCTCTCTCTAACGTCTATGTCTGTGTTATGTCATATCAAGATAGACATTAAACACCTGAGAGATGATCCAGATCAAAGCAACCCCGATTTTTCTCTGTAAAGAATCAACTATTATATAAAAACTATCAGTGTTACTGCAATTTGATGACACTTTCAGTAATTAGAATGGGCTTCAGAAATGTGAGGACAGAAATGCCAACAACAGGGAACCCCTTTTTGCAGTGTTAGTGCAGAAGCACTGGATGACAGGCGGTAGCTCTGAAGCGACAGCATGACACACCTCTTCCTACTCATCGTTTTGGCACCTAAATCCTACAAGCACCCCAAGCATTTTCTGGGCTTAGCAGAAGACTCATAAAAATACATTCTCCAAATAGTTTTCAAACAACTAGGCTTATTTTATTACAGCAGGTAGAAAATAAAACTGTTTGGACCCTTTTCTGATTAGTGGGCATCCTATCATTTTTGGGGGGATACAAGGGAGAGGGCATGTCTCTCTTATGCTTATTTTGGTGGGTATCTTTTGCGAGCTTGGCGGCCATGCCCAGGGAGCACCAAGTGCTCAAGCTTGAACAGGTTGCTGTAGGCACACTGTCTTTTATGATCTTCAGAATGAACAGCAGTTGCTTATTCCTGCCCTCAGTACAGTTCCCTAAAATAATGTGTTTATAGGGGGCACTCACAGGACCACCAAAAATGTCACTCCTCCTGCCCTCTGCAGCAGGCAGAGAAGCCTGACTGGCCAGGGTTGTGCTCCCCTATGGGCTGGGGCTCTACTGCTCCCTGCTTCCCCTTTGCCTCCCACCCAGATTGCAGCTGCCTGCTACCTGTAGCTCAGCCTTTCCATGCTGCAGGTTTATCCCTCCCTCTGTGCCTCCTGTACTTCTCATCCACTGCTTGCTGAGGTGACATTATCCTCTGCCTGTCCGTCCAAGTCCCAAATGGGCACTTCAGTTTTGTATCTTTAGTCACATTTGAGACCACAGCATTAAACAGGAACAGCATAACCTGTAAGAACCTTCAAATGCACATTGTTATTGTCTCATTTTATAGCTAATATATTGGGATGACGTTTTTTGTTTGTTTTTTTTTTTTCTCTTCACTTCTTGTGGGAACAAGGCTATATTCCTGTGTGTCTGCAGAGGGTGTTATTTCATGCCAGGGTACTGTACTGCCTTGTGTATACACCTGGAAGCATCAAGGCACACCTTGATGTTGGAGTTGGTGTATGGTTCACTTGTGAGCACAGATGACTACACTCTGCTTGAGCTCCTCCACAGTGTATTTCTGGGGTATCACATCTATCCCCACAGTCACTGCTCTTTTGCTTTGATCTATGCCCTCTCAATGAAGTCTGCAGTGTGCATAATTCACTGTTATCTCTGTGTCTTCTGTGCAGAGCAACATAATGTATTTAAGATTTCAGGGAAATACATATTTACAAATGCTATATTACATGAGCAAGAACTCACGTGTTCAATAAAATAGTTTGCCCACCAGAACCTGGTATGTTCAGCAAAAATAATCTGATAAAAATACTTGGTTCTGCTGGTAGTTCTGTGAGGTCATTATTTCATCAGTCATGGGAAGTTTTGGCTTTCACATGTTTCTTCTGTAACATGACTGCTTTCATTGCTGTTAATCACATTAGTGTTGCCACTGCTCACGGAAGCAGAAGCAGATTGAGCCAGGTTTTCTCTGAGATTGTTTCTCCATTCAAGAGCAGAGATGCTATGTACTTTCTTCATGTTCTTCTGAATTAGTAAAATTTCAGGCATTTTAAGTGCTAATTTGACTTTGCCATTTGGTGGCAATGCTGCGATGGTAACTGAAGGGAGTCCATTTGAGGATGGATTGCAAGCAAACAGATCTGTGCTGCCACTGCTTAGGATATTCTGCCTATTAAAGTACTTCATTGCTTTAAACTCACCCACTTGATTAGATGTCTGAGTAGCAGCCCAAATAGCCAAATTTCAGGTTGGGAGACAAATTTGTGCTCTCTCTATGGATGGTGGAAAGAGCAGTGTGCTTCTTCTTTTTCATTGCTGGCTGTCCTGAACACAGCATAACAGACCACCAGATGTTGACTAGCCTCTGTCATATTTGGCCAGGACAGAGTATTTCTGGCTTCCTCTGCACAGACTGCAGATCCAGAGGAGAGCCGGACAATTCCCAAAGAAATTGTCCATTCCCTGCAATCTGGGTATTGTGATTAACTTCAGTCTGTTTTAGTAGATGCAGTATTCTTGAAGATGGACATGCTTCCCCCTGCTTTCTGTCCTTTCCAGCAGAAAAAAAAATAACGTTTCTGTTTGGATGTATCTCTCTGTTCTGCTGGAGATACTAAAATCAAGCTGTAGGTTAGCAAGAGGAACATGTCTTTTTCTAAGATACAGAACTGCTTGCTAGCAATATGTTATGTATCTGCCTCTTTATTAGAAGTGGGATAATTAAGTGTCTGCTCTTTCACAGGGGTGATTGTTGTATTCTCTGATGATACCAGTTGTCCATATTGCATCTCTGTTCAGGAGCTGTATCAATGACTGGCACATATGTGAAAGCTGTGAGAGGAAAGTTGTCAGATAGGTTGCAAATCCCAGCAGACTCTGGATGGAGTCTGTGCATCTGAGAGCAGGAGGCTTCTGTGTTCTCTAAATTGCTGAGGCTGGTCCTGGCTCTTGGGAGATCAACAGATGTCTTATACAGGATACCGTAAGCAGCCCCCCACACCAGGATGGTTTTATTCAGCTCTAGGTCTGTTCTCAGACTCTTTCTAACTGGCAGATGAAGGCTGGATCATGACGTGTCACAGCTTCTGCCACATGATCTCTGCATCCATCCCCAGAACACAGCAGCCATTGAACTGATCCCTCAGAGTCCTTTTAATACATCTTGCTGACAGTGCTGATGCTCTACCACCTCACATCTGATCCCAGTAGTGCTCCCAACTATTTGCATATGCTCTTTTCCTGGATATGGTGAGGTAGTTTCTTTCTTTCGACAATAGTTTTTGTCAATACCCTATATACCATTAATTTCTTTGTTCTCATCAAGCTGGATATTCCCTCATTTGTAGGAATTCAGTTGAATAGCCTTTTCTTGCTTGTTGAACGTACTTCAGTTTTCAGAAAGGGGTAGGTTGTCTGATGTCTCAGCATCCATACTGCTTGTGTAACTTGTAACTTTACATAAAAATATCTTCCTTTTCCGTTCCCTCTACTGCTCCAATTATTTTTTCTTTTTATTCTGTAGTCACTCCTGGAGGCACAAATTGAAAAGATGGAAATAGATGAAGGCAATTGTATGCCTGGAAGACATCGTCCCCTTCAAACACTTCTTGATATGCCTCCCAACAGCGTCATTGCAGGGATGTGAGTGAATATTGCCAGCTTGGCACATGTAATTATTTTTTTAAAATTTGTTCTGCTTCTGTTGCCTGCATGAATTGTTTGCTTCAACTTAAAGCCCCTGTGTGGTGACAATTCACTGGGTGCAGCTGGAAGTAGAGGATTTGTTGTTGCCAGCATCACTGATTCAACCTGCAATTTACTTTGCCTAATGGCATGGAGTCATTGCAATGCTTTAATTCAGCTTTGCATGGTTACAATTCCTTTCCCTCCTTGGCTTAGCTGTAAGGAAGCCTTTGCATCCTAACACATTTAATAATGTCCTACTGTCTCTGTAGCATTCATTTTTCTAACTAAGTGCTGCTGCTCTCTCTCGGTACATAGCTCAGAGTTTTGTTTTTGCCTTTTTGCACCGTATTAATGTCAGTGCTATGCATTCTATCATGTGCACATTTTTCTCACAGCACTAAAGGTCTTCCCTGATGTCTTTTGCTGCATATTTATGCATTTGCTTTTGATATTATTTTGTGCTTCTCAGTGCTATCTTCTGAACTAACCATGTCTACCCCATCTATACCCTGCTTTGCAGCAGCTTTAGACACTCCTATAGTACACTATCAGTGAGGACAACTTTTCTTTCAGCAGTCTCATTCCACTTTTTTCCCACTTACGAATCTAACATTAATTATTTCGGGTTTAAGATTGCATACTTGCGTGAGTCAGCCATTTTCTGCACAGTTTGGCAGCATATCAATCTATTGTTTCTCCAGCTTCTTGATTACACAACTGTGGGGAAGATACCTTCCCTATGTGTCATTTTTCTGAGGACTGGAAATGCTTCTGAGATATTTCTAGGATTTTGCATGGACTTTTTCCAGTCTATAGTTGGTATACATCCAGATACTTCAGAAACATATGGGAGCTACCACTCAGTACAGCTAGCAGCAGGGATGGGCTTCTTTTGGCTTCCTGTTTCCCCAGCCCCACAGCAATGGGTTACATACCCCATGTCACTCTAAGGAAGGGCTAGCAGAGCTAATGCCAATACTTCCTCTTTAGTTTTCTGCAGCTTTGGGGCAGGATATGAACCCATGATGTCTTCTCTGTACTTCTGGGGTCTGGGGAAGTGTAGTGTTGTCTCTTTTTTTCCAGTCTTCATAGCTGTCTATGACACATGGCTGCCCAATCTCTTTTGCCGCCATATCCAATGTCCATTCTGGCAGTGAACATGAACCTGAGAGAGAACCGGGAAGCCAGTACTGATTGATGGCTCTTATCTTCTCCCCTTTACCTCCCGCTCTGGGAGTTCTTTGATGGCAAGGAGCTCCCCTGCTTTCCAGCAGAGCTACCTTCTCTTCTGGAGCTCACACAGCCTGTCCCAAAAGGAAATTGCCAGGTCTTCCTTTGTTGTACCAGGACAGACTCTAAGTAGTCAACCAGGGAAGGACTACTGTAATGGAGACTGTGGATTTTTTACAGGAGTCAAAGCAAGAGACAGCTGTGCAGCCTGAAAGATGATCAGAAGATAAAATGACAAAGGCTGGATTTCTGAAGACATTATACTGCCAATTAAAAGTCTGAAATCTTCCTGGCTTGCCCTGCCCCAGAAATTCAGATCAAATCATTCCCTGAGCTGTTCCCACAAAAGGAACTGGAAATTCAATAGGTCAGATTGTCAGCTAGAATAAGTCCACTGACTCCAGGAGAACTACTCCACTTTCCGTCATCAGAGAACCTGGTCCCATGACCACGAGCCTCAGATTTTCCATATGGCTGTTTCTTTGGGACTTCCATCATCACCCTGCACAACAAGGAGAGTTCAAGGTCACAGTGTAGGAGGATTTTTAAAGACACAAAACAAGAGACCTACAAAAATCTCAAGTTCATGATGTGCCTCCACAATACCACTGGGTTTAGTAGATCTGTGGATCAGTATGTTCCTCAGGTTCCATGTGATTGGTGCCAGATCTCAGGGCCGAGTCCTTCAACTCAGACCAGAAATGGTGGAGGTCAAGGACCTATGGAGCAGCTGTGCTATGTCTTTTCTCCTTGCCAGTCTCATCTCATCTATGATACAATACTTCTGGCATCAGGGTACAGATAAGGAATGTATTGAAAGTGTTAGTTTCCCTTATTGCTGTCTCCTAACTTGCTGTTCATTAATACAGAAAGGGATATCTTTTATCTCAGTCTTACAGTAAGAACCCAAATTATAAAATAACATGTAGTATTTCTAGGAGAGCAATGCCAATGAAAATGAGTTTTAAAAATTCTGCCTGAAATTCCCAAAGCATGACATTCAGCCCCAGGCAGAAAGCCTGTAGACAGTTCTGTGTATCAATTAAGAGGTGCTAAGTCACTTCTTCAGCCTCATGTAGGCTGCTCCATTGGTGAGGTTCAGCTAAAAGTCTGTTAGGAAGAACGTCAGTGCTGCTATGAAGAAGAATGATCATTACCTTATACACCTTCTCTTGCAGAGGCATGAGTTCGGTGATTTACTGTCTCTTTCCCATTACTGACTATTGTGATCTTATGTGTTGTATATCATATAAACAAAATAAGAGCTTTGGTGTTATCCCTTCCTGTCATCTGCTGTCACCCCAAACCTTTTATGTGAAGACTGAAAATCTAAATTTTTTGTTTCAAAATTTTCAGAACAGCAGGGGTAAAACCTCTTAAAAATGAGATACTAATTATTAATGTGAATGCTTTTCACATCCATCTCCTACTAACTATCTCAATGGAATGATTCAGTTGAACATTGCTCAGTGAGAAGATCCATTTGTCATACTTCTTTAATTTGTTATCCATTTGTAAAGTTTCCCAAGACCCAGACAGCAATAAGAGAGCAGAGAAATTGCCCAAGGCATCCTCTTAAAGAAACAGTATGGGCTGGGTTCTGTTCTGCCACAGATTAGTCTAAATTGGTAGTTATTCCATGATGTCAGTGAAACTGAACTGCCGAAATGCAGAGGCGAATCTGGCCCCATGATCTAATTCCATGATGAAATTGCTAGTGTAAATAAATGACTGCTGCTGTTCAGTGCTTTCCCCCCACTCCCCAAAGTGCTTTAATGAATAATTAATTTTATGAATAAGCTTTAATGAATGACTGAATACATTTTAACGGCCCAGCTAATAAGATCGTATGTTAGAACACTTTCCTTCACACTTTCCTCTCCTCCACTGCCTTCCTTTGCTTCCTTGAACCAGAGAATTGCCCTTTTAAACTACCTGTCAATCACACATACAATTATCACGTCCCAAAAGGTAATACCAAATGGCAAAAGTGGCCAGTTTTTAATTCCAGGAAAGATATTCCATATTTGTTTTAAACATCTAACTCAGGTTTCAAAATGCAAGAGCAGAAACAGAACAAACCCTTAAGCATTTATTCCTTCCTTCCTCCTGCCCCCCCAGATTAAAATCCATTCATTTCAATCAAGTCATTCAGAGGAAGGCTGTAAAATGAATGACATAATTACCCACTTAATATACTGCATATGGAATTCTAATTTCAGATGAAAATCAGAGAGGCTTTTCTAAAGCTCTTCACTGAGGAAAAAAAAATAGTGATATTTGAAGGCAGCCAATGCTTTTCAGTTTAGTGCTACTTTTTTTTTCTGAGTTCCCCAGTACTCTAAGCCTTACTGAAAAAAACCTTCTTGAGTTCCATCAGAAGAGTCAAACATACCCTTACAGAGGGAAGAAGTCAGGAAGACAGTGAGACTAAGGACCTAGTTTTGCCAGGTTACAATGCAATCGCAAAGAACGAAGTGACTGCTTCCTCTGACTGAATCCTATGGGAACCAGTTGGGGAACAATTTTCTGAAATGTCTTCCAAGAGGCTGAAGTACAAAAGTCAAAGATGAAGGCACCTCCAAATGGGTCTGTACTTCTCAGTCAGACATCCAAAATCATATGAATAATATCTATCTGATCCAGAAACAGTTTTAACCAAACATCTGCTGACCAACACAGTGGGATTTTATGGCTGCAGCCTAAATATTAATCAAAATTTAAAAAAAAAAACAAAACAAAAAACCACCTCACAGGAGAGCTAAAAGGCAATTGGGCAGTTTGCTATCTGATGAAATTGACTGTCTCTGTAACCAGACCATCCTGTTCAATCCTGTTGGCCACTCATTTCTGTCCTGCTTGTATTGACATATTCTGCAGGATTTTAACCACGTTACTGAGTCAGGCAACACTAGAAGATGACCCATTAGCTTGTTAGATTAAACAAGAGACACTAAACAGGAGATAATAGCCAAAGGGGAGGGAATGGGAACAAGTCAACATTACTCAAGGCTTTAGAAAGATGTTCCAAAATGTAATCTGTGTTCATTACCTTGAGTAAATATACAGTCAACCTCCATTTGCACAAGTCTTGTTCACATGAAGTAATAATGTCAGGGGGAAAAAACCACATTCCACCAGTGTGGAATCTGTGCAATGACTCTTCCCCACATGCGCTCCTCCCAGACTTTGGGAGCAATTTCATTTACCTGCATTACTTTCACTGCCTGCTGACAACTTTCAGATCCATCTGCCCATACCACAGGGAATGCAGCAAGAAGTACAATGGTTCTGCTGTGGAAAAAAAAATTCCAAGAAAACTTTGGAAACAGAAGGAAAGGTTAAAAAACTCATGATTAAAGTACTGAAAACCTTTGGCATTGATCTACATTCCAGATTACCTCAATTATACTACCCACTTTCTTTTTTTGTTTTGTTTTGTTCTTTTTGTGAAAGTCAAAACAAATGTATTAAAAATATGCTAATCAGTATAAGTCTGTATTATTTCTGTTCTTTTTTTATTTGGATTTTTTATTTCAAGGATTGAACTAAACTTTGTAAACCTTTGCTCGTTGGGTTGCATATGAGAGTTTTCTTCTTATTTTGGTCTGAGAGGGGGGGATGAGGAGGAACCTCCTGACTCTAATGGAAACCTTTGAGAGTTCCCTCATACCACATCATGCCAATCCCATGCACGTTACTAGATGCATAATTCAAGTCACTGAAACATAATTCTCAGCCTAAGCTGGCATACCTCACTGATGGTGGAAAAAATAAAAGTGAACGTGCCCAAGAAAGCAGAAGAAAACCCTTATGAAGATTTGCAGCATCTAAACACTAAAAGGTTGTGAGGCAGTTTTCCTGAAGAAGTGTTCTTGTTAAACAGGAGGAGCGTGAAGTCTTGTACCACAACTGGCACACATGAGATGAAGTTGTGCACTAAAATCTTGGGTCTTTGCTCCATGTCCCATAGGCACTTAGAAACAACAGGGTTGTTGGTTCTTTGGGGAAGAGGTATGGGCCTTGCAAGACCACCGGACAAGACCACTGGAAACCCCCTCCCAGAGCACTAGTCAAGGAGCTTAGGCCAGCAGGTTAGAGCCACATACCATTCTTTCACTTTGATTGCTACAGAGGGTTGATTGGGAAAGAGATCTGTCCAGTTTTTCCAGTATTCCAGCTCTCAGCCTCTTGGGGACCTGACACTGAGGCAAGAGCTATTGCTCTGATCCTTTGTGTAACCAGGCTGCTGGCCTCAAACCTTGGCACCCTGTTAACCTCTGGAGCCCCACTGCCTCTCACCTGGCAGCTCTGTACTACAGTCCTCAGATGCTGAGCATCAGACCTCACACTGAAATACAAATGTTTCATTTTTAGATGTTTATGAAGGTACTCTCATAACACCTCTGGCTTCATATAATGCTCAACAAAATACACCAGCAAAGGCCTGCAGATAGCTAAGTCATCCCACTACAGAGTTAAATTGTACAAGACCTCCAAAATCATCTTTTCCAGCCTGAGCCAACGCAGAGCCTGGCATTGCACTCTGACAGCTAGCATATTTGGAAGCAAATAAAGGACCCACCACTGATGCCTGGCAATTTTGGAAGTATAATATTACAAAAACTTATTAAAATCTGTCTCAGAGTGTCTTGTTCCCACGCACCACTTTTTTTCTTCTTTAATTATTTGATGTTTTCAGCTGCAGGAAACAACCCCCTGCCCTTGGAACTAGAGCAACTGTGTCACGGAGATCACGGTCCCTTTAAAGTTCATGTGGTTACAACATGGCTGTCCCACTTCTATCACAGTGTCACTGCACATCTGGTCTGGCTGTGCCTGTTTTCTGCATGCCCTTTCCTGCCTAGGGATCACCTTGAGCAGATGTCACCCTCCATCCAGCGGCTGGTGAGCAGCCATGGTGGCACTGATCCAATGAAGAAAACTGATGAGCCATCATGTTTTCCCATCCAATGCCAGCAGGACCCTGGCTTGATTGCCCTCTTTAAAATGCTGCTTCCAGATGGAAATTCCCACTTGGAGAAAACTCTCTAAAATGCATGTACCCATAGGACATTACTGAGCAAAACCAAGAAGAGGAGTCTGTTTATGTCTCTAAAGCCTGCATCCTCACTAATCTGACTCTAGGCCTCGTTATTCCTGTTGTGCTCACTGCAATAGCTTACACTGTCAACAGGAGGATATATCAGGGCAGCTAAGCACTGACTGACTCAGCACAGTCAGAGCTTAAGAATTCCCTGAGCATGGATGGACAGAAGTCAACATGGAGGACAGAGCAGTCAGTGTTCAGCTTGAAATGGCTGCAGGGGGAAGCTCTTCTACAAAATAAAATACAGCAGCAGGCCAATTTAAACCCTTTTTCCCATTTACAACCTTTCTCTCCTTCTGGACAAAGATTGGAGGCAGTTTCAGTCTGACTGGTGTTTAATACTTCCTGGCCCACTGTGTGAGATGCAAGAGACATGCACTATGGCAACAAGAAGGTTCAACATGCTGCTTTCCCACAGTACTGAGTCTGGAACTACAGACCATGCTTGCCACCTTTGCACCACACTTTCTGAGTGGGTCAGATCCACAGACCTTCCCTGCTCCCCTCCACACTACATGCCTGCAACACTGTCCTAATGCTCCTGCTGAAGAAGTCAACAAATAAAATAACTTGTGGCATATCTTCTACAATAAACATACTTCTCATAATGGCAGGTGTAGAGAAAAGATGTGGATGAGGTTCTTTGAACACTGCTTAGCTGGGAGGACATTATTTCTGCATATTTTCCTGAGCTGTCATTTCAAAGATGATGCTTTGAGTGGGATTTGTCTCACTCTGCTTTAGATATCTACATCTGAGCAAGTCACCTTTCATATTCAATGCAGAGAAACAGGCACGTCTGGGGTGTGAATCATCTGATTTACTTTATACATCTCCTTTAGACTAAGATGAATCACACTCCAGAAGTGCTTATTTTTCTCTATTGACTATAAAGGGAATCAAGATGAATGCTCAGATAGAGACACCTACATTTGGTCAGATGACTCTTTCCCTGCATCTGCTGAGACACATCTTCAGGTACCATCCTCCACACAGGCAATCATTACTCTGACTCTATCACTAACCCATGCCAAAGCCAACAACCAAGGCAGCTGTTCACTCAAGGTCCCCTCCAAAATCTGCTGCATATCCAAAGCCAGCACAAGGATGTGAACACCAGCCTTTGCAACAGAAATTAATAGGCAAAATAAGTGGGAAATATGTTACTGTATTGAAGGAAGCCCCAGAATGGAAGGGTAGAATTGGAGTAATATGCATGGAAAGAATTATCACTATTGGCATAGAACATAGGATCCCATGAAAGACACTTAGTCCATGGTGGGGTCTGGGGAACATAATCATTTCCATTGGCAAATGTAACGGCAGGAATCACAAATAAGAAAAAGAAAAAAATTATCAACTATTAGTAGCTTTTGAATTTTTCACAAAACCCAAGAAACAAGGAAAAGGAAGTATCCATTTAGAGAACACCTGCATTCATCCCTACAGGGCTCTGTGAAGGCAGGTACAGTGGAGGCTGATTCCTAGTGCACTCACAACACTGAAGACCTGATGTGCACAGAGCTCAGAGAAGTGGCAGATGTCCTGTTTGGCATAACCTTCCACTTACATGAGAGTGGCCACACCAACCAGTGATCAGTGGCCTGTCTCCCTACAGCAGATATCTGTTTCAGTCTGTAGCAATCTGCAGCCTGGGAATTCCTCTGAAGCTTCACCCTTGTGCACTTATATCCATCCCACACTTGTATGATATTCTTATTTATCTTCTTTTATTCCTATCATCAGCCATGTGCTGCTTATATTTATTGCAGGCAAGCTGGGTAGAAGATTCAATTGAGAACCCGCTCATCTCATGAACATGATACCCTGCACATACTGTGGTTTTTCAGTGAAATCAGTTAGAAACATTACCTTGCTAGGGAGAACAGTACAGTGCTGTTTCCCTGACACATCAGAGCAAGTTCATAGACATCCTATCTGGATGTCCTTAGGGTTCAGAAATCTCCCTGCCTCTTGTCCTGTTCACATCCATGCCCTCAAGAGCACTCACTTGCTGTCAGAGGTGTCCAAAAATACAGCATACCCCACTCACATGAGGCACATACTAGCCAGAAATAACCAGTGTTTCCATTCAGCAGGGCTGTCTGCCCTTTGGTCTCCCAAGCATTCACTATGCCCACATTCTGCAGCTACGCAAGGAAACATTCATTTGCTCCTTTTCCTGGCCCAAGTCTCCAGCAAGAGATTTCCTAAGCTGGGGCATGGGAGGACAAGCTAGGTTTCTGCGACTGACATATGGAGTCATAGCACTGTTGCTATCCATTAGCACAGATCCATGAAATGTCCAGGACAAACAAGAATTTTGGATAAAAACAAACAAAGCAGATTTTTATAACATGGATGAAGTATTAAAAGATTGTTTTATTTTTATAGAGACAATTCAAAACATCTGGAATCTCAAATAAGTCTCTGTACAAACTGTTTTAACCCAAACTCCCTGATATTTAAGGAATTTCCCCTGCACTGCACTCTGAGCAGAGCTGACTGGCTGAGGTGAACCAGGCTTCTTTCCTGTGTTAGGAAAAGCAGCTGGATACAGAGCGCCTGCTTTGGGTGGACAAACACAGTTAGCTGACAAGCCATTTTTTAATGGGAATATTTGGCTGACTATCCATCCTAAAACCAGGCCTGAGTTTCTAAATACTCTGGCATCACAAAAGGATGTGTGATACCCTTCTTTATGAGCCTGGCATAGCTCCTCCTATGCTACTATGGCTTCTGTCACCCTCTCCATGTAGCTTATGAGTCAGCTCACCTGTAGGTGACTCACTTCAAACTCTACTCTGAAAACAAAAGGCTCATGCTGGGTCTTTAGATATGCAAGTTGCTGCCAGTGCTATCTTACCATAACAGAGGAAGACAAGTGGAGCCAAAGCAACAATGTCCTTCAGACTGCAATCTGAGGACCTGCGTTTACCATGAGAAAGCCACACTTTCCTAATTCAGTATTTCCTCAGGCTGCCACTGACTTTCTCTGCTTACCACAGCAGGAAGTTGCACCATATGACACCTGCCCAGAATATTGAGCATTTGGCTTAAAAAGCACAAAGTCATGGGGAAACAATGATTAACTGTAAATCACCGTGGAATCCAGTCCCCAGGGGAATACCTGCAGACAGCCTAGCAAATTGGTATGGATGTACATTAGCTCGCCAGACTGCATCCAGGGCTAATTTAATGGAGTATTGCTGCAGCACAAATAGAGGCAAGATACTGCCTAGTGCTCCAGCAACCAATTTCAGTGATCTGTTTCAGAATATCATGGATCAAAACTACTCCTATTAAGTTGGCATCCTTAAATGAGGCAAAAGAACATGATGTGTCAAATCTGTGCCAGTCTCTGAGGATCGCTTGCTTCAGACAGTCAGATTTAAAAGCTGGTCAGCATAGCCTCTGAAGCCTTTCATCCTGGCATCATGCATGGGAAGAGGACATAAAAGGTGGAACTTATACGGGGGGGGCTTCGTAGATTGTCATCAGTGCTGTGAGGGGACTTCAACATTCACTGACGTCAATGGCAAGGCTCCCGCTGCCTTCTTTGGGTGCATAGGCAGGGAGTGTTGAACTGCACCCAGAAACAGGGAGGAGGAACTATTGGAAAGCTGATAGGAAGCGCAGAGCTCAAGGGCAAGCTGGCACCCACCTCCTTCAGCTGCAGCTACTTGGTGACTCTAAGCAGCACTCTTGAGTGACAGAAGTTTTAGGGATTCGGATATCACTGAGATTGTCAAAGCCTAGCTCTCAGTGGTACAAAAGACCTCAACTTGCAGCTTTCTGGGACTAGGAGAAAGTTAATTCACAGAATCATGAAAATCCAAACCTGTTCAAGAGCTGACCTTCATTCAACAATCTTTTTGAATAATGACACAAGCAGTCAGGATAGACCAATTGTATTTCAAGGCTCTGTTTCTAAAGGTTTTGCCATGTATTTAACTTTACCTCAGAAAATGCCCTTTGCAGCAGGCAAGAGCCTTGTGTTATATATAGAAATGTGTGATAGCAATAGACAGACAGGAACCACAGGTCTGACAGTAGGAAGGGTCAGGGCTTTGAAGTTAGATTCGGGGCTCATCTCACTTGGTAAGAAATCTGGGGTTCATAGCAGGTGAATAGAGGCAAGAAGGCAATCCTAGGAGGGGTGAATTACAAGCTCTGTCTCAGAGAAGGAAGTTTTTCATTTCCCTTTGTCCCCCCCACACTGCTAATCCTGCTGTGGGGGCTTCTACCTCAGCCCCTCATCCCTACAGCACAAAGGCAACCTGCCTTAAGAAGGCAACCACAGGCCTGTGCTGGTCTCTGCAGCAGCCAAGAGGCAAAAGCAGCTACAGCTGGGATCAGTTCTGCTTCTGGCATCTGTGCTCAAGCCTAGCTGCTCAGCTGGGGCCTTGCTCCTGCCTCTTGCCAGGCTGGTAACCTACAGCCAAACACCCCTGGGTTTGCACATCTCCACCTGCCTCCAGCATATGACCCAGGCCCAATTTTGGATTACCCCGTGAGTCACATTTTTCCTACCTTCCTCTTCCAGCCCTCCCAGCAGAGTAGCAGCGTGAGGCCAAGAGTACAACCCGTCACTATCTGGCTCCAACCCAGGGAGCACCAGGCTCTGTGAGGGAAGCTGAGGTGCAGACCAAGCAGCTGAGCTTGGTTATCTCTATGTGGGTTTCAGGGATCATGAGGCTAAGGGGAAAGCCAGTTCTGCCAGCACCCCCAGACAGCAGAAAGCATGGTTACTCCTCCCTAGGGATGCTGCTGTAATGGTTACTCCATGTTCTCCCACTGAACTGAGTCACTCGTCACCTGTCTGTCAAGGGTAAAGCTGGCCATGAGAGTTGGAGACCAGGGAGGTGGCAAAGTGTAAGGACAGACAGACACGGGGCTCAGGCAGGAGCATCAGTTCTCTCACAGGTGTCTGTGCACGGGCGTGTGCAAATGCTTCACTTGAAGGGCTCAGTCACTTCCGCTCTGTTAATGCAGGTTGTCAGGTCGGGGTTCTCAGGAATCTCCCTCCTGCCCTCCTGGCCTAGCTGCAGGCAAGGACCGCCTGCCTCTGCTCGGGCCCCAGAGAGCACCTCCCTCCCTGCTCTGCCTGCCCATGACTGATTAAGGAAACAGCTCGCATGGGGTGCTACGCAGGAGACAAATTCCAACGCTGGGGTCACATTCCTCAAGCAAGGAATCTGGAAGTCCTTCAGTACCGGCTAAAGACTGCAAAGTAACAGAGTTCTCTGTCCCCTCGGCAGAACTGAGTTTCAACCAGCAGAGTTGTTTTCTGCTTTGTCAGTGGGTTGCTTGAAACGCATACAACAGTGATAAATTATCATGAGCACTTTGTAGTGCTCCTTGACCAAAATTAAGTTACTTACTAAGTGATTTCTTAGAATTGCTTCTTTGCTTGCTCTTCCTGAACTCTTAAATTACAAGTCTGTGATTAATTACTATAGCAAACTTTAAACTGTCACCTAAGAACAAAAGGTCTTTTTGATAGCGGATGTTTACTTTCAGCTGAAAGGGCACATGCTCAAATTTTTTTCAGTGTATCTCACTTGCATTTTAATTCTTCAGGTTGAAAATATCATTTGGCTGCACGGAGAAGCAGAAAGGTGAAAATGTCATTGGATAAAACCTCTGACTATTTCTCACAATTGGCACTAACCAGTGTCTTCTGGAAGCTAGAGGTCACTGCACACACAGTCCTACAGCTTTTGGGCATTAACCTGAAGTTATTGTGTGGAACTGGAATTCCTAAAGCAAGGTCAGATAGTTTATCCCAAATGTTAGCAAATTCCAGCAATTGATCTAACACAGATGCTTTCATTCCCTCCAGTGGGATGCTCCGGAGGCAGAGGAGTGGTTTTGAACAGGGCTGCTGCTTCCTCAGTGCATCCAAATGGCAATCCCGCTGTAGATGGGCTTTGTGCTTCACCCCGATCTGACTGTAACTGCTGTGACCCTCTCCCAAAAGGTATAAAGCCTCATCTACATAGGTATATAATTTTTTAATACAGAGTAGGGCAGCAGGAGACACTAGCTACACTGTCACCTAAGTGTTTCTGGAAGAGGAAAAAGAGCTATTCAGCATTAAAGATTCAGGAATGTCTGTTGACATATTAAGGAAACAACCTCGGGGGACAGCTGACACGGCTCCAAGAAGCATTACCAAGGGAACAGTGACGCAAATGTCTTCCATTTTTACAGGCTGGCAGCTCGCCAGGTTCCCTCGCCTGATGGCTGATGTAATGCTAATCCCTATCTGGGTTAGCGCTCGGATATCAACCACAGCAGCTCACTGTGCTGCAATCAATATAGCACACTTTTTATAGAAGAGTGTATAAAAAAAATTCTGCTCTAATCTACTAGGAATATGTACAGTAGAGTAATAGCAGGGGAAAGCTAATGGCTAGCCTGGAGCTCACCCAGCGTGTGCTTTTGCAAGCGTGCATGTGTGTGCGCAGGCTTGTACACAAACCCATCTACACCTCAAATAATGGCAAGTCCGGGCGAGGGCCACACATTGAGAAAGGGCTGGCTGCTCATCACGTACAAGAGGAGCCTTCCAATTCCTTTATTAAGTGATGTATTGGCAGATGAAAGCAAGCAAAATGGGACTGGAAAATAAAACGAGTTATCAGACATAGCATGGAGTAAAATGGATGTTTTTGTTTTAATGACAACATTTTGTAGTTCTGTGAGTACCAGAGAGCTCTGTGGGGATTAAGGAAGCCTTACAGCACACCTCTACAGAATAGACAGCACTGAGTCAGAGTGAAGGATGCACAGTCACTAGCAGTCAAAACCCACCAGCTCTGCAGTCAGTCTGTAAATTTCTTCATAGTGCCACCAACACCAGCACCTTAAGAAAAGAAATAAGTAGGAAAGGAGTCCAGGGATCCTGAATTACCATGCAGTTATCTGAGTAGCAATTTGGCTTCCTCATAAAAGATGAATTTTGAAATCTCAAGTAATTTCCAGTTAATCTAGTCCTGGCTTTATACCATCTACTATGGATAACCTTTCCATTGCTTGACTGCACCGAAAACCACTCTAGAGCACTGGTTTGCTGTTAGCTGATAGCGCAGCTTCCTGCTTCATCACTCCGTTTCCTGTAAGGGATAACCCCCTGTCAGTTTATTTCACAGGATACTGGTGTCATAACTGTGAAAGTACATAAGGGTGTTCTTGTCCCAGATAAAATTTTAAGATAAACTCCATGTGTAACAAAGTACATAAATTCCAGCCTTATCCTGTGTTTAACTACTGTGATGAGGAATTATGCAGGACAATACATAGTTTCCTTCTAGTCCCCCTTTATCATGTAATATTTAAGGGAAAATTCAGGAAAACACTACTTAAAAATAGAAGCTGATATTCCAGTAATATCATTAGTCCTTGGGTTAACTCCTGGCAGATGTGAGAAGAATATTAACCACTTCATTCAGGGTTTCCAGGGGGAGTCAGCTTCACAGAACAGCCTGAGAACTGGGTTGGTGTTTTGGGAAAATCCAGTTACATGGCCTATGGAGATTAAAAAGGTGATACTCTCAACCACATCTATCTCCAGGCCACACTCAAGGCAATTTTTTGACAGCAGCTGGTGCTAACTCGGCTGAGTAACTGACCCTACCTTTCACTGCAGCAAAAATGAAGGAAATCAGTGTCCATTCATGTTAGGCCATACCTATGCAAGCAGCCACATGGCATAAAGCTCCCCTGGCAACCTCGCACATCCATCAGGCGTTCCCTTGTATTTCTGCCTCCCTTTTTCCAGGAGCTGTCAGGGCACAGTGCCATCCCTCCCTCCTCTGCTCTTCATTCCCCACCAAGAGAGTCTGGACACAGCAGCAGTAGCTTCAGGAAGTCCTGACTGTGGTAGTGATGTGGGGGTGGTGGTCTGCAAGAGGGTTTTCTGGTTCCTTCCAGCAGGCAGAAAGGTTCAATGACCAAAAGAGGAAAGAAGAGTGAGGCAAGAATTACACAAAAAAGCAGGACAGGTGTGGCCAGACCAAAGCAAGAAGAGGACAGCATTTGGCTTCATAACATCTTCCTTCATTTCTAGACCTTTGGTCACCAGAAGCCATGTCCCTCTTGCATCCACCCATCCTGCTCAGTGCTTCCTGGCCCAACATTGGCTCCTCTGCCTTTAATTTTCAAAATATACTCTAAGCAAAGGGATGGTCTTGTTACAACTGCCTCATAAACAGACCAGTTGAGAGCGTTAATATAATTATATTGCCCTCTCTCTGATTTGAGAAGAGGTAAAATGTTTGATCACCAAAGAGCTCTGTTCTCCAACAAAGGATTTAGCTGAGGTTGCTCACATGCCAGTAGGGGAGAAGAAAGCGTATTTCCCTTTCAAAAAAAGTAAGGAAGAGGCACATAGCTCAAGCAAAGAATTCATTGCAGCACCCTTTGGAGCACGTCAGTGCTCCAGACATGCCCTTTCTTTGAGCACCTACACATGTAACAGGGAGGGAACTATAAACCCAGTCCTCCTCATGGACAAAGATGACCACATGAAATTATGATGCAATACCAATGTGAAAGGAAAATTCAAGTCCTTCCTATGCAATCTAGAGAACATTGGCACAGTTTTTAATATATGTGATTATATTTCTTTAATATTTAATGAAACGCTTAAGGAAAACATATTCTAAAAATTTTGATGCAATTACAGCTTGTTGTGCTTGAATTCTGAATGAGGAACAGTCTCCATTATTTTTTCCACATGCTCATACTACATTATATTAAAAGCATACTGTGCTCTGACAGACATGTTGTGTGCTTAATAAATACTTTGCACAGTTGGAAACATTAATGTTTAGCAAAAATCCCAGTGCCAGATAATGCAATGTGGAGAACCTCCTTTGTTTCAAATTATCTGCACACCGATCATGGGAGGTGATCTCCAGATCATGCATGAAGGACCTACTCTGTATCTCCATGCAGCTCAGCAGGGCTCCTCAGGGTCCAGCACTGCTGAGTGGAGCACTCACCCCTCCAGAAGACACAGAACAGAGTGAGAAGACTCCAGACAAGTTAATGCTCTGGTCTAGGTGGTGTTTGTATCATTGTATTTTTAAAATATAAGATACATATCAGTTAGCACCAGTGCCCTGCAAGGTTCATTGCTTTCCCAGCTTCACTCACACTTGTGGTGGGGTCCAGTAGTTTCTGACCATCCAATTAATGTGACTCAGGAATTATCACATGATATTTCTGACTCTAAACACCCTACTTCATTGCAGTACTCCTAGAAATAAAGAGCTCCAAAAAGATCATTCTAGTATTTTGTTTTAAAATGTTAATACAAGGCTGATATTCATAATCTCTAGTGACCAATTAGTAAAATCAGGTCGTTTTCACAGCAAAATCATTAGACAAAATTCACAAGAATGAGAAAATGTCATCTTTTCATTCTCAAAGCAAATATGGTTCTGCGTTTCCACTGGAAGAATCATTCTTCTTCAGGCCAGCAGCATCTGGGGATTTCCACATTTTTTCGACGTAGAAACAAAATAAACTTGGGGTGTGGATCGCTCTCAAGTTCCAAACCCTCTGATTCCCTTCCAAAATGAAGGCTATGTCAGGTGCAAAACTGATTACTGTTCCCAAATGGAATAATACATTTTCTATGTGCAGAGCTGGAGTCAGTGTGTTGATGGATGGATTTGTGCCCATTCCATGTTAATGGAAGGGTCAGAAGGAAAATATTAGTGAACAAGTGCATTTTACACACCTTCCCTTTACGATGTATCATGTCACACCACATCAATATACCTTGGCAGCAAGTGAGAGATACAAACCAGTTCTTATGCTTTAATGCCTGATGGCACCTTGATGTGGTGAAAACATGGTTGAACAACATGCAGAAAATACTTCTAAGGGAAATAGGCATCTAGAAAACAAAAAGCAAACATTTCTTTGCCTGAGAAACACTGAAATGGAGCATTCTGGAAGCACGTTTCCTTTATTCACGTTAGCAACTGTGTGGCAATTTAAGGTTATTTTACTCATGGTTTTCATGTTATAGTCTCTTTTTTGATATGTTGTTCCCCTTCTAAAGCGCACACTGGTCAGGGGCAAGGCTGAAATCTGTGAACCCTCCTAGGAGCCCTGTGAAAAGCAGGACCTGTGCTTCCATTCAGGTGATGTGAGGACCGCAGAACATAAAAATTCTATTCCTTAAGGTAGAGAAGAATCCGATTTAGCCCAGAGCACAGGAGTCTGGGTTTCTTTTCACACTCCTGCACAAGCATAAATTAGCTAGAAAGGGACTTGCCTGTTCCATTGTAACAAGTGTCACACAAAAGTAGATGAACAATAACCTTGGTCTTAACAGCAGCACCTGCCTTTGAAGACACATTTCTTAGTGGCAAGACACCCATCAAGGTGAATATTTGGCCTTATGCCTTAAAGTGAAGGCACAGCCAGCTGAAGAGCTGAGCTAAGACCTGGCCTGGTGAACATTGCCCAGTGGTAAGTTTGAGGAGACCAAAGAGAGTGACACTTCTTTATCCTGCCCGTTAGGCACTTGTGCCCTGTCCGGCTGAGTGCAGCTGCACCACTGAGTCTCTGACCATCAGAGGAGCCGTGCTCAGATCCAAGTAGCTGGAATCACTTCACCCCTGGATCATTACGATATTCAATTATGGCTCTGTACTTAAGTGACACAATAGGTATGGGAATTGAAAGCACAAGAACTCCTAACCTCTGATCCCAACTCTACAACAGAATCCCTTATTGGCTTTAGGCAAGGTACTTAACATCTCCTCCTCGGTTTTCCCATTTGCAGAAGGGGGCTAATAATACTCAGCTACCTACTCCACAGGGAAGTCCTGAGGATTCATTACTTAATGTAAAGTGGCTAGAAGATGAAAACCTGCATGTAAGTGCCAAGCGTTATTACAGTTACGAGGTTTAGCTTCAATTTTTGCGACTTGCTTTCTTCTTTGAAATGAGAAAAAGTGTTCCTTTTAGTTGACTGAGATTAGTGTTCTGTGCTGCATTTCCTATAGAAGTGGGAATATGAAAGGAAAGGAGAAAAATGTGTCCCTTTGGATCCCAATCTACCTTTCACATCCTCTCAGGAAATTGTTTTGAAAGTGTCCGACACTTGGTGCAATATGCTGCAGTCATAAGGCAAAAATTTTACTCTTTCAAGAATGTTTTATGAGCCCTAGGAATAAATCATCTCTAGCAGGGATGGTGAAGCATAATGTTAAGAGTCAGTGATTTTCCTCAGAAGTAAAGAAATTATTCTAAGCCTTTCTCCAATTTGTTCATGAAACTTTAACAGGAAAATACCAAGGGCTGTTCTGGCACATTGCTGGGATATGTACATTAAGAAAAACCAAGGGGAGTGTTTCAATTGACCAAATTATTTCCTTCAGTCTCAAATGATTTAAATGTTTGATTTTAAGCAACAGTTCTGATATGGCAAACTACTTTCATTGCAAGGCAGTCAACATTATGCTTGGTCAGCATCTCTGAACAGACTGGCATAATTGTGTGGTGGAGGGCAGGGGGACTGGTCATCCTAACATGAGCTGCCCTGAGACTACAGTCTGCAATAAATGGATGCAGCAAACAAAAGGACCAATTCAGTATTTTCAAATGTTAAGATTATTGGAAACAAAGGAAACAATTTTGTCACCCCAGAAAAAAAAAAGCCTTTTATGATTGTTCTGAAAAAGCCCCCTGCCATGAATGGCTGCCACTCCTAAGAATTCAAAGCGTGCAGCTAATGCACATGGCACTGCTTCCAGCTTCATTAATATGAGATTTTGGCACTGCAGGAGCACCTCCTGTGTGTACTGGATCTGGATCTAGCATAAGCACACCAGTATGTTTCTGTTGAATTAGTCAGAGCACACGATGTGGTGCCAGTTTTATGCTGACTGGAGGACAGACCTTACCTGATTCGGTGCAGTGTCTGCCAGAATGTGTCAAACATATCGGAACCAGCATAGTAAGTTTGTGCTTGTTCAGTGCTTGGCTTTGCATAGCTATGATGTCCTGGTCCAGATCAGAATGCTTTTTATGCCAGATTTTCTATCCTATGAAACTGTGATTTAAGACATACAGTGCAGTTACATGCCTTGCTTATATTAACTAAATATTCTGCCCCTTTCCTGTTGATGTTGTTTAATTGCCATATTCATAACAGAGATTATATAATTCCAGAGAAAAAGATCTCCTTTGATGTTTACTCCCAGGCTTCAGGTTTCTTAGTGAATGCAGGAATTGCCAGGTGCCTCCTGAATGTAAAACGTTTGTGCATCTCTTCAATAAGCAGATGAAAGGCACCAAGTTAATATGAGCAAAGCATGTAAAGAAAAGGAGTATTAGATCAGAAGAGAAATCTACTATCTGCTTCTGCTCTTCTCACTTCCCATTGACTGGGGACTAGGACCAAGCCACCCGGCACTCTGAGTTGCTCCCCTTTCAACAAATATTGGTCAAATCCTGCAGGATCAGAGCCAGCTTTGAGACATGCTGGCAAGAGAATTCTGCAAGGATCCTTCCTTCCTCATCATGCCTCCCAAGCAGAACAGAGTAATTTGCCGCAAAGTGGGTGGGGAGGGTTCAGAAACCTTTGAGCCCCTACATCTTACCCAGGCGACACAGAGGCCAGCCACATGTGCACTGGGGATGTCAGCATCCCAGCTATTTTCTAGAAACAATTCCCTCTGAGGGGAGCAGTCCTTCAGACAAAGCCTTATGACACATCCGGGTGACTTTTAGGCTCTTTTCCTTTTCTTCTAATTACTTAGTCATGGAAACCAGAATAATTAGCCATAAGTGGTCAAAAGAGTCACAGAAACAAAATGCCTCTTGGGACATTGCAACACAATACTGAACTAGTAAAAAGAAACTACATTAACCTAAGAACAGTGTGAGTCTCTTTGTTTCACCTGCTTTCTCCAGTGTCCCTGTCTTATTATTCCTTCTTCCACCTCTGACTTTTTCTGTTTTCTCTATATAATTCTCTCCCGTCTTGGTTTGCATTCTTGTTCATTATACCACTCCTTTTTTTTACACTGTGGTTTTACCTACTTCTCTCATTTTTTCTCTGGTCATTCCCATTCACTCCTGGCCATTGTCATACTGACTTTCTTTGGTCTGGCTCTTTAGCTCTCCATTGCTTTTCTCTCCCCTTCACTTCTCCCTGTCTGATGATTTCTCTTCTTTCATATTTGCATCCCTGAGGAAATTAAGTTCTCTCACCTTGAATCTTACACATTATTACTCCCCATTCTTGCAGCTCTTCCCTTTCTTACACTGTGTGTTATTCTCATTCCTTCTTGCCTCACTGCCCTGCAAGCTTTCTGTGTCCTTACCCATTAACTACTTGGCAAAATGTCGTTGACAAGCTATGGATGTCACTACAGCCACAGGAGCTACAGCCATGGGAGTGATGTTTACAGAAGCAAGACTGGGCTGAAAAGAAGCTCTGCTTGTGCACAAGTTAACCCATGGAGAGTTATTAGTGTGGCTTATCAGAGGGTGGGTCAGCAGACAGGAAAATCCCAAGCTTATCTGTTTGTCCCTTGGACAGCTATGCCTGTTTTGTCACTGTTACTAATCCTTTCCCACTTTCCCAAAGAATGTTGTGGGTGCTGCACAGATCAAGAGCTGCTGGTTGCCCCTTCCCTTGTCCCTCTTGGAAGTGGGGAGGGTTGCTGTGGCCAAAAGCATGCAGTAGCAGAGCCAGATCCTCTCTTCCACTTATGTTGGTATGCAGCTTGGAGTTGTGTCAGCTCTTTGGATGAGATGTTCTTTCTCTGGCTGGAAATTGCATCAGAAGTTCATCACAGAGGACAGCTGAGCCACCAGGCAGCAGCCAGCAGTGCCTGGAAGGGTGCTTTTGCACTCCCTTCCTGAGCTTTACCCAGGTAGTTCCCTGCTGCACTGCCCGCTGATCCACAGGAAGGACAGCCATGCACAACTTGGGTGCCAGAGCTGGTCGCTGGCCATATAGTAATAGTGCACAATGTGCTTTAAAGTTGCTGCAATTAATTTCCTCTGCTCATGGCCAGCCTTCACACTAAATTCTCTTTTCACAGTGAAAAAGTCTAGAAACTCCCTGGACTAACTCCTTCCCAAGGGTACCATCACTAAGTCAACAAAGTTGCAATATAAATGCATGTGTCCCATTGTTCGGGATGGGAGAGGCAAAACTGACAGGGGTTTGTCAGGAACACCCACAAAGATCCCTAGACGCAGAGCAACCAAGTTTAAAGATCCAAAGGCCAGTGTCTTGCAACAGCAGCAGCCAAGCACAGTCAAGGAACAAATGAACATTTGCTTTTCTGCTTCATATCCTTCCCAGTTCTTTCCTTAAGAAACACGGAGGATTAATAATTTTGGCCACAGAGCCTGAGTTCACACAAACACATATGAAACCAGCAAACAATATCCCCATTAAATGCATCAAGAAGCTCAGAGACTGGAACAACTCACCTCCAAGAGCTTCACCCAAGTCCCACAGGAAGGCTACAGCGGAGCCAGAAATAGAGCCCAGACCTCCTGACTCCAAACCCTAGGCCCTAACAAAAACACCAGCTTCCCTCCACCAACCTTCTGTTCATACACTACATTGACCAGACTGGAAAAGGCATTCAAAATAAATAAAACTTTCTTCTTGTGCCAAGTTTTAAAAAACATTTTCTTGTCATGGCTGTTGTTTTTCTCCTGCTAGACATTAGGCAGTCTCCACGAGTGAGACAGCTCTCCTTTCTTCTCCAGGAAACACAGTTGTCTCCCACATGTTGCACTCAGTGTAGCTCAAAGAAATGTTTTAGGAAATTCCCCCTAATTCAGTGAAATTGTTAGCTTGGCAGTGGCATGCTGGAAACAGGACTGAAGGATTGCCTTGGAGCTTTTTTTTATTTTTCCTTTTTAAAGTGTACAGGATAGCTCGGGCTTCAGACGGGCTGCTGAGGAAGACAGAAACTCATGTTACATAGGAAGGACTTGGCAGGCCTGAACACAGAAATTTCCAGAAGTGTTTGCGTGGCAACAGCTCTGTGCCAATCCACATTTTTTAGCTATTCTGGCTGCATGCCCAGCCGAAAAGAAAGTCTTGTATCTCCACACAGTTCACTGGCTTCCCTGAGGAGTTTCCATACTGCATGGCAACATTGGATAATCTCATTTGTGCGCCAGAAAAACTCCTGCTACTTACACTGTTACTAAATACCAGATGTGCTTAATAAAGAGTAAGTGGAGCCAAACCTAGGGTAATCACATAACCTATCATTAACATTTTCTAAAAACAAAAAAATGCCATTGGAACAGCAGATTACTGTTTTGCTTTGTTTGCTTTACGCCCTGTTACGGGAACCCCTGGGGTGCTGGGAAGGGAGCACGGCAGGAGCAGACAGCTCTGGCACGGCCGATGACATTGTTTACAATCACACCCCTGCACATCTGAAACATGTGTGAGAAAGTAAAGGCTAAGCAGATTTCCCTGTGCTGGAGAGGGAGGGGAGGATTGCAACAGGAAGTCTACGCCACCAAGAAAGTGCTGGAGTCTCGTGTTTCTTCATTCTGGGGAGGTGGCCAGGGAGGGGGGATGCAGCAAGGGTGGTGTGAGTTTGGTCTTTCACAATATGCACATCCCTGGGTCCCCGGTGCACAGGAATACAGGAGTGGGCCTTGTTCCTTGAAATTTAATGATGGCCCAAATCCTCCAAGCCCATTTAAAATACATTTTTGTGTGAGTCAGGGGGCCAGTCACCACACAAAATGTGTGTGCACATTTATTATGGATTTAAATGGATGTTGCACATGTGCATATCTGATGCTGACCAGACCCTTGAGGGAAATAGCTAAATCTCAGCGACGGCGAGTGAATTCTGCTGTGACAGGCTGTTAAGAGGAGGGAGAGAGATCCATCGCAATGCAGTCACTGTGTGCCCTGGGCAGTGGAGGTACAGAGAGCAGGAAGACATTCTGATGTGAGAGGGGCAAGCCTTCCCTGAAATGAGACAAGGGTGAAAATTCTTGCTTCTCCCACAGCTGTCTCTAAAACTGACAGGGGAGAATGGACTTAAATGACTAGAAAAAGAGGTTTTTTTCTATATTTTAGTGCCCACTGAATGGAAGAGAAGCGTGAAAAATGCATGCCAGCCTTCACAGGTCTGCTTTCTCTGGCTGTGTGGAAAGCAAGGTAAGGGGATGGGAACAGGGACAAGTCCAGGCCTTGCTTGTTTTGTACATGAAGGCGAAGGTAGGGAGCGGGAGCAGTGAGTCACTCTCATCACACAACAGCCCAGAGCAGTGCCATTGCTCTAGGCCCTCAAGGTAAACTCTGATCCAAGTCAGTAGGAGTTGCAACTATGCAAAGCTGGGATATCTGATGCCAGGAGCTGTGCCAAGGGCACCGGGTGAGGAGGTCACAGTAGGTGTCAGCCTGCCACAGCCCAAGAGCAGAGGGTGGCCACAGCCCAGTGTTCACATGGCTCCCAGTGTGACTGAACCCTAATGTCTTCCAAAGCCTGGATTCAAGGAGATGAAAGCCAGCAGGCCAGGGAAACACAATGGTCTTGGATGCTGCAAGCCTACTGCTTATGCTGTTCCTTCTTGGCCCCATTCATTGCATCCACTGTGCCAGATCATGCTCATACTCCATGTTTCCCCATGAATCCAGCAGCACTGGTCCCACAGGCTGTACAGTGTGTCAGTGAGTAGCACGGCTGCCTGTGCTGCCCCCGGGCCAAACAGATGGTACAATCCTGCTTCTCAGCACAGGAGCCAGCTGCACATTGGTAGGGATGGAGCAGCTGGTCTCACTCAGGCCAGGCTTTTTGCCTGATGTAGGTATTGCTTGGCTGGCCCTTAGCCAGAGGCTCAGGGCAGCAGATGACTCAGGGCACCAAAACAACCATGACCCCACCAGCTATTCTGTCTGCATTGCAGCCCTGGGAAGCTGGGCTTGCTGCTGCCACCACTCAGAGGTCAGGCTGAGGAGGATGTGGTTAGCCTGTTGAGGGGATGAAACTCTAGGACACTTGGGTCCTGCCACACATCTCCCCATTCCAACTCCCTTTGTCCCATGGCCGGAGTGGTCCTGGCTGCTCAGCCTCCAAATGGAAGGACTTGGTTTCACCTGTGCTACGGAGAAGCCCCAAAACATCCTGCAGTATTCTGTTGTAGAGTATTCCAATCTTGTTGCTGGTGCCTTTCCTGTCTTTGTCGCCATAGTGTCTTGGGGCACTTCTGGAGCACTGAGGGAGCAGTCTGTTACTTGGCAGCCAGAGCAGGAACAAAAAGCCTACTTCACCCACAGCTGCAGGCACAGAATAACCACCTTTCCCAAACTAAAAACCTGGGACAGCAGTGATGTAGCCAGCAGCTCACTCCCTCAGTCTGCCCACTCCCTGTCAGACAGAAGGCTTCATATCAGTGCAGCTGCTGGTTCAGGGAAGCCTCACCCCACCAGCTGTGGGTGGTGTGCAAGAGAGCCAGGAGAAAATTAGGTAGCTGCTGCCCAATGCTGTGTCACCATTTCCACTTCAAGGTTTAAGGATCTTATAAAGTCAGAAAACAGCAAAGAGGAACAGCTAATCAGCTGCATAAAGCCACTCCTTTCTTCCCTCACTGCTGCCAGGGTCTCCCAGCCCCTGCCTACCCTGCCAGATGCCTCCAGCTAGCTGCTCCCCTCTTGGCCTCCCCACAGGAGGCTGAGGGAATGAATACTCTGGCAAGGCTCCTTGACTGCGAGGATCCAGGCACCTCCACACACTGCACCAGATCTGTCCCCTTCCTCGCTGCACTGCATAGGCCACTCACTTCAGTATGTAGACAAACTAACATGTTTTCCTGCAGCTGCTTCCAGGAGTTCAGCAACTGCACTGCTCTTTGGAGTTTGGTTTGATTGTTGTGTTGAGAAGGGGTACCCATCAGATGGTCCTGGAAATGAACACCTAACCCCATTCCTTGCTGGCAGCAGGAAGGAAAGGCTGCTGCCAAGCAGTCACAAGACATGCCACAAACAGCTTGCTTCACTGCCCTGCCAGGGAACAAAGTCCATTGCCAGTAGGAGACTTCAGTACGCTAAGTGGAGCTCATGAGTCTAATGGTGTCGGGATGCACGTGAGGTTTCTATTTTCTGCTGTGGCCAAGCAGAACTGCAGCACACTTGGCAAAGCACTGCACAGGTCTGAACTGTGGGGCAGTCCTTGACCTGAGGGGCTATCTCAAGAGAGACAATAAAGGCAATAAAAGGGACAAGGAAGCAGAAGGGACATAAAAAGAATTTGCAAATATGACAGTAGTGGTATGATCAGTGTGAAAAGAGATAGGGTTTAAGATCTTAATTAAGAAAGAGCTAAGGGAGAGGTATGAGAAGGACAAGAGCAGTAAAGAGCAGGGAAGGCAGATGAGATGAAACTGAGAGGAAGGCAAAGGAGAAAGGTAAGGAAACTCTGACAGGTCCTATTACACCTTCTTCTGTTCCCCAGCCTGCAAGATATAGGGAAAGGGACATAAAACATCATGTGCAGTAAAGATGCAGAGGGTGACGGCTTCATTCTTCATTTCTTACACCAGTAAGCCTAAGCTGACCCTGTCTTTTTCCATATCACGAGGCTGCTGTGTCTGTTAAAACAACCTCTCCTAGCTCACATCAATCAGAGCCTGCATTGGACAAGCAGGCAACACAATGTCAGGGAACAACCACAACGTATATGCACACAGGAAAGATCTGTTAGAGCTCTCCAACACATTGACAGGTTTTATCTTATCTGTTGCCAGGAGGGACAAAGAGCTGGAGAGACAGTGAAGGTCAATCAGGCTCTTAGGAGAGCTCGGAACAAGGGGATAACTGATTACATTGAAGGACATCACATTTGCAATTAAGGCTCAGCTCCAAAAGTGGGGGGGAAGTAAGCTGTTTCTCTTCCCTAGTTCAGTGTAAGAAAGACTCCCCAACTACCAGAACCAACAACTGCGTGGAACCATCTTTCCCCTTCCTACATGTCCACTGGGTTCTGAATGAGGGAGGATGAGCAATAAGCCTGCGGGTATTTACAAGAAAAAGACTTAGCATAGAGTGCTTCTGGGCACAGCTCTACTGCCAGTAAAAAGCATGATGAAAAGCATACTTTCTTTGATGAAGCCTCATTTGAGTGGTTTATGGGTAAAGGTGAATCTAGTATATATCATATTTGTCTGATGGCAAATAGAGTGCATTTGTGAAATCCATCTGATTAGATCTGAGAAAATCCTTGTGAAACATCTGTGAGCTTTGAATCACTCTATTGTTGTCAGGGTTTCAGCTGGAAAGTGTTCTGGGTGCAAAGGAATGGCAGGTCACTAATAGCTTATTTCTTATTAAATGCTTTGGGTTTAGGAACTCAGAGGATACATAGATACTTTTCTCATTTACAGCTTCACATGAAGCAAAATACTAGAGGAATATAAGTAACCAAAGCAACTTGCCTTTTGCTTGAGAAGAAAAGACCCAGGTTATTGCTGTGTTAAAAAAAATGTGTGAAAATATGTGATAAGTACTTTTGACCCTCTGTAAGAGAATTGCTGTGTCACTGATCCATATTAGCAGGCCTTGAAATGCAACTTCTGTGGGCCAAAGAGAAAGGTATGTACCAGAAATGTTATGTCACAAAGAGAGACTCAGTATATCTGGCTTAACCACTCAGCTCTGTTGCTGACGTCCTATCATTTTATCCATCTTTTTTGGTTTAGCACAGTAATTTCAGAGCATCAAAACAAATTGATTGCTTGTGGGTTTAGAGTTAGGTCCTTTGCTGGATGGCCCTTAAATCCTCTCATCAAAAATTGCAAGCATAAGATGCCCTTCCTGACGGCTTCAGCCTGAAAAGAGTAGTTTCATGCTCCAGGGAACGCCTGAAAAGATACAAAGGCTGCATTCGCTGGACACCCTCTGTCACCTCTGCTCATGAGCAAAGCTCTGCAAGTTATCTTCCAGCTTTCACTGGAGGGGGAAAAAAGTAATCACAGCTTTCCTGATTTAGTGCCCCCCTCAGTGGACTTTCATCTGCTTAGGGCCACATGACAGTGTCCCTGCTATCCCAGCCTGCTGTCAATTCAGCCTTCTCTCACTTCATTTACTTGGCTGCTAAATGATGCTGAAGTCACAGTCAGAACATCAGTGGCAGTGAAACAGGGGACTAATACACTGAAATGAGAACCTCTATGGAAACACCTCCCAAATTAACGAAAGGTGTGATGTGAAACTGGCTCAGGTGTTTGAGTGCTGCATCTGCATGTCACTGTGATATTGGCCTACAGCTGATGGTAGGAAACTTGCCAGTGCAAATTATGCTAGATCAGGTCCAGAGCCCCCCATGACCCCTCCCATCCCTCCAGGTGCTGGCTAAAACTCTTCATCCCTGCTGTGTCCCAGGAAGTTCTTGTCTTTTCCCTTGCACCTTGCATGATCTTTAAGATGACCAGGAACAAGGTGGGAGAGGCCACAGCCATTGCTGTTGTCCCCCAGCTCTCTGTCTCAGCCACACTTGCCACTCTACCCTCAAAGGAAGTGAGGTCTGATCACAGTGGGGATTTTGGGAGTAGTGTGTTAAAAAAGCTGCTTCGTCATTCTCTCCTGGGGCTTCCTCTTTCCACCTGCCTTACCTGCAGTTGGGACTGTGCTGACTGTAGATGGCTGCTAGTGCCAGAGGTGACAGCAGACACAAGTCCTCAGCTACCCATGTCCCTTCTGCATCCTGTTGGGAGGCTCAGGAGCTTCTCATCAGTGGGGCTCCTCCTGCCTTCCCGACATCTGTGCCACGGTCTCTCAGCTATAATACTGCTACAAAAATTTTTGTCCAGACACCATTGAGACAAGCTCCTTGCAGCTTTCCAGAGTATTAACGGTGAGTTGCAATTCTGCAAAATTTGGCCTAGATATAGGCAGTCATAGCCACATGGCTATGGCTGAAGCCCAAACAGGGAGCAAAGTATCTTACACGGAGCAAGCTGGTGAAGGTACAACAAGAGACCACCCAAGCCTCAGTGTTTAATGTGCAAGGATTGTGACCTTGGGGGAAAGGAAGAAGTGATTTTCCAGTATTAGTGAGAGGAAGGGAGGCAGACACCAATTGGGAGCTCCCAATATCACACAAAAAATGCATTACATGATCAGGAATGAATGCAGATTTCCTAATTCACAGACCCATGGCAGCCATCGTACTGGTTCCTGCCCAGTATGAGCCATCAGGCTTCATTCAGCCTTTTGAAATGACAGCTAGCTATTTATAGATGCTGCCTACATTACTCCAAGGAGCAGCATCTTTCTATATTTTACAAACCCACTCCAAGTTTCCTTCAGTACCCTGCCAACACAGGGTAAATTTCTGAGAGTAATCTTCCCTCCTTTTTCCCAGAACAGAGAACATCTGGGATTACTGAGATATCATCTTGTGGCATTGGCTGACTTTTTTTTTTTTTTTTAAACGGGTTTCTGTGTAACAACTTCATGATGTTTTTCCTGGGAGGACAACTGTCTCATCTAAAACCTTGGTCCACATATTCCTTTACAGATGACATTTTGTGCTAAGGTTCTTGAAAGGATTTCCTTTTGTGCTCTGTCCCCACCTTTCTCTGTTTAATTCCTCCCAAATATCTCTCTGATGTGTAACCTGCAGGTCTCCCTATTCAGCAAACCAAAGCAAAATGCTGGTTTGAATAAGCTCAGGATACATTGATGTCATTTCTGAATATTAGCAGGCCACGCGATACTACCAACTTTATTTGATCCCATTTGCTGAAGCAGCCTGAATTTCTCAGGGGCAGGTTTTTTTAATCCTGGTTCATTATTGTTCAAACCCATCAAGTAAATGGCTGTGGAGCGGAAGCTTGAATGGGCTTGTTTAATAGGAAAAGTCATTCATCTGCAGCATAGCAGCTCTGCAGCAAGGCTATCATCCCCCTTCTGCTTCTTACTGGTTCTGCATCGGCAGCAGTGATGTTAAACCCTGGTAGGGAAATGCTGGGGAGAGTACATCTTTGGCTTCACACTAACTGCTTTTGTTCACTGCAAGAAAGCCTTTCCAAAGTAAACAATCTGATTTTTTCTATGGGCCAATTGCCTATTTTAAATTTATTTCTAACATATCACTTGGTACTGCTGAGGACACTGGTCCCATGGCAAGCTGTGTTCTTTATCTGAGGCAGCAACCCACTCAGGCCCCAAATTGTTACCTTAGGATCTGTTGATGCTACATTTGCAGCTCCCCACAGGTCTTGTCACTGCTGCTATGGAAAGCCAAGATAGGCTGTGAAACCATGGCACCTGCCAGCTTTGGAAAACTAGCCCTAAAGTGGGAATGACCCTGTGAGCTAGGAGGTGCACTGAGCTTCTTTACCCTCCTGATTGGTACCATGTTTGAATTAAGAATCAGACCCTCAAATGGGCTGAACTGGTAAATGGGAATCCAATGGAGTCCTGCCAGGTAATGGCAGATGAAGTTCTGGCACTCAAACCTATATTTTTATACATAAAACTTGCTATTTTTGCCCAGCCTTTGGCTTTGCAGCAGTGCCAGGAAAGTGCCCTGGCTGCATTTCCCCCATGAAAGCACAAATGTAAGACCTTGTTGCTGGACACTTGCACCAAAGACGTGTTCAAGGCAGATAAATGCTAGTGTTGGTAACAGTGCCACTCCTGCACCGAGCAACGTGCGTGGGACCCTGGCCTGTCCCCCTGCTCCCTGCCTGCTAAAACCCAACTGAAACTCATTACATACCAGGAATACCAGCATCCCCACAAAGCCTGTGCTGGGTGGAGGAGGAGGCTCTCCCTCTCTCCCTTTTTTCCTTTCCACTCAGCTTTGGCAGAGCCCCAGGACTTGGGAGGGGGGAGCAGAGGGGGGCTTGGGAGGGCAGCAACTTCCCAAGCTTACCCACGGCCTCATTTTGATCTGCAGTACTGCCTGCTCATTTCCACTTCACAGATGCTGCTGAGCTCTGCCATGGAGAGAGACAAATCCCAGAAGGGGAAGGGAGCGTGGTGGGGAGGGAAGAGATGAAAGCAGAAAAGAGCCGCATTTATTAAGCTGTTTTTCTTTCAGTGAAAAGAAGCATTTATCAGTGATTTCATATGTCATGTGAGATGTGGCTCCCTGCCAATTTCTAAGGATGCAAACAAGCCGCTGACATCATACACTAAATATAGAGCAGCTCCTGCTTTAGGTGAATAAATAATGCAGATGCAAAAGCCCAGGTTTTCAGTTACACATTCATTACCATCTGTCTGTCAGGTTCTCATCATCAGGAGAAAAACGTCCGACTCCAGCAAGGAGTGACAGGTGAAGAATGCAAAACAACTGCAGACAATAGGTGATTAAGCAGAATTTCCTTGTTCTCTGCTTTTTTTCCTTACAACTACATTTCATTTCAGCATTAATCCATGGTGCAGCTTTTCTAGCACAGCTCTGCTGCCTCCCTCCCTTTCCCTTGAAGCCAAGCTGGAGTGACAAGCCTGGGTGGGGAGAGCCTGAACAATGAACACAGCCAAAATGTGGAAACTTCCCTAGGCACTTAGCAGGGGAAAAAAAGCAAGAGAGGGAAAGAAAGTGGCAAAAAAAAAAAAAAAAGCCTCTGATCAGACTGTGCAAGCAGTAAAGCAGCAGCATCCCCCAGTGAAGCAGTTTTCCATGCCCTGTCAGAGGGAGGTTTTAATTATGGTCTCCCAATGCTAATCATTCTTGACTCCTCTATTGGGTTGGGGTTTTTTTAAGGCACCCATTTTAACAGCCATACAAGCAAACCTGTTACTGGTTCCATGGCATATTATTTCAGCTCTCAGAAAACCCTCCAGGAAGGATTACAATTGGTAATAAAACTGAATTGATAACTTTCTCCCTTCTCCTCCTTCAGATCAAAGGCCCTGAGCAGGAGGAAGCATCCCAACCCATCCTTTCTAGGGGAGAACAGAGACAGGAGAGCAGGAAACAAGAAGACAATGCGCCATCAAAGCTGCCGCAAGGTGTTGGATCAATGACAACATCTGCATGAGGGTCTGGGCTACAATAGAAGCTGTTACCGTGGAAACGGGTGCAAAAGCATCAAGCGGGAAGAAGCCGGCAATGATGAAAGGTGAGAAAGGGGGAGCGACTATTTTTAGATCCCTTAGGAGGAATGCTATTCAGTGACATCACCCTATCTCATTATTTGCACCCACTCTGTACAACACATTGTGGCACCTGCCCCAGACTGCTAAATGGGAAAATGTTATTATAGATGTGAATTATAAATACTGCACTGACATTTGAGCTTGGGAGATGTTAGACATCACTATTCTGTAATAAGGGAGAGCATTTAATACATTGTGCTGTAGAGATTCACTGTACAGTATAAGAAGCATCATGTCTAAGATTTTAATATTCTCAGAAAGTAATTATGACTCATCCTTTTATTGTTATTAAGAAGCAGAGTGAAAATAATTTTACACATTTGATATCCCACACATCAACAAGCCTTTTGCACTGGAGAAACATGGCCTAATTTTCCAGAGCTCTGCGTGCCAACATGTTTTGAGTGAATGTGGTAGTAGTCATAGGTGCTCAGCACTGCCAAAACTCCAGCCATCTGTGTCACATGTGAATGAAGCCTCATTAATCTCAAAAATACAAAGTATACGTTTCACTGCCTGCGTTCAGCTCCTTTGGAAGGGCCAGACTCCTTTTGTAATTAAGGACCAGTAGATACCCGTAACATCTGCTGACGCCCTGATTCCAGGCAGGGAAAAAATTCTGGCTGTCAGACATCGCTTCTGGCCGCCAAACAGAGGGGAAAACCTCCATCCTGGGGAGCTGAAACAAGCTGGGGCTCATCTGCCTTGTGCCAAGAGGTGGGTGCTCTCAACAGCAGAGAGGCTGGAATCACTATTCCTGTCATGCTGCTCACAGTGAGGTTGGAAGGATAAACCCAGAGGAATGTGTGTTTCTTGTGACTGCAGAACTCTGAGCCCGCTCCCAGCCCTGGAATAACTATCGATAAATACCGTGCTCAGCCAGAAGGTGCCGGGGGCACCGGGGCCTGTCACTGGAGATAGGCAGGAACTGAAATTCCCAACCCATGCTGGCACCCACCGGTGCTGCCAAAACAGCGGCGGGTGAGTGACAGGGCTTGCCCTAGCTTTTGCCCTGTGCACAGCAGAGCGCGTGGGCACTCAGCCATTTGTTTTCGCAGTTTGGCCAGGCCCTGCGTCAGCAGGCCAGAGCAAGAGCGGGTGACCGGGGCGGTGCCAGGCACTGATGCCAAGGGTGTAGGGCAGGCAGTGGAGCGTGGCCTGGCTGCGAGGAGCAGGCCAGGCTGATGTCATGCTGTAGCCCTACTCCTTGGTGAGCTAAATATACCCTCCCTGTGCCCCACCGCCTGTCCCAGGGCTGGGGGCAGCAGCAAGAGGCTGGGGCACAGCTGAAGCACCGGCCTCGCCTGCCCTGCCATAAAAGGCACTGGTGCACAACCCAGCCAACTGGGGAAACAGAGCAAGAAATAGCACAGGGACCATGGTGGATGACAAGAAACACGAGAGAGACTGGGAGTTACCACCTAGCGGCAGGCAAAGGGGGCTTACAGCAAGGACAGCTGGTGGCAAAACTTGATTTCCTTTTTGGTTTGGATTTTTCCACCGTGCAATCACAATGTGCACTCTTCTCTCTGTTTGAGCTATCTTTCCTACCAGAAGATTCAAGTCTTTAAATATATAATAAATTGTGAATGTACTGATGTATGTGTGCTACTTCTGATCCATCTTCTGGGGGAGAAGACGAAGGTTACCCAACAGAACACAGCTCAGGCTGCTGAAGGTCCCATAGGGCACATCTACGAAGAAGGGTAGAGAAGGTGAGTGAATTTGGCTGAGCCTGAAGTAACAACACCTGAAAACATTTTCTTTCCTAGTCTAAATGCAGTCTTCTTGCTCCAACATCCCTGAGTCTATTGTACCTAATCCTCATGATGATTAAACAGACCATGCCTGAAACAGCAGCCTTTTTTTACTATATCACTGGCTAACTTGAATTATTCTGCACATCAGCATCACTCAGCTTAACCTCACCCCCCTTTCCTATTTAAGCTACTGCCCAGCACAACGCTGAATTGCTTCTGCTTTCTTCCTGGCACCTCTTTTTTGGCACTTCTCATTTTATTTTAAGGAAGGAGGTTACGGATCTACATCTTACAGTATTAGTGTTGGATATAGATGAAACAATATTTCATGTCACTTATCATTTAATTTGTCTTGTATGTTAGCTTTGGCACTGCCAGCATTGTAGTCATGCCAGTAGAGAAACTTTGATCTGAATGAATGTAAAATTCAGCCAGGCTTGATGTAGGGTTGCAGAAAATAATTTCAAATATGAAAAATCTGGCCCGTGCTTTTGGGGATACAAGTGCTGTTGAAGCTGTAAATATCCCATTTTATGGGAGGTGTGACCTCTCTGCTAACATCAAGGACCATTTTAGGACAACATAAGGAGTCACTCTGGGCATGTGTGGAATTCACCAGACACATTTTGGGCACTGCCCCAATCTGAATCACTGCAGTCGTGGACATGTATGGCTCAAGAGACCATCCAGCCCCCCTTCCCCTTCCCTTCCCTCCTTTTCTAGCTGATATCTCTGACTGATATGTGCCTAACCTTTTTAAAATATCTTTGAGGACAGGAACAGCCCTCAGCCAGGGCTCCCCTCGCTGGTTACAGCATGTTTTTCTCTAGCTGTAACCCAGCTCACTCTGACTGAGAAAGAGCTCAACTTCTCTGCTTATCTGAAGACTAATTGGTCTAATGACAATCCTTAGATATTTGACATGCTACCACATCTGCCCTCATCCTCTAGTCCTCCACCCCAAACAAACCAATTCTTTCAATCTGTCCCTGTAAGTCAGGCCTTTCAGCCCATCACCATGCCCCTCTCTGTTCCATGCCCACTTGCATCGTCCCTGGATCACTGGGATGCTGTTCACTGCCTTGCTAAGTCCTGGCAAGGGAGAAATGGTGATGTCCCCAGACTCACATATGGCATGACCTCTGTTATCTCCTGCTTGGCCCCTTCCCCATTCCAGACCTCCATCTTCTGCCTTGGCACTCGCCCAGACCCACTCTGCTCTGCTTCTGCCAGCCTGGCACTTCCCCACAGCATCATTATATGTTTGAGTCCGCCTTCTAAATGTGTGCTAAACACTCCCCTCTATTGAATTCCAGTTTATTGATCTCAGACTGTTACTCCCATTTACCAAGACTACTTTGACTTCCAGCCCTCCAAAGTGCTTGCAAATTGTGCCTCCCTGCCTGGAGGAACTCACAGATTTTAAAGTGCACTTTCTATTCCATTATGCTCCTCATTAACCATATAAATAATAGCAGCACCATCCAGCACTGTCTTCTTTCTTGCTGGTCTCCCTTCCCTTCAATCTCTCCAGGTACCAGGGCAGTGAGCACTCTTGCCCACGAGACAGAAAAGACATGGGCTTGCCACCTTGGTGGTACCTGGATAACAGCAGCACCCTGAAAACAGGGGATAATGCACATTGTCCCATGCTCAGCCTCTTGTTGCTGCCAGCATCAAGTATTAGGGCCTCATGCCTGACTTAAACTTGCCTCCATCCAAAGTCAAAAGCTGCTCCCATGTGCAGTGTGCACCCATGGGGGTGTTGAACCACAAGCTTGTAGCTAGAAGGCAAGAGGGGATTGGTTTGGCTTGGCAGGACTGCTGAAGGTCGGGCTACTGGAAATGTTTACTGAGCAAGTTTGTGCAGCTTCGGCTCATGCTTGCCAGGGACCCCGCTGAACAATTAAAGGAAATATCAGTTCAGTTGCAGGTTGCAGCACACTCATAGCCCTGCCTTCAATGAGTAAAATAAATCATTCACACTGACTCTCTAATCAATCCAGTCCTCAGAGGTGTAAATTATGCTGGCAGGTGTATAATCAGTGAAGTTTCCGAATTAACCTAAAAAAGTAACCTAAAAAACCCCAAAGAACTCTCTGAGTCTCTCAGCATTGGCTGAGCTGAGCAAAGGCTGTCTAAAACAAGTGCAACACAAAACTAGGTGGCAGCAACCGTGCCTTGCAAAACTTGATAGAAAAACAACCATACTGGAACGTAGAGCTTTGGTTCAAAAGGATGGTGCTCCCACCTGGGCTGTCCTTTCCTCACAACCTGACAGACACTCAGGGCATGCCTTTTTTGCATGGAAATCCCATCAGGATCCTATACCTCTGCAGGAGCATCTTAGGATAGGTCCTAATCCTTTCAGCCAGCAGACCTGTAGGCAGGAAATACACTATAGTGCATGGCCAGGAATAAAACACAGAGTGCAGGGGTATGGCCAACAGTATGGCAGAGAGTGTCACCCTCTGCTAAACACACCCCTGACAGCAGCCTCAGTCTGGCTGTTGGCTGGAAGGGGACATCAGCTTGAGAGCCTCAGCTTAATTTTGTCCTCTCACTGCCTCTGTGGTGGGAAACACCAGTGTTCCTCGAAGAAGTGAGGGTGGCTGCTGTGTGACAGCACACAGCACACAGCCAGTGTGGTTCATCCACTGACCCAGGTCTGCAAAGGAATTTGGAACCACTTTATTTATTCTCTATAGAGATGTGGGTTGAAATAATTTACTGGTGTGGACTGAGTAACAAAAGAGATATCAGGATTCTAAATGCAGCATTTGGAGCTGTTAGAGGAAAGCAGTGAAACAAAGCAGCAAAACCTGAGTTAAAAGCATATTGCCTACTTGACCTGGGGGGACAAAAAGTGTTTGGATGGGGCCCAGCCTGCTGCTTTATGTAGCCACTGTTTTATTGTGTAAAATAAAAATAAAATGGGTTCCAGCAAATAATGGTAAATATTTGATGATATAATTATGTCTTATTAATGCAATGTTCTTTCTTTTGCAAATTAAATTTTCACAAGAATTCATCACCCATTTAATTTTTATTATTTAGGCATGAGTATGTCACAGTTGTTTGTTATGTACTTTCATAACCATTTGATTAATATTAAATGTTTAAAATAAAAACTCCATTTATATTTTAGTTATAATGGCCCTATGAAAATATTACAAATACACGTTAGTATTTATGGCCCACATTAGCTCTTAGTATTACTTTTGATATTTTTATTGCTGTACAGGACATGCACAGTTCATTACATATGAAAAATAGTTTAATTTTCAAGAGCTTTGTAATGATCCATAAACTGAAGAATTTTCCTTGCCATGCCACAGAAACCCTCTCAATACTCCTAACTGCACTTCTTTTATCCTGAAGAAGGGCAGACCCGAGGAGGGGACAAATCTGCCCTATTTATATGTGTTGCTGTAAGAGAGGATCTCTCAGAAGGAATGAATGCAGGAGATATAAGGTCTGAAAATCCTGAATGCACAGTGCCTCTTCATCCAAGTGTACAGATATGGACTGTGACTGGGAAGGAACTGGGGGAGACCATTAACCATCAGGAGCTATCTCATGGGTTTGCAGGGCATCTGTCATACCTGTAGGATGTGGTAATAAACTGAACCCTATCTGACAGTTACTGTGCACACAAAAGCTCCTTCTGGCCACTTACAGTAGGGGGCTGTTGTGGGGTTTAGCCTCCAAAAATGCCCAGGAGCAGGGTCCCTTGCAGCATCAGGAGCAGAATTAGGTTTCCTGCTCCAGTAGCTCAGGCAATTTCAAGTGCATCAGCTTTTTTTTTATTTTATGGTACTACAAAGAAGTGCTGTTGGCTTCTAAAATAAACACCCCTCCCTAAAAATAAGGACCAAAAAAAATCCTCCCCTGCTCTCTGCCAATCCACTGGGAATCAAGCAATCCTGTGCAATATTTTCAGAAGGATAAAAAGCACCACAGTCATTAGTGTGTCCATGTAGGATGTTAGACCTAAACCTACGAAGACCTTACTTTCCTTTAGCTGTATCAGGCTGGTGCTCTGTCAGCTTTGACAACATCCTTACAGACTTAAAGTGTCACTGTATCTCCTGCCAGCCACAGGCTCCTCGTACAGAACATCTTCTTCCCAGCTCCATTTATGCTGTATTTCACCTACATGGTCATTTGTTGCCTGCTGGAAGAAAATTAGATCCCAGGATTCGCTAAACATCCTAATGCCAGCTGGAGACATAGGGCTGCAGATAACAGCATCCTTGCCCACCACCACTTCCAGTGCTGGAAAATGACAGGGTGACGGGGCACAACTAGGCTTTTCTTGCCCAGCTTTCTCTTTGCAAGTTGGAAGAAGTATGCTTACACTCTGCTGTGCTGGGCCTTTATGAGGCATGGTCGACTTCTGCCACACACTTCATGCTCATTTACAGTGGTGCACAGTGAATGCAAAACCTCTCCTGTCTGTCCTGATGGTTTCCTATATGACTTCCCTTGCTACACCTCACTAGCTGAGGCAAGTACAAGAAAGACAAGGAGCTCCTGGAGAGAGTACAGCAGAGGTCACAAAGATGATTTAGGGTCTGGAGTGTCTCTTATGAGGAGAGACTGTGGGAGCTGGGCCTGTTTAGTCTGGAGAGGGCTCAGAGGGGAGCTCATTAATGCACAAAAATATCTCATAGGTGGGTTTCAAGAGGATGGTACCAGACTCTCTTCAGTGATGCCCAGTGACAGGGCATGGAGCAATGGCCATAAACTGAAACACAAGAAGTTTCACCTCAACATGAGAGAGAGCTTCTTTATGTTGAGGGTGGCAGAGCACTGGAAGACGCTACCTAGGGAGCTCATGGAGTCTCCTTATGTGGAGACATTCAAAACCCACTTGGACGCATTCTTGTGTCCCCTGCTCGAGGGGATTCTGCCTTGGCAGGATGGTTGGTCTGGATGATCACCAGAGGTCCCTTCCAACCCCAACAATTCTGTGATTCTGTGAAGTGGCTGCAATGATGGGTCTATACAGCAGCAGTATGCACCTCACCTGGGTGAAGCCAACTAATGGTGGCAGGCTTTAGAAAGTTAAACAGTCCTTCTAAATATTCTCTTCTCCTCTGCTTCTGAAAGGCTGCCATATAGCCGTCCTGCCTCTGCAGTGGGTAGTTCCTCCTGCGATTTGGAGTTTGCTAGGCAGAGCGAGCGAGGACAGCCACCAACAAAAGGTGCGTATTCTCCTCAGAGGCTGCTGAAGTGACATTTCAAACAAGCACAAAAAATACTCCTGAAGGTGCAGTGGTTTAAGTACTGGAGTTAAAAGCAGTAGTTTCCACCTGTACCACCAGCACATGCTCTCCAGAGCTCATCCTGATTCTCATTTTAGTTTTCCAGATTCTGGGTGTGTATCAGGCATGGCTTTTCACTGAACTGAAACCTCTCATTTCAGGTGATGTTTAGCAAGGCATTTTCTCCCTGAGGCTGCTGTGGGAACTTTTGGGCTGTGAGAGGCAGAGTGTGCACAGGCCTTCATGTGTTCCTTCATGTGTTGTTTTCACTCCTTCCCTCTCTCTGCCTCATGCCAATGCTGTCTGCCTGCACATTTAAAGACCACTGGAAGAACACAAACTGTTTGTGGCCATGACCTTGTCATTACAGCCCACTGTGGGCTGCTAGGTCTGAGGAGGCGAATCCAGACCTTAATTTGCAGAGGTAGGGGAGCTAGGACTCCATTTCTAAGTGGTCTTGAAAACCCTGCTGGGAGCAGGGATCTTCTCTTACTGCCAGAACAGGATGTGCTGTTTTCTTCCAGCGATGCCATCTCAGAAAGCAGGAGGGGAGCAGTTCCCAGGGAAAGGCTGGTGGCTGTGACCTGGCCAGCAGGTCACCTGAAAGGAGGCTTGTGTCCCCTCACCCCTGACACTGCTCTCAACTCACTGGGCTGTTGTTTCCATTTAGTGCTAAGCACTCCATGTTTCTCAGCCACCATCATAAAACAGGTTAGAGGGTGTCAAAGTGGGAGACTTGATTAATTTGGTTTGTAGGTTACAGTTGCCATGGAAAACAGAAGGCTGTTTGGGCCCTGGGACCCATCGTGCATCTCTGCTAAATTGAAGGGAAGCCTTTCTCCTTTCTGAAACTGTGCTTCTCTTCAGCTGTTGGGTTTCAGGATCTTAGGAAAGAAACACAGCTCTGGTATGGACACCAGCAGCAAGGGCCTGAGACAACAACCCAATTACACTGTTCAAAATACTCAGTCCTTTGAACAAACTGAAAAGATTTTTTTCTTACATACTAGGAGAAAAGATGCAGCTCCATTATCAGCTTCAGTGAGGGTGAGACAGTGCACAGGCACAATGTACAAAGGCAACAGCAGGGGGAATGAAGCCCATCAAGTCCTTTTGCCCTGTATCATTCCCAAAGTGCAGAGCCCGGCTGTTTCCGGAGGTGCTGCCATGCTGAGCTCTGCAGCAGCCAGGGCCATTGGGCTGCCGTCCTGTGAGCTTTGTTTGTTTCTGGAAACTGAAATGCCTCAGCTTCCAAATCATGACAGGAGATTATGCTTTACTTAGGGTTGAAATTTGAGCCAAAATCTATTCCTGGCAATGACTTGAAGGTCATGCACCAGTAAAGAGTTCCTACCCCAACGGTATGTGCTATTAGACAGATGCGGCTGTTGCTCTTTCTCTGACAGTGACAGATTTTAGGCTACCCTTTCATGGGTGTGTTTGTTTTCTCCTCCAGTCTGCATTGCTCTCCTAATCTGTGCCCCCAACTCAAGTTTCACTCACTTGTGCCCTCCCCAAAGGGATGTGATTAAGCACAGCTAGCGCAGAACTTTACAGTAACAGCAAATTCCTTCGTGCCTGCAGAGTTCACCAGCAATGAGATGGCAATGTGACTTTGCAAGCATGCCTTGCATAGCCTTCATATCCCTTGAGGTGAGTAAAGCAGTTCACACACAGCCCTTGCACCTTGTCACAGGAGCTGGGGACAGCCTAGGGGACTCAAAAGCCAGTCAGCAGACTCATGAGAAGTGTCCATGGAGAAATGTCCTATCACTGTCCTTTCCCAGCCGGTGGGATGCAGCACTGCACACTGACCTCTGAGGTGGCTGTGAGGAGCATAGCTCTGCTTTGCAGCACTGAGGTTGTGGCACCCTTTCTTCACAACATGACAGGTATGCTTTACACGGCAAATGTCTTGGTCTTCACACTGTGGAGGAGTTCAAGCTCCCACAATACAGAGGTAGTTTATTACCAAATCCCATTCTTCTTCACTGTTCTCTGGAATAACACATCCACTGTGCAGAACAGAGAGGAATTAATCTCCCCAAAGGGCTGCACTGATGCCCCCACCCATCCCACACCACTCTGGTGCCCCTGCATCTCAAGAGGATGATTTTTTTTAAGGCAACTCTCTGTGGGTGTTTGGCATATAAGGAGACACCAGTAAGAGACAAAGAAAGCTGAGTATTATGAATGGTAGCCACAGGATGGGCAAGTCAATCAGGGATAAATTGGGAGTAAGGAAAGAGGAGCCTGGTGCACTACTTATCCCTATGGTCAGAGCTGGATTAGAGCAAACAGTTGCTTGTATTTATAAACTTCCCAACACCCTGCTGCGCCTGAAGAGGAGAGAGGAAGGATCACAAGACCCTCACTGGCTGGGGCTTGGGAAAGGAAGTCTCTGAGATATGAATTCTGGACATTCTCCTCCCCTCCCCCCAGGGTGAAGATTTTCCATGGTGTCACTCCTGCTGTCACTCACAGTGGGAGCACCCTGGTGATCTGATCCTCACTCTCCAACCCTTAAAAGAGTTTTTCGTGTGCCCAGACACCCAACCTGAAAGGAGGCAGAGAGAAAGCCGCTCCTTTGGTCCCTGCCCCTCACTCCCTGCTGCCTCCAAGGGCTGGTGGAGCTAATTGATTTATTATTAGTGCAGTCCTTTTCAGTGTGGGTCTGTGTTTATGTTTACTTTCAGGAGCTAGAGATGATACAGATGGCTAATTTGTTTGTTTGGTATTGTTCTTCCTAGCTGCCTAGAGCTGTTTTTGTACTTCTGTATTTGTCATGGTTACTGCATACTCAAAATCTCAAGTGCCTCTTTTCCTGTGTGATGGAAAGCTTACTGAGTATCAGCTGAAAAGTCATGACTGTTTAGAAGGATTCTCTCTTTTGTCCCTTTGTCCGGCACTACCCCCCATTGTCTTTGTTTAGGTGGGGAGCTCTGGGAGGCAGACAGCCAGCTACAGTCCGGAGGTTTCCCAGAATACCCAGAAAACATGGACAATGGGATTTTCCCTGGCTCTGAGCCTCCAAAATGGGTCACCTTCCATGCTGGTTAGCAAGGAACACGGGCAGGGACAACTTGTGCTGCTAGAAAGAGAAATGGTGGTGGTGGGGAGGGAAGCAGCTGCATTTGATCACACAGTATTGCTGCCCAGTTGCTGCTGGTGGGAAGAACAAGCCTGCTGATTAGCATTCCCAAGAATACAATTAGGAGACAAGGCTATTTTCAGCAGTGTCCCCTCTCAAGGCTTGTAAAGACACAAGCGCAAAGAAGCCCGGGGTAGGCGCTTCCTCCACCGCAGGCACTGGATGGCTTATATTAGCACAATGCTCCAAATCCCCTGTAAGTCCTCCCAGAAAGGGAGAGTAAATATAGTTTGTCAAACAGTTATCTTTAGCACACTGTCTCGTCTGCCAGCATGGATCTTTCTGCATGACCTCCTGCTAAGTCAGGGCAATTTCTTCTCGTTTGCTTACTCCTGCCTGCGATGCTGTTCCCGGAGGGGAACCAGGGCTCCCTAGGGCTGAGGGAGAGAGTTTCCACACCCCCCACGCTGACCAACGTCTGTACAGATATAGCTGGGTTATTGACCTCTAAACCCAGTTTTTCTCATCTGCTTTAAAATGCAAAAAAAAAAAAATGGGATGGAAGATCACACAAAAGGAGGGCAAAGGGAAAGCAAGCTGTCTCTGCTAGGGACCCCCTCTGAACTCCAGCAGGCAAGGGACATGCTGAGTCCACATCTCTGCAACAGATTCTCTGTGATGATGGGATCGTGATAGAAGAAGAAACATGAGGGAGGTTTTGCAGGGGGCTGAAACCAGCCCTACCTCACACTTCTGCTTAGACAGGCAGTCTTTCCCTGCCCGGTCTCACTTTGGCATCACTTCTCTTGTGCCACTGCTCATGCACACACACACAGTTCTCCACTGGACCAGGCTGCCTCTGACCTGCCAGTTCCACGAGCAGTAGCATAAGCACAACGAGGAAGAAGGGTAAGTCCCACCTTTGAAGGTTTGCTCAGGCTGGGACAATTGGGGCTGGCTCATGGGCCATGCATGGGTTGTGGCAAGGCTGGGACATCATGAGGCAGCAACTGAACCCTTGTGAGCTGAAAAGAGGACATGTGGAGAAACGGGGCCCCACACACCAGCAGGCACCTTGCCTGCAAGATGAAGAGCATCCCTTTTTGTAGCAAAGAAAAAAGAGTGAAGGATCAGAGCTGACTGCAGCTCTGGCCACCTACCAGTTGCCCTGTGAGCTGGGGCACTGCAGCAGGGGAAACCCCCTGCCCCTGACACTGCAGTCTCTGCCCCACTACAAGGCAGCTACATGGCAGCAAGCAGCTATCTGGAAAACTTGATAGCACCCAGCAGCCAAAAAAGCCTGATCCAGGACAGATCATGGCTGTACCAGAAAGTCAGAGGCAGAGTTTGCCTCCCATAGGGTGAGCTGGAGCAGGGAGAAGGCAGGCAGCCCCAGTACACCATGTCCATAGGAGCGCTGAGTTTCACAGCAGGTCTCCTGTGCCCATTGCAGCGGACAGTGATGTGCCTCTGCACAAAATTCCGTATGTCTGAACCACTAATTTTCAGATAAATAATCTCCTTTTTTTTAATCTCAGTGGAGTCTCATCTCTTCAGGATACTGCCACAGGCATGTGGTGTAACAAAGCTCAGAGACTCCGTTGTAAGGAAAAGGGGGAGATTAATGGCCCCAGCTGCTACTATAAGCTTTACTCTCCAGGCTGCACACAGTTGGAGAGGCATCATGTTGCAGCTCCTTCCCCTGTGCCACTCTCTATATGGCTGGGGAACTCTCCAGAACAAGAACAACATCATTTTATTGCCGTCTGCCAGACGAAGAGACCAGGCCATGCTCTTTCATCAGAAGGTCCCCCTGCTTCCTTCTGCACTTCTGAACAGAGCTCTTCCTAGCTCACCAAGGCCAGGTCCCCATCTCTGCTGTACAGCAACTCCAGCTTGGGGGAAAGAAGGCCAGTGTGTGGCCTGGTGAGCTGCTGTTTATCCAGCAGGTGTTGAAGAGGGACCGGCTGTCCCATGGGGTGACTACATTTAATAGTGCTCTGGGAATGGAGAGTGATCCCAGCTCTGGCTGAGCACCAGGAAGGGGACAGAAGAGAAGCTGTCACCAGTATCCAACTGCCTGCTGCAGAGGATCACATCCAAAAAACCTCCCTCTCCTGGCAATAACCAAGGGTAGCTCCATTAAATATGTATCTGTGAGAAACCTGCATGCTGGGGTGACCTGGATGAAGGAAAAGAAGGTCAGACACCTGCGTGCCAGGTGTGGGGCCTACAGCTGCATCTGTCCTGTGGCCAAGCCAATGCAGGGGCACCAGAACTACTTTGTACAACACAGGGTGTATGATAGGCTCCAATCCATGTGCTCTTTCATCTCAGGTCATCAGCTCCATCTCTTCCTCCATTAACTTTGAGTGATGGAGGAAGAGAGGGCTGGCAGGAGCCTGTGCTGCCATGGATGCAGGGATGCTGCTCACCTCTCTGCATGCAGTACATTACTCAGCTCTACTCTCTCTTTTCCAGGCACCTCATGGTCCCTCCTGATGGTGCTACCCCCTTGCAATTCTCCCTTGCCCAGTGTATGCCAAAATGCACTGCCTTGGCCCTGCACAGCCACTTGATGCTTCCCCACCTCATCCTACTAGGGAAATGAGATTAAGACCAGCCACAGGACTCTTTCATCCAGCACAGCTCCACTCCAGCCAGCTATGACATGGTGGTCAGCCTTACTCCCAGGTGATTTCCCTGTGGTTTCCTGAGATGCCAATGCACACATGCAGCACAGACATGCCAGCAGACAAAAAAACCTCTTGGAGAGCATATCCAGTGGTTTAAATGAAGCTCACTACTACCAGATCCATTACCTAGCTTATTACTTTCCTTAACTTTTAAGAAATTCTGACTCTATCATAACTTCCATATGCCTGACCCCAGCTCCTGCCTTCATCAGCTCTCTGGTGGGCTTGAGGGTAACAGAGCACACCTCAGTACTGGAGTCCAGCCACCCTCACCCCTGATCCTGACATGGTTTGCATCCCAGGACTCACAAAACCCTTTCCCATTAGGAACATTGCTAAGGAGACAGCAACAGTAAGAAATAGCATCAAGAAATTCTCCCAGCCCTGCATAATTATTATAAAACAGTGAGATGCTAGTACCAGTGAGCAAAGTCTTAAAATACTAGTGAGATTCTGCTTGGAAGTTTTCCTCTTGTTGTTCATGGAAAAGGACTGTATTTCCCAGGTAAATTAACCTGAAAAACGTTTCTAAAGTTAGTTTAAGTGTGAATTTTTCAACAACATTTTTTGCTTGTTTTTCAAATGCAAATTAAATTTGCAGTGACAACAAAAACACTTTTGCCTTTACTCAAAGGGAAACAAGTGCTATGGAGCAAAGGCAGACCAGTGGATAAAGTCCTTCACTCCATCGATTCTGCACTTCCTTCTGATTATTCTGAAAAGCAGCCAGGACATGACCAGCATAGAGACAAAAGCCTTGCCATGCTTGGGACAGGACCCAGCATTTTATTTCACTCATTGGCCACTCCCTTTCCTTCCCACTTTTTCTGAAGATATGGTTATGAAAAAGTTGAGGATGGAGCAACTTTGCTCTGCTCAGGTCCAGACTGATCTTCTGCCTTATCTGAACATACAAACTACCCTAGAAGAACCAACATTTCTTCTGAATTATTTATAGTTTATGGAAATGATAATAACATAGAAATTTGCAATGATTTAATTAATTATGGATAAGTAACAAGGTAATGCTAGCAATACTTTTAACTGGAAAACCTATTTATAAGGAAATGATTTCTTATAAATGATTAAAGCAAAACTGTCTGTGTTGTAACTCATAATTTACATTTAAGACCTGATTTTTCTCACATTTCTGGTGAAAGTTTACTCATAGGAATGCTCCCATGGAGCTGATGAAGTCAATGACAGAGCTGTTGGCAGGATGGAATCCAGTTTAGAATTAGAAGAACAGGTTCCAAAAGAAAAACTTTTTCTGTTTTGTGTTTTAAACTAATTCAGTCCCTAAAAGACGAGCTTTGCTTTTTGCTTGGTGAGGAAACTCATCTTATTTTGCCTTTCTTAACCCCATTTTAAAAGCAAATGAAGCCCAGATGACACCAACTGCTTCATAAGTATTGCTTACCATTTTCTTAAACCACTCTTGCCTGACTGTACAATAGCTCCTGGCAATTTGGACCCTTGCCCATACACTTGTGAGTACCGTGACAAAGCCCAAAGTTTGGTTGCTGAGCAATGATGGGAGGAAGGGCACCTGAAGGAGTATGCCACGTATCAGCTAAGCAAGAGGAATCAAATTTGGACTGCCATCACCAGCCTCACTCTGGTGAGTATTTCATTGAACTTGAGGATTGCAAGATGTTCCTTCTTTATTTTGTCCCTTTTCAAGAAGGTGACAGTAAAGAACTATCCTTTCTATTTACTGCAAGTTAAGTGAAACACTCAAAGTACTTTGGCATTTGTCAACAGGCAAGGGTTGAGCCTCAAGGAAGGGGGGGTATCAGCCAAGGCCCTGTTGTCAGCTTTCCTTGATGGTCCTCAGAACTTTGCAAACTTGAGAGTCTGTGAGCTCCAAAAAGTGTCCCACTCACAGACATACTGGTGGCAGCCTGCTGTAGTTCAGGAGAGCTCAAGGGGCCTTACAGGGGACCACTGTTCACAGGGTCATGAGATGACTGGCTTTAGTAATCCACAAATTTCCATCCTGGACACGGTCTGGGTCAGTAATTACTGGAATTTTCTAAAGTCCAGTAATAATGATAGCATTCCACTCAGGCTACAATTCAGGTAAGGAAAATTCCAAGGCTGTCAGAGGATGACTGATTATTCCTGCTCTTTATACCACCTTGGCCATGCAAGAGCTCATGGTACAGTCAAGGGATGCTTCATTGGCTGACTCCTTATACAGAGCCCAAGGCCTGATAGAAATTCCTTAGATCACAAAGTGGTTCAGACAAACAGAGGTGAATGCACCATCACAATCAGGACAAAATGGGCTGTGCCAAGCACCTCTCTGGAGCTGCTTGGAGAGAGCTTAAATGAGCCCTGAGGCTGCACACAGTGAGGAGAGGCAGTATGGCTGAAACCCAGCTCTCTCAGACACCCCTTCCCCTCCAGGCACCTCTCAAGGCTCTCCCCTAAGGAAGGTGCTGCCAGCAGCAGGGGAAGGGAACAAGGGAGGCTGGAAGGGCTGGTACTCCTGTCCTTCTGCAGCCAAGGAGAAGCTAAAAAAGGAACCCAGAAGCTTTCCTACGCAGGCCGCATTTATTGGTGCTGCTCCAGTGCTTCATGGACTGTTATCCATCAAAAGCAGCACTGAAATTGGCACTCTTCACAGAAAAGGAAGGGATCCACCCCAAAACACTAAATGTCAGGAAATTTTTGTGACACAGGATGAAGAAACACATGCTGCCGCTGCAGTTCAAAATGTTCCTGCTCGGAAGATAACCAGGAAGCAGCATGGTTGGTTCACACCTTCCACTAGTGCCAGGACCACACAAAACCCAGGTAGCCCTCCCTGAGAGGTGGCCAGAGGCCAAATGGCTAACCACCCAGAGTGTACCACCATTCCCAGAAAGTCTTACTAGCTGGAGAGCCTCTCCATTAAGAGGTAGATTTCAGGAAATGTCCAAGTTGAGCAGGAAAGAAGAGGAGCTGAAATCAGTCATCCACCTTCACGAGTTAATTTTAACGTGGTAGGACAAAGAGGTCTGGACAAAGAGCAACCGTAACCCAAAGAGGCAGAACTGGTAAGATAAAATAACCATTTGGATTATAAAAATATTAATTGGGGGCATAAAGGAGTTGGTTCAGTTAAGGGCACAGGTTATTTGTCTCTCCAAAGCAAAACAGAGGGCTTACACAAATGGAACAACTCTCAGTATGAAACTAAACATCAAAATACTAATTAAAAAGCACATCTAAAAATTTTTGCTTCATTATGTTTATCATGGTTTGTTTTCTCCAAGAAAACCAGAATGGGTGTCTAAGCATAATTTTTGAACTAATTAGAGCAAGTTAAAGCCCCAGCTGGGCCCATCCAGCCCCCTTCTTTCCAGGTGCAGGGAAGCCCATACCCACTGCCATTACTGCATGACGTGTTGTGTTGCCCAGAGTTAATAAAGAGAGCATGGTACTTTCAGCAACGAAAATAATACCTTCCCTCTGTAATTTCTGTAGGGGAGGTTGCCCTAATTGTATTCTCATGGGGAAGAAGGATAGAACCCTATTTAATCATCACCACAAAATCACAGGGAACTTAGTATTTGGAATTTTTAAATTATTACAGTATGAATAGTTATGAAAGAGTGATGGGAAAAGTGGTCCTTATGCTGATTTGACTTCCCTGCAATTCCTGGAGTAGGAGCTGCAAAGGCATGAGTCAGTGTGCAGAAGCTGATTTATTTCCCAATTTTTGTGAAGTGAAAAAACATGATGTTCAGCATCACCTTCCTGTGCTTGCATTGAAGTCTTTCATTAGTACCCTGATTTTAGAGTTTTCTAACAACTAGCTGAGGGGTGAAACATCTTAAAAGAGAAAATTATTTGTTCTTAGTGCTTAGCAGCACCTGAATAAGGTAGACTGGAAAAACAATACTTGTAAGTATTCTGGACAAAATTAAATGCCTCGTTCTGTTATGCAGTTGTTATCTAATATCTTTAAGTCCCTTTCTACATACAGTTGGAGAATATGACACACTTATAAAAAAAGATTAGAAAAGGGCTGGAGAAAATGTGGATTTATGGTTGGAAAAAACTAAAGGTATCTACTCAAACCACCTCCTCTCCAAAAAAATCAGGTCTCTTTCAGCTCATAAAGATGCAAAAAGAAGAAAAACCCCAAAACCATGTGAGGAAGAAGGGGAAGGTCCAGTTGCTTTCTCGTGACCCTGGCTGAGTGGGTGGCAGGGTGAGGCCCCCATTGCATCTGGGGCACTCCTGAAACCCACCACATGCACATTTCCCCACCAGCAGCCTGCCACTCCTGCCCAGCAGTGGGGGAATGACTGGGCTTGCTGCCACTGCAAGGAAGCAACCTGGTGAACCAACAACCCATTTCATCTCTGTGTACTTATCTCCTGTTTGTTTTTAAAGGGTTGCCAAAAAGAAAAAAACAAAACAGCATGAGACTTCTCTGGGCTGGCAGTGGGTGGGGGAAATAAGTGGTTTATAGTGAAAGAGGGTAAAAGACAATGCAGACTTGGCATTTTTGCAGTGAAGAGTGAATGCACTCCTTCCCAGAGGCAGCAGCTGAAAATCATAGACTCGTAGAATGGTTTGTGTTGAAAGGAGACCTGAAGATCATCCAGTTCCAACCCCCCTGCCATGGAAACCTTCCACTAGATCAGGTTGCTCAGAACTCCATCTAACCTGGCCTTGAACACCTCCAAGGTGCCTCCAAATTGGAGGCTCCCCAGGATTTATTTCTCAGGGAAGCCACAGCCTGGACAGGGCACCTTAGGATGGGAGGGGGGCACCCCACAGCTAGGGACCGCCAAGGCAGGAGGCAGCAGGCTGGGGGGCAAACAAAGGGACCCCGAGATGGGGACATGGCCGGATGCTGTGCCAGGCAGAGCAGGTTCTCACATCTGCCCCAGGGCTGCTGGCGATGGCAGCTAATGGGCAGGGATGTTTTTTGTGGTGTTTGCTGAGTCAGAGGCGATGAGATGAAGAAACACCTAGTACAGTGAGAAGCTTCTATGAAGCACTTCCTGGTTACTCTGTAAACTTGTTTCATAGGGGGTTTCAACTTGATGCAACATTTTGGGGTTTACCATGAACTCTTCTATTCCAGTTTCTACAAAACCAGCTCTGGAGTGGCAGAAAGAAAAGTAAAGTTAGGTGAAGTATGTCTAAGAATACCTGCAGAGCTGTCACCCCATCTTCAATGTACCTATGCCAGCCAGCAAGACAGCCATATGGGCACTAACATGTACTTGAGAGCTTTCTATGGGAGATGTGTGTCTTTTTTCCCAGGAGGGAGAGTTCGGCCTCTCAGGGGGTTCCATGATTAGAATTTGAACACCACACTTTAATGCTCAAAGCCTATGGCATGCTCCAGAGGCTGTCTGGAGGCAGTGAAAGAGTTACCTCTGGAGCAGTGCAGCAGCTCCAGGTGATGAAGTGGATAAGCAAGCACTCCATTCATCTGCTTCTAGCACTGCCTGACCTTGGGCCCTGGCAGAGGAAAGGCGTCTGCTCCTGGGAACAAAGGGCAGGGGAAGGAGGATGACTCAGGAATACTGGTGGCCTACATGGGATCAGGGCAGGGCAGCTGGGCTGTTCCATGGCCATGCCTGGCAAGTGGCAAGGGTCACTGGCTGCAATGCATCCTACTGCAGGAAATGCATCCATACACTGTCCAAACCCACCCATCTTCTGTTTTAACAGGGGGAAAAAAAATTCTTTTTCAGTTTCCCTGTCCTAGTCTTTCTTTCTTTCTTTCCTTCCTTTCTTTCCTTTCTTTCCTCTCTTTCCTTTCTTTCTTTTTCTTCTCTTTCTCTCTTTCTTTCTTTTTCTTTTTGTGTTTGCCTCCTTACGGGAGCATATACTGAAGGTAGTTTATACTGGGGCTGGAATATAGCATCTGTAGAGACAAGAGTCCACTTGAGGAAAGGTGGTGGTTGGGTTTGGGTTTTTTTCAATTATTTTTCAAAAGATGCAGTTGCAGCTACCTAAATGCAGATGCTGAAGGAGGAGAAATATGAAATGCTGAGGGCTGAGCCTTTTCAAGCCTAATGACTGGAGATAGCCCTGTTGGGCTCCAAGTATCTCAGCCAACCTGGTGCCATTAATTTCCACATGGTCCAGTGTTTTCTCCTCCCTGCTGAGGAGAGGCTGTGTTGGTGTGAGCACTGCAGTTGCACCGTAACACCCTGCACAGCACATGGGGTGTCCCATGCCACTTTGGGGGCAAGTTAAGACACATGGAGCAGGTGCAACCGGCAGGGCAGATGCCCCACTGCAGGCGTCCCATCCTGTCCCACCGAGAGCCACCGCCCTGCAGCTGAACGGACAGGCAAGCAGGGCTTGGACTGGGCACAGAAGGAAAGGATCCAGGGGCTCTGTTGACAGAACAAGCCACTAGAGAGCACTCTGAAATGTATTTATACCCTTTGCCTAAGTGCTAGTTCATAAAAACACACGGTTGCCATGGCCTGGTTTACAGCACGTCTAAAAAGAGAGCTCCCAAACATACCAGGTTTTCTGAGGCCACTGCAAAGGCGGTCAAAGCCTCCCTTGTGTGGCACCTGTCCCACCCCCTGGGATCCAGGCACAGGGCAGCACCCACCAGCTCCACGCATCCCTTCTTGTCCCACACTGCTGTTTACAAATAAATGTCAGGATAGTATTAAAAAAAAAATTAATATGGTACTTGGGCAACTATAGCTTTTTCAAGTTTTCTTTTTTTTTACATATAAAAAATGGAGTAAATATTTAAAGTTCCTAGTTTCCTTATGCTTAGTGTCAGAAGTAAAAAAAAAAAAACAACAAAAAAACATAAAATGCCAAACTGGCAGTGAGTTAGTTCAGCAGCTATCAACAAAAGCATCATGCAGTTGAACTGCCAGGAAAAAGTATCTCTGAAGAAAAAAGGCATGGAGTGGGTTGGAAAAAAATATAATAATCACACATTCTTCATTAAAACACTTTTAATACTACACAAGTTACAGTATCACCTTTTAAAAAGTTTAAAAAGGAATATTAACAGTAGCACTGTTGCAGCTAAAGCACTTCAAAATAATAAGGAAAAAAAAAAGAAAAAAGCTTGTAGCCCAGGAAGTAGTAATAAAGGGAGAATCCACTGGAGCGTTATTGTAATTGAGCAAAAGGAAAAAGCAACGTTCAATGTGAGAAAATGAGCTATGTATGAACACCCTCCTTTTTTTTGTTGTTTTTGTTTTTGTTTGTTTTTCTTTTGCAGTTCTCAAGTTTTATAGTGGAGATTAAGACTTGGCTGGGGGCTGAAAGTCAGCTGAGCGAGCATAGCCACCATGTCTTTTCCATCTATGTTGTTTCTGGGCCACTGCCTGGCATCGCTGGCTGGGGAGTTTCCATCCTCTCCAGGAGTCACAGAGCTGCAGGAGCGGGCGGCTGGCAGGAGGAGGAGGAAGGTGTGCTTCCTTACAGGCCTCTCCGCCGAGTCACACCAATGTCCCTCGGCCCCAAAACAAGGGTGTGCTTTGTCAGGAGCAGGTCTCACCCTCGGCACTCTCACAGCTGGGACACCTGATGACACAAAAGGGGGGGGCTTTTTTAGGCAGGCTTTGGAATTCAGTTTTGCTTCTTTTTTAAGCATAGGGATACCACCTTAACCAAAACATGACCTTCATCCCATGTAAGGTATTATGCCAAGCAACTTTGAAGAACTTGTTACCATCTATCAGCTCAAATTCCATTTTTTTAATAAAGTGCCTAAATACACATTTACACAGATCATAGTGGTTCCAAAGAATCCTTTACAGTTGGCATTTTTTTATATATACGTATATATATAGGTATATATATAATGTGCGTTTTCTTCAAATTGGCTAAATGTGTTTACATAAGACACCAATCTTGACTATAAGTTTTAAAGCGTAATATTGACTCAATGAATTTGTTTATCATGCAAGTCTTATACATTGACCTGTAATATGGAACACAATGTAGTGGGTGTGCTCATTAAACACTTCATAGAAAATTACTGTGCATGTGCAGTTCTGATTTTCAAATACTAATAATGACGATTTTTCTTTAAGAAAAAGTAGTCTTCAAAAAAAAATACTACTCTGCATTAAATTGCAGTTTGAACATTATCACAATAAGAACAGTTGAATAAAAAGCACCCAAAATTCTTCAATTTTATAGTTGGCTGAACAGATTTTTCCTCCTTCTCTTCCGATATTGAATGTGTTTATTAGCTGGTCCCTGGGAAGGGACGACCTCGCCACCCTTTTGCTCAGAAACAACCGCATATAACCGAGTTATAAACACCTCAACAGAAGGGCTCATACAGCTGCAGTGTTGCCAATGAACTACAAACAGCACAAAAACATCACTATAAGACTTGAACTATTTCTAGTAACCAATGATTTATTGATTTGAGAAGTCTGCTTGGTGATGCAGAAGCGTGATCAAAAGAAGTGGCTTTACAAAAGATTTCTCCAAAGTAGCTTAAAAGGCAGGGCCAGGGCTATTATGTGCAGCCCAAATTGCTTTCATTTCAACCAGTTTATATTTTCATTTTCAAAGAATAGCAGTAGGTTTGTTTCAAGCATACGTAGTAAGGAAATTACAGGTTTCCTCCACCCACATTTGGGCTGTCACTGATATGCCCGCGGGCAATTTGGCAGAGCCTCAGTCACTGCTGTCACTGTACCACACCGTACCTGCCACTACTTGGAAATACCGGGTCAGCGATAGTAACAATAGCAACAGCACTAGAGGTGACTGATAAGCAAAATCAAAATCCATATGCACTATCTGAAAATTAAAGTAAAATAAAAAAAAAGTCTCTTCCCCACATCCCCAGCTTTGTCCAAAGACACAAAAACCCCACAAGTGACACTGAAGACCTTCAGAAATGACAGTGCTACATTGGCACCTTTGCCAATCATGTAACTAAGTTCGTTATCAAAATTCCACGTTATGGTATGCAACTGGTGAATAAATGCAGTTTTGTAATCTTACAACTGATCACGAGAACTGCGGTCAACTTTGCCTTAAAAAAAACCCAAAACACCAAACCAAAAACAAACAAACCCATAAATCCCTAACTCAACAGCGCCTCTTGGACACCTCTCCTCATCCTACTCTGGTGGCAACTTCCCTTGAGAAAGGGTGAGCAATTTGGAACTGGATCTGGAGGATCTTTCATCGCAACCTGAGCCACATGCTTCTGGGAGAAAGCCCTCCTGCTCCCTAAGCTCACCTGGCCAGCGGGATGGCAAAAGGCATGCCTGCCTTGGCTAGCCACTCTTGTCCCCATCTGCCTCAGACCAAGCCTGCATGCGACCAGCTCTACAGGACAGGGGCCAGGAATAAGGAATCACAGACAGTAAGGCAATCTTTACAATGTCAGAAAGTGTATTTGGCATTAAAAAAAAAAAAAAAAGAAAAGAAAGAAAAAACAGAAGAAACAAGTGCATACAAATACAGCTAGAAGCATTTCTGGTTTGCCAAGTGCTCTCTAAAAAAAGCAGCGCAAGTCACAGCCTACATTGAACAGTAACTGTCACCAGGGAAGCACAACAAATAGTTGCTATAACAAAAGGGAAAAAAAGAAAAAACAAAACAGAAAAAAGAGAAGAATTAGAAGAAATGCCTTTATAATAAGTACATACCTTTTGTCTTCAAAAAATATAGAAACACAATGTATTCAAAAAAATCAAAATTATACAGCCATGTTTATGAAGTCTACATTTCCCTTGTCTTGAAGATATATATATATTTATATATATATATTTATAGATATATACAGAATTCGAGCAGTTCGAGTTCAAGGTGACGTCGGGCGGCGAGCGCAGGCGAGTCACGAGTCCCTCTCCTTTTTCACTTTCACATCTCCGGCCAGGATGGTGGCAATCTCCCCTTGCATGAAGGCCCAGGGGACGTTGGAGCCGACCAGGGGACATTTCTCCCCGCTGGGGCAATACACCTCTCCGCTGGCTCCCTGCTGCTTGATGCTCTGCCGGGAGCAGGGGAAGCAGAACTTGTGGGAGGGGACGGAGGGGCACTGCACGAAGTGGGTGTCTTCCAGGCGCTCGTGGCAGAGGGTACAACACAACGGGACGCTGGCGGCGAGGGACGAGTCCGGCAGGCTGGCGGGGTGGACAGGCTCCAGCCCGCCCGCCGCCGCCGAGTTGGCCCCCTGGCCCGGCACCTCCCTGCCGGGGCCCAGCCTTCTTTGGTTCATGGCGGAGGGCGAGGGGGGGCTGCTGCTGTTCCTCCGCGTGGTGGAGTGGACCTGGTTGGCGTCTTTGGAGGCGTGGTTGCCCCCGGCATTGTCCGCCACCAGAATGAGGGCGGCCATGGGGGACTGGCCGTTCTGTGCCGCCTCGGGCGGCGTGGTCCGGTTGGAATGGGGCGAGGCGGTGGGCGGCGGGGGCGACATGAAGGGGGTGGCCGTCAGCGGCAGCTTCATCCCTTCCGAAGAGGTGGGCAGCCAGGGCTGCACCTCCCCGTTGATCTTCGGGGGTCCAGCCTCGCCCTCCGGCTCGGGGGAAGGCTTCCTCTTCCGGGCGGCCCGGGCCCCTGCAGAGGCAGAGGTGGGGGGAAGGAGGAGGGTAAGAAGGCAGCGCAGTCACAATGCATCGCCGAGCAACCGCGCAAACGGGTGGCCTCGGCCACCCCCCGGGCACCTGGCCACCCAAGCCGCCGGGCCGCCGCCCCGCACGCCCAAACCCGCCCGGCATCCCCCGCCCCGCATCCCTGGAGGGCCCCCCTCCCGCCCCGTCGTCCCCTCCCCTTTACCGCACAAGTTCC
>JACBWW010000002.1:16458833-16699257 GCA_020086605.1 Lanius collurio | reverse complement strand
CACCGGCACCGGGGGTTCCTCCTGCCGCCGGGGGGCCGCCGCGCCCCCGCCCCGTCTCGCCCCCGGGGGAGGCTGTGGGAGCGGAGAGGGACAAGGCGAGGGGCGGGGGCGCGCTGCAGCTCCCTCCTTCTTTTCTGATTTTTATTCTTGTTGGATGTATTACTATTTCCCTCACCGCCGAGGGGCTTTGCTGAAACCTCCCACCCGTGGGCGCAGAGGAGCACGGGGCGCCTCCCGCAGTGCCGGGCTCGGTGTTCCCCCTCCTGTCCCCCGCCCTGCTCCCCCTGTGACCTTGGGCACGGCGCGGCGCCCCGGGCGCTCCCCGCAGCTGCGGGGTCCCCCCCGCCGGGCCGGTCATCGCCACCTCCGGGCAGGGGCCGGCTCCCCGCCGAGCAGTGCCCGGCTTTGTTCTCCCCGCCGGAGCAGGAGGCACTATTAGAAATAAATACAACGATTACCCAGCTTTTTTTTTTTTTCTTAACTGTTGTCATTGTGCACAGGAAATAGGACGTTCTAGATTTCCTGTCACTTTAAACCACAAACCAGCAGTTCTCTAATGCAGATTAGCGAAATTCACACAGACTAAGCAAAAGCTGTCTCTTTCCCAAAAAAGAAAAACCTGTTTTCCCGACCCCCTTCCAAGATGTGAATCGTTCATCCGCCACCTGCATCCTCACTGAAACACAGGGTGGGGGCAAGGGAGGGAGCAAAAGAGGGTGTTCGCTCTCCTCGTGTGGCACAGGAGGTGAAGCAACCCCTCACCGGGCGCATCCCGGCATGTACGGTCGGCTGCACGCCTTTGCCCGTACAGGGTGAACACGGCGGAGGCTGCTCCCCCCGACAGCCGTGCTCGAGCCGCCCTTCCCACGGCGTTATGTAGGTTACGGGGGAGGGAGGGAAGGAAGGCGGGAGGCGGGGGCCGACCGGGGCTGGGGAAGCTCTGACGTCCGTCGCCGCCGCCGGGAGGTGGCTCCCCGCGGCTGGGGGCCGCCCGACGGCGCTGCGGGGCTGGCCCCGCCATCAGCGCCGCCGCTTCGCTGCACTTGCTCGGCCGGGCTGCCGGGGGCCGACGGGCGGGCACCAGGGACAGAGCCGCCCCCCTCTCGCCCCCCGGTCGCTCCCGCTCCGCCCGCCGGGGCCGGGGACTGGGTGTCGCCACCGCTTGTGCACCCCGGGGCTGCGGGGGCTCCCTTGCTTCCCCCTGCCCTGGCCTCCTTCTCGTCCTGGCTGCAGCGCTAGCCCCCCGTGCCAGGTTGGGTGACTTTGCAACTGCATGGCTGGCTGGGCGTCCTGGAGGCGCCGGGCTGTATATAGGCGAAATAAAAGTCCGCCCCGGCCCCCAACCCAGCCCCGCACGTCGTTGCGGCGGTCAGGGCGCTACCTCGGGAGCTGCCCCCGGAGCCCTCACAGTTCCTAGCAGCCCTGCGGGGTCGGCTGGGACCCGTGGGCAGGAACAAGAAGGGGGCAGCCCTGCTGTGGCCCCGACGTGTTCCCGGAGAGCCAAGGGTTAACATCGGCTCGCTTTTCCCGAGCAGCCCTCCTTTCACATTGCATCAAAGTCCTTTAAAGCTGTGTCTCTTCCCTCCTCCCCTCCCAGGCTGGAAAGACGATTTATCCATGCAAGCTAAGTAAACAGATCTTTGTTTTCGTCTTCCACCCACTGCCCTCTTTCTCCAGCCCAAAGCTGGAGCCTCGCCAAGCCGGCTGCAGCGATCGCTGCCTCCACACACACACTCACACACGGGGAGGGGGGAAGAAGCCGGGTTTCTCGGGTGAGGCAATGCGCCTGCAATTGGCAGGGACAAGGCAGGAATTGTAATTGCACTTCATCATGTGATGGCTTATGAAAGAGGAAGTTTGGATGTTTTAGTCACGTACTCCTTTGCCCTCTTGCTTTAGCCTCCAGGTTCTCCGAAGGAAAAAATTACATATATTTATATATACTGGTGGAAAGCCAAGAAACAGTGTGTTTGCGCATTTCAGATCATGAGCAGAGCTGGAGTGCTAGCTGAGCGAGGCTGCAGGGTAAGAAGAAAGCAAAGCTTTGAGCTGTGGCAGGCTTTTAAGTGCAGGACAGAAAATGTGATCTGTATTTATTTTCCTTTATTTTTAATGAAAACTAGCTGCATGGAAAAGTCAAGATGAGCAGTATTCTGGTTTTGCCGCATTAGCTGCCTTTGAATTCATTCTGATGGAAAAGGAAAAAAAAAACCTAACAAAATCATGTTACCAAGCTCAATGTCAAAAAGCTGATAAAAAAATAGTGGCAGTGCTACATGGGAAATTTGGTTTATGTATCAAATCACAAAAAAAATAGTTCAAAGCTGCTGACTGTTACAGCAGTAACCGCACAAGATTCGAACAAATAATGCATTTGTCTCTTGTTCTTTTTTCTCTTTTTTGAAACAGAAACCATCCGTTTGTGCCTGATCTCTGTGAAACGCCCCTTGCTGCAGCACACCAAGGCTGTAGATAGGAGCAGTGAGTGCTGGACAATGTCTTATGGGGTGCAGGGCTGTGAAGGTCTGGGGCAGTCCCTGACCAAGGAGCACCATGGTGGCATGGATGAGGGTCCAGCACAGTGTGGAAGGCTTTTGTCTTGTTCTGGTGTGCCCAGTGTCATGGGTGAGGGAAGGAGAGGAGAGGAGAGGTTGGAATGGGGCAGCTCTTTGAGGTGAATTCTGTTTGCTACCTGCACATCAATGCCATGCCCTTTCTCACCATGTGTTTTTTTGCTTTTGTCAGTGAACCACACTGAGATCGTGCTGTGTTCTTCTTGCTTCCTGCAGAGTCTTACATCCTTTCCCACCTATCCTCTGCACTGGCAGCAGTGATCGCATGCAGACCCTCCTCCCAGAACTGCACCCCCAGCCTGCACTTCACCCACATACCTATGCTATCCCCCATGGGGCTTCTCCTTCCATGTCCAAACCAGTGCTCCTCACCTGCTCCCCTCTGCCCTCAGCATTCTTCTTTCCCTTCTGAATGAGGACTGTCTTATGTCCTTCTCCGGCAGATAAGCACTGTTTCCTCCACGGCTCTTATTTGCATCCTTCTGTTGTGGCTGAAGTCCTGCCCGGTAATATCAAAATGGTCATAGCCAAGATAGGAAGGGCAATTATGCAGAAGGGTGCTACCACCTCTCCTTCACTGATCCATAATGAATTATGGAGTTGGCTCTCCCAGAACTGGGAGAGGAGAAGCTGGGAATAGTCCTTGGAGTTTTGGATTTAGTCAGATGCAGGTGATCCTAGGCCAAGAATGTTTAATTTAGTGCTATAGGAGAAAAAAAGATACTGGTGCAAATGAGAGTGTCGTCAGTCACAGCTTGTTGACATAAATAGGCTTTGGACAGGCTCATGGTAACCCACTGATCCTGCAGATCTTTACAACCAGTTACAGGAGCATCACTATGAATGTAAAGCTGTGTGCACTTACGGGTTTGCAGGATAAGAGCACGCTTACCCGAGAGCCACTCGTCAGCAGCGTGCTGATGGCTGCCCTGCAGCCTGGAGCTGACTGCTGATGGCAGGAGCTGACAGAGCCACTGGCACAAAAATACTCCACTGAGGCCGGAGAGAGGTCACTGCACTAGCTCAGTGTGAGGCAGGACATGCCAGAGGATTGAGAGGGACTCGAGCAGCTACTCAGTGTCTGATGTTTGCCATACATGGGGCCTTTTATTAACTCCTTGACAGCTGCATTGAACGCTGCTGTTTGGTGTTAACTTCTGAAGAGCTGCGAAGCACCTGAGCAGAGCCTGCCTAAAAAAAGAAACGCAACAGGACAATCGTTGACCATTAATTCACGGATGTGTCCCGAAATACGGAGATGCGATGTGTGCTGCTATTCCGCTCCAATGCTTTGCTCTAGACAGCTTGGGCAGTGACTTGCACTGTGAGCGAGAGCCTGGGTGCTACAGCTGCTGCTCCATTGGTGGGCTTTGCTCTAGGCAGTTTGGAGCAAAATTTGCATGCTTTCTTTAAAAAAAGTAGAAACAATTCTGTTTTTAACAGCGCAGTTGACTTTATGCCCTCTTTTCAAGTAGAAGTAGAAAAAAAGCAGCAAGAAAAAGATCATGGAAATACTTGAGAAATTCAGAGGTTACTACCCTCCGAAGAGAACGAAAAACTTCAGAGAGACACTTCCAGATACCAGAAGAAAGGGCAATTGATGTGGAAAAGCTTCCGCCCCTTATCCCCAGGCTGAGTAAATAGGCATGTCGGGTTATCCCATTTACACCCCGCCTTGGTGCTCTGCATTTCGAGCCACAGTCAGCAATTGTCTGCAGCCACAGGCGAGGGGGGCAGGAATGTGGTGGCCGGGGGCTTCCCGGGGCGCAGGCAGAGCGGCCGGCTGGCCGGGTGACCCCTTCCCAAAATAAACAGGAAGCCCAGGAAGCAGTGACCCCTCCGTGACACCGCGCTGGCTCTGCTCCCTGCCTTCTGTGCGGGAGTCGACAGGCTTCCAAATACCCTCAGAAAATTGGACAGGGGCGAGGACTCCACAGGAAACGTTACAAAATAAGAGCAGAAACAGATCGTCTGTTGAAAAAATTACAGAGGGCTTTAAAGCTCCTTCTTTTTAGGCTCCTGGATAGTTGTATTCCTTGTCTGTGCTTCATTCCCCTGAGCCCTTGTCGATGCAGCTTGCAGAGCCCCGAATAGCTGCAGAGGGGCAGAGCTTCCCTTTCTGCATGTGTGGAAGTGCTGCTGTTCCTGAGCAAAGCACAAAGAGGAGCCCCAAGGAGGCTGCGCCAAGGGCTTTTTGAGATGGGTTGGGGAGTTCAGGCTGGGAAATGCTTTTTCCCTGCTCGTGGGAGTTGGCAGTAGGGTCCTCACACAAAATAAAAGTCAAAACCGAGGACCAGACCTTCTCAAAGTGTGGGCCAGGGCTATTAATGCTGTTTCCAACATGGGAGTTCCTGCATTACCCAAACATCCCAGTGAAGCAGCAAACTGGTGCTTGCTGACAGCTCCAGCTGGCAAATCACCTCCCGGGCTTGCCAGAAGAACTCGCCGTCCCAAAAGCCTCCCTGCCTCGATGGCTGGTGGCCCTACAGTTTGGAGCAGGACAGGACCACCACCAGTGGGGCACGCAGCCCAGCTGAAGGGAGACAGTGCTGCTGCTGGTCTCTGGGCTTCCTGGCAGCGCCGGCCATTTCGCAATCCCACTTTTCTACTCACATGGCAGCAGTTGTCTCGTCCTCCCTGCACGGCACAGACACCTGGAGGGGCTGGGGGCTTTGGGGTGCAGGTGCCAATGGGTTTGGCCTCCACACAGATCAGCTAGTTCAAAAAGACTCGGGGGAGACAAAAGAGGAGATGGATTCCCTCTCTGATTTCCTAGCAATTGCTACGATTGTATAGCTACCAAACACTGGGTAGCAAACCAGACATGCCCACCTAGCTTGGCAGCAAGATGCACTATGCTGGTGCCCTTCCTATGCTCCCCTATACCCCTCACCTCAAGGGGATTGGTCTTTAGGGGAAGAACTCTAATACAGGGAGTAGTGGGCAGCTCCTATGGGAGAGTCTCTTGAACAGCCCACTCTTCCATCAGGAGGATTTTGATCATTGGCATGCAGAGGCTGCAAAATGGTTCATTAGGCTGCAGCCTTGGTTTGTCCCAGGCACGCTGAGATATTGTTGGGGTGCCCATGTTTCTGCTAGTCATTGCAGCTATACTATTTCAATTTTACAATGAGACCAGAGTCAACAGAAGTGTGCCCAAATCTGAGAAAACACAAAATTCAAACAAAATTTGGTTTTGGCCTCCCAGCACTTTCTCTCATTCTCTCCCTTTCTCTCCTTCTGATGCTCAAGCAGTGCCCCTCCTCTGCTGGAAACCCCTTAGGAAGCATTCCGGGCAGTCAGAGCAGGGAGGAAATGCTTTTCTCTGTGCTTCATCTCATATCCTTATCTTTTTGCTGACTGCAGTCTAATATGCTAAGTAAAAAAAAAACAAGTAAAAGAGGATATTTTTGTCTTCTTGTACATTCTGTCATATGAGTAGTACACTACTGTGTAGCAATGCTGAGGAGCAATACTTACAAGTTTAAGCATTAATGATGTATTTGTAAACTTAAACAGTAGAGTTGTATTGCATTACTTCATTCTGTCCATGTGTACTTTCAGCCAAAAAAATCACACACATCCCTTTTCTAGGCACCCACATCCCTTCTGCTCATGCTGAGCTTCAGAAGGAGGTGCCTGCTAGGAAGTACAGTTGAGTTCATATTCGATTAAAAGAACACCAGCAATTAATAACTGGTAGACCTGTGCTGGAATTAAACTCAGTCTCCTCCTGCAATTAAACTCAGTCTCCTCCTGCACATTCCAGTCATTAAAGGTACTTGCCAAAGGCTGGGACTTGCATATCGCTTAGTTTCCCAAATAGGACTGGATGAGGAGCAATCATTTCCATAATGGGTCCTGAAAGGACCTCACATCTTGCTTGAAGAATGGCCATGCCAGTGAGCTTGCTGGCGCAGCAGCAGAGGCTGCTAGCATGGCTGCACTTGCTGTTGTTTCAGGGGTCTTGCATGTGCTCTTGGAAGGTGTCAGACAGGCATCCCTCGACAAGCCTCCCCCTAACACATCTCACCAGTTTCCATATGCAGTCCATCATGATAAGGAGCACCAAGCAGCTGCCTCTTTGCTCCATGGTCTGCTTGCACTTCTGTACGCCTCATGCAGCCTCAGAGGTGAATGACTTTTGAATATTGCAGATCTGGGATGGGTTTCAGAGGCTGATCCAGAGGCAAGAGGACGATCATTTTGATCATCCATTTCCCCTTTGCCAGTTACTATTATTGCTAACTGCTGTTCCACACACATTGTAATTAAGTGGAAAAAATACAGACCAAATGAAAAAGAGTACAAGCCTCTCAAAAACATCTCTGCTTTAGCTGCAGCCTGACTCAGCCTTCAATTAACATTCTTACTTAAAATAGTTTTGTTATACAGCTTTTGTTAAATCTTACATAATAGCAGACCAAATCACCTCCCCAGAGCACCATGCTGAAGAGAGGAGCTTGGCCCTGGTTTCCGGAGCACTGTCTCATCCTGTCTTTGATCCAGATGGCCTTGGGCGTGAGCTGTGTGAGCTACCAGAGGAGAGCATGAAGCACACCTGCAGCTCTGCTTTGGTGGACACAACGAGCTGGTGCTGTCAGGAGAAGTGGTCCCGCTCTCCCCTAGCCCAGCTCTCTCAGTTCTGCCAGCACTGCCCTCAGCATTTTGGTTGTGTGGCTGCTGGAGCAAATCTGGCAGCGCCAACAGCTGCAGTGCAACCTGCCGTGGTGCCACCATCCTGCTGTGCCAGGGGTGCCTCTGGGGAAAAAGGGAACAGGTTGGGATGGGTGGCCAAGAAGAGACTTCAGCCGCAGCATCACTTTGGAGCTGCTGCAGAAGCCCCTCATGCTGCACCCACAGGTGGCCTCCCATTACCCACTAACAGCTGTGACAACCCTCCCTAAGCTGTCAGAGTACACACTGAGGAGGAGGGAGGGCCAGCAAGGCTTTCCAGGGGCACAGGGCCACTCTGGAAATGGATCTGATTTCCTGCCAGGACCTGAGGAGCTTAAAGGCGGGGCTCCTTATCCTGCAGAGCAACATGACAGCCCTGCCTCCATCACCAATAATGATAATGTGGGGAAACCCCTGGTCACTGCAGAGGAGTGTCCTTATCACTCAGTAGCACTAAAAAAACATTTACCTACCAGCATGAATTTTCCTTTGTTGGTCTTATCGGGCCTATGTCTAATGGGAACAAAACTAGAATAAAACATGTGTGCATGTGTGTGTGTGTAAATAAAATGGGAGCTTGTATTAAAATCTCAAAAATTGGAACATGCAATGCAGGTATGACATAAGGAAGATACTCCCATGTCTAGTTCAGTAAGGGGGCCTACTTTCCATTTGAAGCCATTGCTGTTAAGTTTATGGCCCCACAGATGCTCTCTAGGATTGTGAAAACCTTATCCTAGGAGTGCACCATGCTCGTAAACTAGTATGGTGATTCAAATGAGAAAGCTGGGAAAAGAAGGAGTCAGGCACATCTAAACCTAGTATCACTCACCACTCCCAACCTCAGTAAGCCAGTGATCACAGGGGCATCATAGTTCCTGCTGGGGACAGCTCTGCTAAGTCACTGAATTTTCACTAGAGTGGGATTTGGCCTGAGGTGATGATGTACTGCACCGCTTATCATGAGGTCAGGCAGTCCTGCAGCTGACAGCTCACTCCTGCCTCGTCCAGAGGACCATTGCATCTGCTTGGCTTAGCTCAGAGTCTCAGCCTGGCCCACCATTAGCGCTGAAGGAGGGTCACTCCTGCCAGTGTCCTCCTCTGCCAAGGAGCTGGGAAAACCCCTAGGGAGGACAGGAAAGTCACATAATGGGCTCAGCTCCTCTTCCTCTGGGAGATCCTGCAGTTGCACACAACCTGGAAAGAAGTAGATTAATGCAAGAGAGGCCCTTTCTTGTGAATTTTGTTTTAGACTAAGAGTTACGTGTTTTGGCAGACTTTTTGATGAATAGGTCAGCAGGGTATGGAAACATATTCTAAAGCTTTCTGCATCCTTGCACATGCTTCTAGTTGCCGGGGGTTTTGCCTACTGCTTCACTTGGAAAGGTTTAAAAGAAAATGTAAATCATAGGCAAAGAGTAGAGATAGATTTTTGTGCATACTTTTGGCACAGATTTTAGCCATTCCTTTGTAATTTGTGAAATAACAGCAAGAAATTCTACTCAACTGTATATGATATGAAAATACCAGTTTCTCTGTTTACAAATTGATTAAAAATCCCATCACAGCCTGCTATATTCATCTCCAGGTAGCATACATAAACGTCCTTAGAACTTTCTTTGCCTCAGAATGGATACAGGGCAAGTGGAAAGAATCTGGACTTTTTCACATCTTCTTCCAGAACTAGCATTGGTAATAAAAAGATATTGTTTCACATACCTCAAAAAGATGTGAATGTTTCTGTACACTAGGCTTTCAGAATCAAACTTCTCTGCTTGAAATATGAAAAAAAATCGTATGAGCAAAAGACTAAGAAACTCTTTTCAGATGTAATCAGATACACTGTCCGACAGACTGGAATACTTAAAATCCTTTTCAACCAATGGCATGTCAAGACATGCCTGCTTCGGACACTGTTAAGACATCCAGCCCCCATATTTTACATACCCTCCTAATTACATTCATATGTTCAGTTTCATATTTGACTTCTTTCTTGCAACAGAGTGCAAAGTAAAGCACTCCACCTCCTAGGTCTCATATAGGAGTTAAGCTGGGGAGTGTGAAGGATTCATGATTGTTTTATTTCTCAAATATACACCAATAAGCAGTAAGCAAAATAAAAACATTAAAAAAACCCGAAACATTACAAATGTGCGCTTTTAAATTTAAAGTATACTCTGGGCTCTTTCTCTTGGCCTTATTTTTTGGAGCACTTTGGTGTTCACACCTCTACTGTTTCCTTCTTCATCTGGCAGCTCACCAGCTACCAGGTTTCAGCTTCTCTTTATTTGGAGGAAAAGAGTATTTGCACAAAAATTACAACATTCCAGAGTGAGAAGCTGGCTCATCTCAGTTGTTAGGACTTTTGTCACCGAATCCAGTAGGTTCAGGTTTCCAGTGCACTGGGAATGGCTTTACATGAAACTCCATGGAAACGCTGGACAGAAGACACCAGCTGAGAGAAATTCACTATTTTCTTCCCTCCCCTAAATTCCCTAAGAAGCGAAAGCAAAAAATCACATCACTGTCAGCAAGAAGAGGATTGGAAAACCCAATAAATGTGATTACTTGGTGCTAAATGCACTTGCTTTAAAAGCATGTTATCAAAGAGAAAAAGATCTGAAGGCACAGTGATTCCTAAATGGTGGCCTTTGGACCATTGCAGTTGTTTTGGTGAAGGAAGCAGCAGTGGTGACAGAAAGAGCAAAGTGACTAGCAGCCTGCACCAGAGTGCATTTCATTCCCAGCTTGTTCTTAGGCAAGACAAGGTTTTTCCAAGTGCAGCCCATGAGGCTGGATCACAAGCCCTCAGCCTTCAGCACATCAAGATTTCCAGCTTCAAGACAATGCATCTGGGATATTTTGGATGAGCTGTACCTCCTGTATACTTTACTTGAACAGTTGGGTTTAAATACCATGCTGCTCTGTTCTCATTTAGCACTGTTATTGCAACCTTTTTCATGGAGAAAGAAGAGTAAGCCTCATGTAAAAATAATAGTATTGCAGACCTAGACAGCAGATGGTGTTATTAAATACCTGGGCAAAGTCTAAGGTCATAATGCTCTAACAATTAACAACTTATATTGTCTATCACTTAATAGGTAACCTCCTGGTGTGGGATGTTTGCAAGGCTGAGCACAGTGGCAAGTGGTATCTTGTCCAAGCCCTGATAACTCTTCCAGTTAAACAAATATTTGACAACCATTCTTTTGCCTAAATTTGTTGCTACCAACATGTCAGATAAAAATGATATGATTCCATTTAATCTCCTAAATGATTCCTTCTTTAACCAACTACATTAGGTTTTAACTAGATGGTAACAATTTGAGTGCTTATTGATAGTTGCCTGGCATATAGGATAATTTATAGGAGCACAGAGAGACAAATCCTTAGGGGATGTAAATCATTGTGAGTGTGCTGCAAAGTATGTCTCTGACTGGCTCCCCAAGGCACTTTGCCCATGAGGTGTGCTCACCAGCCAGCTTTTGTTGTCCACAGAGGTCTTCAACCATGGCACATGTTTTTTCCTACTCATGGGTCCACTGTCCTAGGGATGCACACATTTATCTGTGTTGATAAAGTTGAAATTGAACCTTGGTAATGTGTGTCAAGGCTGTTCTCATTGCATGATCTAATCAAATTTTCAGGCAGAGATCCCTCTAAGGATTAATTTCATTTTGGAACAACTGCACTTTATCACTATTTCCCTTGATATTTGCCTAGCCTTCACTGAACTTTACCTCTCAGCTGATGGGTGACAATTTCACTTCTTTAATGGCACTCCCAGGTGTGAGAGAAACATTGTGTATCTGCTCATTTACCTGTTTCTTCCTCATATTTCTTTCCTGCCAGTACCTCTTAGGAAGTTTGCCCAGGCCAGCTGCCCAGGCCACCCCATTAAACAGCCACATCCCTTCCTGCCAACCTCAGTTATATTTTTGCCTGAGCAGAGCAGCTAGTTCCTGTTGGCATGGCATGCCTGACTCTCAGAAAGTGCAGCCTTCTCTTCTGACATTGCCTTCTTTTAGAAGCATAGGCAAGAGTGCCTGCATCACTTTCAGAGATGTAGAGCCGTCCATCATCTCTTCTGGCCCTTCAAAGAAACCATGGAAGCTAAGCATCGCTCTTTGGGCCAGATCCTGGCCTTCATTTAATTACTGTATAGTGGCAAGATGGGGGGCTAAAGAAGAGTCCTGTCACTGCTAATAGTTTCACACAGTACTTTTCCTCAACAGTAATTGCTCGCCTGCTAGGATCCATGAACTTGAGAACAAAGTACATTTTATTATTTACAAGGGTTAGATGACAAATACAAACAGATGGTGTGAAGATGAATCCTAATGCATAGTGATCAAGGAATTTAATATTCATGGGTAAAGGACTGGAAGATTAAGTAAACAGATTCAAATGTGCAGGGGAAAGTATCTCCTAACAATGCATAAAGTCAGCATGGCCCTTTTTGCCCTGATACTGCTTACTACTTTCAGGGCAATTAACATAAAGGAAAAGACTGGCCAAATTTTCCAGTCTTCCTCAAGCATCCAGCTTGAGCAGCATCTTTATAAGGAAGCCCTCAGCAGGAATTTTTGCAAGGCCAAGAAAAAACCCCTCTGTTTTGCTGTTGAAGAGGGCTGCAGAGCCTGAGTGTGTTCTAGACTGCTGCAGCTGCCCTTATGTAAAGCAGTTTTACCTGAATGACAGTGCTGTTTTGGCTGGGACTGGTTGGATGGCTTACGATTACTCACCCGAGCAAGGGTTGTGCCACTGGAGTCTCACCACACCACTTCGCTGCTAATGATACTTCTCGTGGCAGAAGCTGGGATTTCGCTGGTGCTGTTTTCACATGCAGTCATGTTGCAGAGGCAATTTCAACACTGATGAATATTACGAGTCAGGTCCTCAGTATGAATCATCTTGTCCTTCCAGATGACTTTTTCTTTCTGTTGTTTACATTAGAGGCAGGGAATTTTGATGCTTTTTTGTGCCTGTGACTAAAGGAGTGTTTCATATGGGAAGCGATTTCCAAACTCTCTTAAGTCATCCCTCTATATATTTCCTTTTGTTGTTGTTTTTTGTCCTTTTGAGCATAGGCAGATAGTGAGATGTTTCTAAGGTACTACTGACTGAGTGCTGAATGCACATCAAGAAAGGAAAAGCAGGGGGAATGGTTTATTGATGCATATTTGGGCTGGATTGTGCCCAAAAGTTTGCTCTGAAACTTTAATTTTCCTTGTCCAGATTGGGTTATTGAACAAACAGATTGTGTGGGATTTGGTCATCCCATTGACTTAGATGATCACTCAGCCCCAGAAAGGTGTGCCCATGGAGTCAGGAGCAGGACGGCATCTCTGAGGTATCTGTCCCCCTGCCTTCTCTTGAAAAAGCCCCTTGCCAGTGCAATAGCCAGGATTCCACAGCCTGCAGAGAGATAGGAGAAGCCAAGAAATGGGGTGGGGCAGGGGAATGGTTGAGCTCCAAGCCGCAGCATGCAGAGGGTGGTGGTAAGCTGCCCATGAAGGTGGAGGTGAGCTCTGCCCCTGGCACTCCATCACACTAGCTCCAGGAGGGAAAATGACACCCCAGACTCAAGAAAAGGAACTGCTATTTGTCTGCTCTGTTTCCAGCCTCCTTCAGTAGCTGTAGCCACCACAGATGTTCTTATGGCAGCCTGTCAAATTTTGAAAGACATCAGGCACCTCTTTCTTATGATCTTGCTGCTCTGCCATGCTTACTCCGCAGCACCTGGCAGCATCCTGGAAATGGTATCTGGTACCTGAATCCTTTTAAAGGCTGTCATGTGAGGAATGGTGTGTTTATTGCCATGACTCCAAGGCTCAGATTTCCAGAGGGGCCAAACTGCTGCACAAGTAAGTCATGCTGCTCACAGCAGCAGGTGCACAGCATCTCTGCGTCTGGTATCCTCTCAGAAATTTTCCTGGCTCTGTGGATGCATTTGGTTGATATGGCTGTGCAAGCTGGGATACAGCCCAAGATATGCCACAGAGAAACCTGCCCTGTGAATAAGAGCTTTTGTTAAGATGGATCCCATCTGTACGTGAATTCATCAGCTCTGTGAAATGTACAGGACATTCATATGGTGAAATAGGCAGAGTCCCTGTTCCAAGAGAGAAAAACCCTTCTGTCTGCTTTTCCACAGGAGACTGTTGCCATATGAGGAGGTGAAACCTTCTGTGATGCTGTTGTGCTCTTAACCACAGGATGGGACAAGCACTGTGACCATGCTAACATTGTCAGAAAAATAATGTGCATGGAGAGGCATCAAAAGCACACCCAAAAAATTGGCATTGCCCTCTCCTTTGCCTTCTCTTCCTTAAATATGGAGCTGCTTAAAGCAGCATAAATACAATTCAGGCCAGCTAACAAGCAGTCCACAGTGCTGAAACACTCCTGCCATCCAAGCCAGCTCCCTGCCAGCAATTTCATTTACCATATGTTTGGTGTGGTTTTTGGCAGAGTCAGCCTGAGGATTTTTTTGGGCAGGCCTGCAAAACAGTTTTCCCTGCCTCCACCCAAACGTGAGCAGGTCCTGTCTGCCACCATCACACTGCTGTGCAGGGTCAGCCTGGCTGTTTTGGACAATATTAGTCAGAATGGCCTCTGGAAAAAAGCCCAAAGAGGGCTGATTCATTTTCCATAAGAGTATTTGTATTAAGGACACAGTAGGAAGATGAGTTCTTCAGCATCACGCCCAACCGCTGTTGCAGCTGCTTTTCCCATCGTGCAGTAATATCCCCAGGGATCACCGCCGTGATCGCTGTGTACTTTCATGCTGGAGAGGCAGCTTGAGGAGGCTGCAAACAGCACCAAAGGTAGATCCTAACAGGAACAGGGAGCCCCAGCAGAACCAGCAGTACCCAGCAACAGTCCACCAATAAAGCATTTCTGCAGACGTCTCATTTTTCTGGTTTGGTTTCTGTTTCTTTGCTGTGAGCGTCTGTTAGGTTTGCAGAGGAAGCCGCTGAGGTGTGAGCTGGGGCAGCTCCCGATGCTGGCCCATCTCTGCAGCCTGGAAGCCCCGGTCATGGCAGGGGTGGTTCCCGGTCTCCCCATGGGTGGCAGCTCTGCCGCCCAGTGCAATGCTGCCAGGTAAGAAGGCTGACAGCTTTCCCAGGGAAGGAAATGGGAGGGTTGGGTACACACTGGGAATGATTAGCTCACGTGGGTGCCAGTAAAGAGCAAACCTGGCAGGATTAGAACACTTTTCTCCAGGCATTGGATCTAGTGTCAGGCACGGCTTGCTGAAGCCTGTCTGCATGTCACGCTTCTGCTGCCTGCTGCAGGGCTGCCCAGCTGGGGCACGACCAAAGCAAACTGCGGCATGAGGAAGGCTGCTCTGGAAAGGCAGCACTGGTGCTGATGCACCTGAACAGACCAGCTGCAGCAGTGCAGTTCTGCCAGGTGGGAGGGAGGTGCTGGGCAATGCTGGAGGACCACACTGGGATACTTATCCCAGTATGCACTACCCAGACATACAGTCTGGTGGGTGCCATCCAGCTAGGGCTCAGGACAAGTCTAGCTGGCCAGAGAAAAAGAAAAGGGAATTTAAACACACTTGCATGCCCTTTTTTATGCAGATCCCAGAAGGTGGGAAGGTCTAGCTGCCTCTTTATTTCCTGCCCCATTCCCAAGGGAATAGCAGTATTTCACAGAGACAAGTCATGTTCACCCAGCAGAGGAGCTTTGCAAAAGAGTCACAGGTTGTCTGTTCAACAGACGCTATTCTCTAACTTGCTGACCTCAGGGAACAGCTTTGCCAGGTAAGCCCTCCAAGCAAAGATGAAAAAAACCCAATAGCCTGCAGGGCTATGATTCCTCTTCCCTTTCTGCTGAATTGATAGCTAGAATAGCCCCACAGCTGCAGTGGCCAGGCCCTCCATCCCCTCTGGAGGAAGGCATTGGCATTTGGTTTTACCTCTACATTTCTGTTCTGTGAAGCAGCGTGTCTGATCATCCTGATTCACCCTGGAACTGAGATGTAGAATTTGGCATGATACCCATTGGAAGGAAATTTAAATATTCATGCCTATAGCAACTTCTTTTGCAGACTACTCCAGCAAGTAAATGTGTCCCAGCTGGGACGCCTGCTGTGCGCAGCATGGGCAGGAGCATCTCTTTCCCTGCCTGCCTCATCTTCTCCAGCTCTGGCCTATCCTGGGGCTGCTCCTGAAGGCACCAGACCTACATGCCGTAGGACTGGCGCAGGTGCCAAGGAAGCTTCCGTGTACCCACAGAAGGGCTGGAGGCTCTCCCCGTGGGGGGACCTGAGGGGGCAATTCTGGCTGAGTCAGCGCTGCAGCTGCCCGGGGCATCCTTCTCGCCCTCCTCCCCCAGAGACACAGGCTGGCCTTTAATCAGCGTTAGCTGTGCACTGGGAACTGTCAGCATGGCTTTTGTTCCACTAATGGGTCTTTGCTGTAGCAAGGCCGGTGCGTTAACCCCAGGCGGTGACTCAGCATGCACAGCACACCCCATCGCACACCCCTACCTCGAGTGTGGGAGAGCTGCGGGCAGGGAAGGGAGCGGCGTGGGATGACCGGCACTGCCACGTGCAGGGATGCAGAGTTTCTCTCTTCCCTATTCTCATTTAGGGAGAAGCTGTTGCAATTTTCACAGCCCTGTCTAGCTAAGGCAAACAAAGGGGAAATTAATTCTGAACGGGGGAACTGACATCAGTAAATAGCGAGGGCATTGCTAAATGTGAGTGGCTGGTTGTTTTCCTGCAGAAGCAGAGGCTGGCAAGGGCACGCTTAGAAAATAAGGGAAAAGCAGCAGGGCAAGGGCAGGGATCTCTGCAGAGAGAACTCAGCAGATAAAAGGCAAAAGAACAAAGGGAGAGACGCTGGGGAAATATGACTGAGCAGATGCATTGCTTATCTGCTCCTGCATCAAATACAATTCCTATGTGTAAACCAAAAGCAATGACTAACCCAAAGCTGAGGACTGGCCTGTGAGAAGGGGTTATGCTGCTGTAATCAAAGGGCCGAGGTTAAACCATTTTAGTTAAGGCATTGCACACGTGAGCGGCTGATAGAAGAAAAAAAATCTGGCTTTATGGCTTCCAACAAAATATCACAAACACGGTGGCTTCCTGGTGCAAAGTGCTGATCCTGTACAAATGCATGCTTCCATTTGTTCAGAAATTGTTGACAAGTGTGCTGGCTGCCTTTATGCTGGATAAGGCACGGTTTGTCTTCCAACAGGTGGTTTAATGCCAGAAAAAAAATTGAGAGCCAGAATAAGCACATGGTGCAGAATTTTGGCTCTTCCAACAGAAATGTGCCTGGGAGTTCACAAATAATCCTGATCAATCTTATCCTGGGTACTGCCACTTGTCTTAATTTTCACTTAAATCAAAGCAATTTTAGTTTAATTGGCTATTTCAGTTAAATATATGTCAGTGAAAATGTTTCTAGCTCTTAGGTCCCAATATAACTAATTTTCCAAGGCAATACAAATGGCAAGAGAAATGGTGCTCATGATTCTTAGAGCGTTAACACATGCATTTGACAAACACCTGCCCTGGATTTAGTTACTAGCGGACCACGGTGGTGAGAGGGGTGAGCAGAGAGACCTTTCCATGAGGTGCTGGGGCCAGGCAAGGGGTTTGGGCAGGGAGCAGATGAGAGCCATGGCAGGGAGCTGGCAGGCGGGAGTGGCAGACATCTTCCAGCCTTTGAGTGGGATGGAAACCTCCTTCCTGGGTTTATTGCTGCAAGGTGTGTGCTCGCCTCCTCACTCACCCTAACCTGCCCTCACCTGGGGTTTGAACTAGCACGTCTGGCCGAATTTTTGAGATGACTGCATGAGTGTTTCTGCTACCTCCGGGAGAGGAGCAGTGCAGACAGATGTAGGCGGCAACATCTTCAAATTACAGCTTAATCCACAGCAGCTCATGAGTCAGGGCTGTGACTCACAGGCAGAGGCACCTCGGCGTGAGGGGCACGCGGCTGCTGCCCGGGCCGCCCGCCCTGCCGTGCCCTGCCGTGCCCTGCCGTGCCCACACTGCCCGGGTATGGGCCGCACTCTCGGCCTGCCCAGCACTAGCCCTGCCAGGCGAGCCGGCGGGCAGCTGTGCTGCTGCAGGGGCCGGCGGGTGCAGTCCGGGCACCGCAGCCTCCCGCTTCAGCCGCGGGCTCCGGCAGCAGCGCAGGCCACGCGGACATGGGTCACACTTCTGACAGTGTGGCCTGGAGACCCACGTGTCCTCTTAATCCTCTAAATTGTGTTTCCACAGCAAAAGGAGGGTGGAGAGGTTTTTGTACCACTGTGTTGGTTCGAATAACTGTTTAGATATAAAAATTGACTCCCACACATCCCACAGCTTCTTGAGGTTTTACTTTTTCTTTCACTCTGAGAGAGATTAGCCTTTGGTGACTGAAGATCAAGAATATTTCTTCCCATACAAGTAAGTCTGTTGGTGCTCAGAGGAAATGGGGTTTTTGTGAAGGACTGATTTTAGGTGAACCGATTATTTTAGCTGCATCAATGTTCCAGGCATTAAAGGCAAGCCTGCATTTTAAATGTGTTGCATGCTTTAAAAAACTGTCTACCCTAGGCCAGTCCCAAGGCGTGAATATTAATGAAAGAGTTTCCCCACATGAACAACTTGTACTGTCACGTGCCTTATGCCTGCCTCGAATTTAAAATAGTCTGGTGCAGCCATAGGGAAGTCTCATGTCACTGTAACTCCACATCAACCGCAGGTAAATGCTGTGGGTGATACTGTTCTGCTGGGATTCCTTTCCAACTAGCTTCCAGAACAACTCTCCTGTGGGGAATGGACTTGATCTGGGCTGAGTACCACTGGACTTTGAGGACTCCAGGCATGCTGGCTTGGGTGCACAGGGGCAGAGCTGTTTGTCTCACTGTTTCCACACGGCTGACTTATTTTTAACTGCCAGGACTGAATTTCCCAAAAGGACTGCATCTCACAGACAACAGGATATTAAATTTAAGTGACAGATTTCCGCAGTGGTCACTTTTTTTTCCAAAATCCACAGAGACCAGGGCGTCTGTCAGAGCAAATATGCTGAGAATGGGTGCTCCATGCAGCACATCTCCTGTCTCACAGGCCAGTGTCCCTTCTGTGTCCTCCCCTGGGAGGAGAAAGGAAGGCAAATCAAGGAAGCCTCTCTGGCATTTTGTCTGAGTTACAAAAAGATGATAGCTGGAAAATTTCTGCCATGTTTTTTCCTTTGAACGGACATGTTTAGTTACTGCCTTGCTTCAGACACCTGCTATATGTGGTGTTGAGAACAGCTCTAAGTGGGACGGCGAGGTTTCATTTGTGTCTCTGAGGAAACCTGTCTTTTAAACTCATCTCACTGGTGTTGCTGTGCTCTCCTTCTCTGAGCTCCGACTTGCAAACCTGTCCATTGCTCCCTGCATATCTACACTTCACAGTCATCATTGCTTTTAACCAGACTCTGCCTTTCCAGCCTGTGCCTGGCCACCAGGAGGGTGGGAGCAAGCCTAGTGCTGGGGCATTTCTCAAGGCATTCTTGCCTTGTCTCTTTCCCACAGGTATTTGCCCCAAGCTGGTTATCACTTCTTTGAAGTCTGACATACAGAAAGTGTGTTTACTTAGAACAGGGAAGTAGGAAAACACTAATGGCGAGCAAACTGACTGGGGATGCAAACATCTCCACTTCTCCTTTTTGGGTGTTTTCCCAGCTCATAGAAGTGTCTTGTGCCTGACTCAGCCTGACAGCAACCACCCCCAGAGACATCCTCTATCACATCTGCCTCCACCATTCCCCCTGTCCTATGCCAACCTGCCGTGGCTGGAGGCAAGGGGGGGTCTTGGCTGGGGTGGTTCCTGCTCCCCTCAACACAACAAACACCCTGGCTTCAATGAAAAGGGTGAGGCTGCCCCTGGATTTCTGTGGCATGCAGCGAGTGACTGGCATTGCCACACTTTCGTTACCTCTTTTGTACACTGTAATGTGAATGTCCCTTCCTCTTCTCCTCCATCTGCCCACCAAAGGTTCACCACATCTGGGAGCAAGCAGTGAAGGGAGTTGTGACCTTTGCTTCTGTCATCTCCTTTCCTGCCACCACTTCCTACCCTTGGTGGAATACAGGCAGCAGTTGTGGGATGGGTGGGCAGCCAGTACTTGTGCCTGGGGTTTGCTCCCCTTGGGGGCACCAGGCCCTTCTTTCCACACAGCCGCTTCTTTCAAGCTGTTTCCGAAGTTTCAGATTGGCTCAGAGGAACTGCAACCAAAGTACTTGGGAGATGTTGCAATGGGACCTTTTGTTACAGTGAAAACTGCCTTCCTCCTTCCCCTCTCAAACCTCTTGCTCATGCCCAGCCCTGCTCTGGGGCTGCATGGAGGCTCACATCTGGGACCAAGTTAAAAATAACTTACTTTTTGGGTTATTTTCCAGACGTATAATTTCCTTGATCCCCTTCAAGTGAAAGCACAGCATGGGAAGGGAGCAGGAGTGGGGCACTCATGGCATGGGTGGCCCCAAGAGGAGACATGGATATGGTGGGGACTCCGCTGTGCTCCCACAGATGCCCACTCATAAAACCAGTCCTTGGAGGTTTTTAAGGCAGGCTGCAAGAGGCTGAGATCACACCCATTAATTGTTCCCTTTGCCTGCTCTTCCCTTGCCTGATTACAGGTTGTCTAGACTGAGAAGTGCAGGTTTTGCTCTGGGAGCATGATCAGAATAAGGTGCAACATGCTGTCCTACCTGTCGTGGAAAAGGGATGTCAGTGCCTGCTCAAGGATGCTTTCTTTCTCTTTTGGCTTGGGCTGGCTTTAGATCTGCCATCTCCTGGTGCAGGGAGAGGATGAGGCAGTCCCAGCCTGCACAGTACCCACTTCACAGATAAGGCTTGGATCTCCAGGCACTGAAAAATGACTTAATGTGGATCAGAAAGTGGTGGTGTTAAACACCAGTCACTTCAAAGCTGTTGTCAGTTGGTAAGAAAATAAGTTAAAATTAAACCAATTCTGAAACTATCTACCACAAGTGGTTACAAGCCTGAGTGTTGTAAAACTGGACCATTTCCTCTTTTCCTTACAACGATCGTGTCCTTGATTCCTCCTTTAGGCTGCTTTGGCAATTCTTGCACAGTAATAAAAAGGCATGACATAGCATATGTTTTGTGGCTCACCTTGCCAAACAAAATTATAATGTTAGTGTAGCTTCTTTGCCTTTGCATAATGAACTCTACAAAGAAGCTGGAGAGAGGGTAAGCATCTGTGCCAAGATAAAAGCAAAAACAAGAAGTACAAAGGTCTGGTTTAAAGCAGTCTCCATTTAAAGTAATTTTTTTTAAAATTACTTATCTTGAAACTGTTACAGACAGTTAGGGAAAGTCATACAGTTTCTAAATGGCTGTTATGTTCTAATTCTGCAGCTTCATTGCACAGATTAAGAAAAAATAGATGCAACTTCGAGAGCTCACAAACGTGTCACAGCAGAGCATCATCTGCACAACGTGTGCGGGGCCAGGAGGAAGTGGGCTGCAAAGGAACTGCTTATTCGCCATTCCTCAGGCTAGATGGACATCACTTGCACTTTTAATAGCATTCAAGACAATGTTTATATTATGGTAATTACACTAACTGACAGCAAGGGGAATTTGGTGTGTGGGCAGGAGGTAGTTTGAGAGAGAGTGATGCCCAGTCATGCTGGCTTTTTCATCACCTTACGGTCACCCCTCAGGGAACAGAAATGAGAGCATGGACCTCACTGGGAACTCCAGTGGAAGGGAAGGATTCCCTTGTAGAGAGGATGATGACAGAGTAAAGGGGAAATCCTTCAGCCTATGGATCTGCTAAATCTGTTTCAGGAAAAAGGCAAAAAGCTGCCCCAACAAGCGCACTGTGCTTATGCCACTACATACCATATTCAGTTAATAGCTGAAATCGGATTCCGGCAGACTGAGTGGTTCAAATATTGAACATTTAAGATCAGAACCTACTTCAGTAATGGTAAAGACAAAACTCCCAATAAAAGATCTGGTGCATAGTTTCTGGAAATCCAACTAAGTCAATTAAGGGGAAAAAGAAGAAAAAAAAGAAAAGAAATGAGTGAGGAATATTTTGTCATCAGCTCTGACAGGTCACCAAAATCTTGCCTATATAAATGAGATCCAGTCATTTGACAGGCATTAGATATGTTCATGCTTTAATTACACTGAAATATCACCTGCTTATCCTAACCCTTTTTTGCCTAGATCACTGCTGTGTTCATTGTGATAAACTATGGTAGCACTTGCTAATGATATAAGAGTTCAGTCAACAACTCTTTTTTCGGTAAGAAATGGCATCAACGAAAACAATTTAGTTATTTTTAGATAACAAACACAAGAGAAATCTCCAAATACAGTGGCAAGATAAGTCATTGCTTGAAGGACAGCAAGAGGTGGAATCAGTGTGGAGAGAAATGTGACCAAATCTGTGAAGTAGCTATGTGTCAATATTCAATGTGACAATATTCATCTTGCATAAAGCACCCTGAGGTGCCTTTCCACCTCTCTGTAGGCACAATTTCCATGGGATGCTTCAAAACTAGCTTAATTCTCAGGCCATCTCACCATGGTCCAGGTGTCCTTGGAGGCTGAGGGAGCACCTCCGTGGCCCTGGCCCTGGAGCAGTGCATCCAGGAGGTGGCTAAACCCCTGCAGGCATCTCTGAAAAGACTCAGACATGCTGCACACTGAGACATGCTCAGCTCATTCCCTGCACAAAGCAAAGACCAAACAACCAGCCCCTAGCCGTCAGCCCAGCAGGACTCTGCGGGTGAGCACATCCCCCTTGGAGGCAGGGATGCCTTTGAGGATGCTCTCTGGTGTCCACATAGAATTCATGGGTCGACTTCAATGTTTCTGGGCATAGGTGCCCCATTTTGGATGTTTGCTGCTGTTTTTCTGGTGGTGGGTGCCTGGCAGCAGTGGCTCTGAGCCAGCTCAGAGTGCTGCTGCACCCGGCATGCCCTGCCCACAGCCCGGATGCAGGGCTGGCTCCTGAGCTGCAACTGATGGTGTAAAGCTTCCAGTAAATCAAGTGGCTCACAAAAACATGAGTGACTGCTTTCACAATGTGATTAAAATTACCAAGGGTAAACATTTCAAATGTTCAATAATTTACATCACCACCTGTACTTTAAAGTACCTTTCCCCATTTCACTCTCTTAACCTCATGGGATTCTTTCCATGTTCTTGAAGCCATTTCCTTCCTCACTTCAGCAGTCATTGTGGCTAAACATTCTCCTAATAAATAAAAGTACTGTATGGCTGTAGATTGTGCTGGGAATGAAAAACATAATGCCATTTATTATAAAATCATCTGGGCAGGCAGCTGATCTTAGCATGCACTCTGCATCCTTCCAAAATCAAGACAATTTGTAAAGTACTACTGCAAAATTTGGTTTATATTCCAGCTCACTTCTTATGATTCTTATTTTTATGAAAGTATTTTCAAATGCATTTTCAGTTAGGTTTTTTCCATGCTGGCTTTTCACTTTAAGCACTGTTACCAAAGTCAGGCCTTACCTTCATGGTTTAGTTTTGAAAGGATTTAAATGTAAATTTGGAACTCGTATTGCACATTACTGAGCTGTTTGTTTTTAAATTTATTAACTAGAACTTAGTTTCTTTCCAGCATTCTTCAGTTTCCTACCAGGTAAGCTCTTTGGTGAACTAATTCTTCAGGATGGACATGAACAGAATTACTAGAACAAAAAAAACAAACAGTAGGGAAGAGGTAGGGTAAATTGTCCTTCCAGCTACTTCTGCGAATGTGTCAACAGCAGATTGAGTCCTGGGACTGAAGTGTGGCTTTCAGTCCTCTCCTGGCAAAGCAGGAGATGGGAGCAGTGGGGGGGTAGGTGCAGGGTTTTGGGCCATTGGGTGTTCTCAGAGGAGCGGTGGAAAGACTATCTGTTACAACATGCTTTTCCCTCAGGTGAGTTACTTTTTATAGATGCTTTGTTTTAGGAAACCATGAGTTGGCACTGCTTCTTTTGATTTTACTTGAGGGAAGATGAGCTATAGGTTCAGGGGGGGTTCTCTGCTTCCAGTAGTGTGATTTCTTTTAATCTGAGTAGGCTGATGCAAATACACCAATTGTCTAAGCCTCTAGGTATGTATTTAGAAAATAAATACATTACCCATCCATGTCTTTATAGGGAAGCCTTTCAAATCTTACCACCTTTTTTTCACTGGTGTTTTTAAGCATTGTAAGGCTGATCAAAAAAACATGAGCATGACCAGGAGTGTTCTCCAACTGATGAGAATTGATTCTGAATTAGACCATAAAAGAAGGACAGTATTTTGTAAATTTGGGCTTTTTTTTTTTTTTTTTTCTTTTTAATGAGAAACTGGCTTTTCAGGACCCATCCGAGTAGAAGAATATGCAGCATTAGCACCGTGGTTCACCCAGTCAACCACTTGTGATCAATTTATTCTCCCTGAGGTCTGAAGGTCTCTGCACTTTCCCAAGGAGCTTCCTATGACTCAAAAAGCAACCATCAGAGGACACGTCAGATCAACAATTTCTAGACAAAGAACAGAAATCAGACTGCTTGCATGGATACCAGCTGTTGATATATCATCATAGATCTTCTACAACAGTGGAAGGGTTGTTTTCTTTTTATACAACTATGCCAAGAGAAATCAGTTATAAGGTTGTGCTCATATGGTTGTTTGGAGCATTAAAGCCAACATCTTCTCTAGCAACCATCCCAGCTTCTGGGCAGATACCCATGGGAGCTTTGGGAGCTCTCTTTAGTTCGGGATGCCCCATAAAGAAACACCATTTATACTGAATTAACTAGTTGCTAGTTCACCCCTAATACCAAGACTTGATGTAGTAAGCAAAACTACAGTGAAGTAATGAAATCAATAATGTCATTAAAATAACTTGCAGCAGAGTTACCAGACATCCTGCTGGCGAATCTCTCAGTACCTAAAGGGATGTCAGCAGGAACATGGCAGGGCCACAGATAACAGCCAAAACCAACTTGCCTTCACTCCACTCAGGGGAGCTTTTTCAGAGTATCACAGGGGCAAGCACCCAGGGACAGTCCTAGGAGGGATGAGGGTCAGCTTGTGTGAGATGGCAGCAGAGAAGAGAGGACAAGCAGTTCCAAAAAGGTAGTTTTTGGCTTGGAGTTTTGCATAAGAAAACTTTTCTAGCACTAATGCAGCTAGAGTGAGACATTACCAGGAGCAGTGCATTCTGTGCACTGGAAAAAGCTGTCTGGAAAAGATTAATCTGGTCTTGAAGGCCAGATGTATCTTGGTTGGCCATTGAGAAGCTTGAGGGTCTGGCTCATTGATGGATGCAATGAAGACAAAACAGCTCTGCTTGGCCTGAATCTCTGTGTTTAAAAACACATTTTAGTGTCAATGCATAACTGAATAAAGAAGATTAACTATATGCTAGTAAGACCTAAACCTTCTTATTGTACAAAGACCATAAAACCATCCTGAGACAGACTAACAGAACTGAGAAAGTATTTTAATAACATTCTTTTACTGCTCATGTTTTATACAAATAACACAAGTATATCTACCACTGTTAGCCACATCTCCTGGAAACAAGTTCACAGGCAAGTAATTCTAAGTGCTAAATATGCAGGGACTTCTCTGTCTGGCTCTATTCTGGTACTCTGTCTGTGCTCTTCCCTGAACTGACTGCAGCTGCCCTCTCTCTAGCTTCTTCCTGGACAGCTACTCTGAAAATTTTTATTCTAATTAAAACAGGAGAACTGATTTTGGCGGTGATGGTAACAAACAACTGGTGTGAGAGTGGTCTTGAAGTATTAGGTGTCATGATTACTAGGAAAGGAGGCAGAAAAAAACAACCCACAAAGACAAAACAGACTTTGAGACAGACTTTAACTCACTCACAGTGTTAGTACACACAAGCCCAGAGGAACAAATCCAAGGCAGAAAGGACATTTGGGGAGTTGGCAGTGACCTAAGGAAGTTGTATGAAAGGCACATACCTACTGTGAGCTTCTTTGTACTGGGGCGACTTAGCACAAGTACAGAGGGAAGCTAGCAAGGTATCAACTGCCTAAGTCATGAGCTCGTCATTAGTTTCAGAAGTGCAGAGGAAGCACACAGAAAGTGGAAGTAGGTCACATTAGTAAGTATGAAAGAGCAGCATAAGCATGGAGGAGCAGCATGAAGATGTAAGTGATGCAACAACCAGTGGGCGTGGAGTGTATGCACTAATAGCAACAGGAGAGCCAAAGAAAGAGCTGAGTTTCACAAACAGAAGCAGACACTGAGCTCATGATGTCAAACGTGCAAAAGTATTTGATATTTTTTCCTTCAGTTTTGGTCAAAAGTGCCCTGTTTAACACAATCAGCATAAGTGGTCCAAGGGTAGGAATACCAGCTGCAAGAAAGAACAAAGAGGCCAGACAGTGTCTAAATAAGTTAGATATATTCCAAATGACAAGCCCTAAAATTCTTCTGCCACGATGGGTGAAGCAGATGAAGCCTACTCAGCACCATCAGTGCAGAAGTCAGGGATGGGGGCATGTTTTTCTGCACACTGAGAAAAGCAAATCTAGCACATACTACCAAAAAGGGAGGACAGACAGGAGGAATCAGAGACCAGACAGATTAATTTCAATTCTTGGAAAATTACTGGAAGTGGTAATTGGATAAACTACTTTCCAGCACCTAGAAGACAGCAAGCAGATGAAGAACGGTGAGTACTTATTTGACAAGAATAAATCATATCAAATCAATCTAATTTCCTTCTACTGTAGGTCTTAGATGTTGATTTTAGTGCAGCTTTTGCCTTTGTCTCACCTGACACTTTCATAAACCAAGCAAAGAACTGTGGCTTTGAAGAACCTGCTATTAGAGGAGTGTACAGCTGGTTGGAAAACCAGACTAAGAGCAGTTATAAATGTTTCACTGTCAAACTGGCAGTACGTATCAAATGAAGTCTGAAGCCATCTGTTTTATGTCTGGCAGCATACAGTATTTTCATTAATATCTTAAAAAAAAAAAAACCAAGAGCAGGGAACACTTATTAAATTTGCACAGGACACTATGAAGAACAAGCACTTTGGAGAACAGGCAGAGAATGCAAAACAATCTTGACAAATGAGGTAGAGGGGTGGGATTGGAAGCAAAGTACCATTCAGAATGGACAAACAGAGCTCTGGGTCTTTGTAGGTGTCATCAAGGACTACAAGACCAACTGGGGAACAACCAGCACAGCAGCAATTCTGAGAGGAAGAAGATCTAGGGATGGCAGTTCAACATGAATGAGCGTGGTCATGCTGCAGTAAAAAATGAAAGTACACTAATGAGGTGAACAAACAGAAGTGCAGCCTGTGACAAACAGGAAACCAGTCTTTCCCTGTTGTCTATGTTGTCAAGGCTTCATTTGAAGTCATCTGTGCAGTTTTGGCCGCTGTAGTTCAAGGAGACTGAGCTGATTGCGGAAAGTGCAAAGGAGAGCAGTGGCAATGATCCAGAAATGGTGCCAAGTGGAAAAGGCTGAACAGTCTAAACCCAAAAAACTGTGTTAATAAGATAGTCTGTACTATGGTGTAGAGGCTAGGAAAACATGCTAGTGATTCTCTAATATATAAACCAGGAAGGGAATAACTCATTTCTAAGTCCATCTAGGCTACTAGAGTCTTGAATCAGAGCACCAGAGGAGGCTGCTCAGAGCTGAAGAATACCCAGTGTTAGAGGGCTTTGAGCAGTAATGCAAAATCCCACATGGGGCTTGGGGAGGAGGAGTCAGGCCAGACAGTGATTCTGCCAGCCCCATCTTTAACAATTGCCAGGAGTGGGTAGTCAACTCACAGCTTGCATCTAAACATCTCTAATACTGGAGGCTATTTCTCAGTGAGGACAACTGAACCAATCAGTGTAATTGCATCTTTAATGAAATGGCTTTGGTCAGAAAAAGGAGGGAAGACATAAACTCAGTGTCAATTGAGCCAGTGTAATACAAAGAGATGATGTTAGAATTTGCAGCCTACCTGGTGGTGTCCCATACACAAAAGTGGTATCTTGTTGCAAGCTTTTGGGAATCTGTTGCTACAGGTTTCCTCTAGCAGCTTAGTGAGCAACACCATGGCTCTGAATACTCACGCTCGCTTTTTGTCCTGTCACCTTGACAGTATCCTCCTCTCTAGTATCCTTAATGGACTGTCCTGGTATTGCAAATGCTGCCTGCTTCTTGCTCTTAGTAGAAGTCCTTGCCTCAAATGCCTCTTTGGCTGTAATACCCCTGACAGTACCATTCCCTGCCTTCCTTTCTAGAAATGTAGTTCTGCTGTCCTCCAATTCATGTAAGCCCTCACCCAAAAGCTCTTCCCAGGGTTTTATATCATGTGGGTTTGTGGCTCCCTCTTCCTACTAATGTCTTCCTCTCTGACCTTGCTCTCTTCCCAGGACTCTCAATTTGACAACCTAGACTTCCACACTTCATCACCCAGAATCAGAGTCATACATTTGCCTGGCTGCCCATAAAGCTGAGCACTTGACACAGGAAAAGGAAACTACCCCTCAGCTCAAGCAAAATGCAAAGCCGCAGTTTTGGTAGTCCTCAGCAATCCCGTCTGAATCCTTTCTCCCTTGACCAGATTAATTAATTTGTGTCTTCTCATGATCCAGTCTCCTACTGGTACAGCAGAATAAGTGGCTACAATGGTGCCTCCTGACCTTAAACACCCAAGGATAATCTAAGAAAGGGGGTTTTGGCACAGGTAAAAACCACACACCACATTTTAAAATAAATGCTGTAGGCTGGATCCCTTGAACTTATGCCTTAGATATGATCGTGCACAGTGTAAAACAGTCTGATTTGGGTATGTTCACTTGTTTTACCATTTCTTGGGTTCTTGTTAACTGTGTACTGATTTGACACTGAGTTCCTTGCTGTGATATGCATTGTTATATATGTCAAATATATAAAACACTGCCTAGCTGTACTTTTGTTAGATGAGATTTCGCACGCCCCCACACAAGGCCATGTGCCCTGCAGAAAATGCTGCAGCGTCCCCAGCCAGGGAGCTCCAGCAGAAGAAATGTTACGACAGTGCAAACATTTTCCTGCATTGCAGGCGTGATAAGAAGTGACACTGCAAACAGAAGTGTTAGAGCAACTTGGTCTAGTGGAAGGTGTCCCTGCCCCTGGCAGAGGGGGCTGAACTGGGTGGTCTTTAAGATCACTTCCAACCCAAACCAGCCTATGATTCTATGATTATTTGTAACCTGTCAAGGCCTCAGCTGTGCTCTTGGGCCCATCAGCTTGTCTTCTAACCAAAAGCAGTCCTGAAGCTCTCTGGTCCCCAAAGCCTGAAGGCATCTGCACACAGCCAATGTCCTAAATGATGAAACCTGCATAACCTGCCTGAAATCCCCCAAGCAAGCCACCCCCGAAGCTCTGACGCTGTCTGCGTGTGCATCTCAATCCTTATTGCCTCCAGTGAATATAAAAGCCTTCAGTGCCAGTGCAAGCATTGCAGCGCCATGGTGGAAAACATTAGAGAGAATTAACAGAAGGTCCCAAAGAAATAAAATTTTAGCTAAAGGAAGCTATACCAAAGAGCCCAACATTTGAAGTGTTGTAGCTCGAACCATAACCCAAAACAGTCCTGAGTTTTGGGTTTCAAAAATTTAAAATGAAAAGGAAAGAACGAAATATCCAGAAGAAGGATGGAAGACAAAGTAGTGAAAGAATTAACTGAAACCAAAAACTTCCAAAAAAGGCATTTTATAGTCAGGCTTTTTGACAACCATTTTTGTTGACTGTGCTTAACAGGGTCCTGGTCTTTCCTAGGCATCACCGTAATAGAGTTGTAGAAGAAAAAGATGAAGGATAAAATATACAGTCCAGAGGAAAGGAAATTTCAAAGCCTGAGAGAAAGGGAAAAGAAAACAAAAGAGGGACATATTAAAGGTGGCTGAACTGTCCTTTTTAGTCTTTGATTAAGTTACACCATACAGATTTTTGAAATTTAAGAAACACAAAAGCTTGGGATAGTGCAAAGTCCTGAAGCAATGAAGATTGCATTTGTAAGGTAGCTGATGCAGTTCCCTCCTACACCCTGGGAGGTGACTGAGACCCTCTCCTCAGGGTGGTCCATACCTGAGCACCATACCAAACCTTGGGCCTGTCCCAAGGCATGCAGTCGGCTCAAAGTCATGTCATATGGAGACATGAGGTCAGAAGATGTCAGACCATGAATCAGAAGGCAGCATAGCTGGGCTGACAGCCCCTAATGCAGATCTGAAGCTGGTATCCAGCCCCTGCGACTGCCAAGCCCAGCCAGTGCACCCTGTGGGTCTCAGAAAGAAGAACCACACCTGATCAGTGCTTTGCAACAAATGGAAAAATCTGCAGGTCATCTGCTAATGGTGCTGCTGTCTCGAAGATGGGTAGCAGCAACAGACATTTAATGAAGTTAAAGGTAAAACAGACTTTGTGTGAATGTGCCATGACTCTAAAAATGCTGCTGAAAAAAAAGGCATCAGTGCTCAATATTGACTGCAAAAAACTCCTTCCACAGGTTTGTGTGCACACATGGATATGTGCAGAGGAAGTTTGGAATGCTGCTTGCTGACCTGCTACCACAAAGGGCTGTGCAGCATCCAGCCTCCCGTGCGGTGTGGGCAGGTCACTCACACCGTGTACGTCTGTGTGAGCCCCCCAAGGCCACCTCCAGATCCAGCACACCAAAACCTGTGCACCCTGTGAGTCTCGCAGAGCCGGAGCTAGCCAGGTCCTGGCAACACCAGATCTGCCCCATCCACAGCAGCTCAAGATTATGAGCCCACCATTCACATGTGCACAGGCACCCAAACCCTCCATGCCAAGGGGCAGGGGTGGCTGGCACCTGAGGGAGACGTCACATTCCAGTTTTGGGGCGTTCAACAGGAGATCTCTGTACTGGGGAAGATTATGTTGAGCTCATTTGGGACCATATCCAGCTCATCACTCCTGCATTTCTGAACACCTCCCGCTGTGTGGTCGGAAGCTTGCTTGTGTGGTTGGCTCCCCTGGCATTTACAAACCATCTCTAAATCAAGTGGAGGCATAGAGACAACATTGATAATCGTGAGGCTGAAAACACAATATGCAAACAAAATATGCTGAAGCCCCATAATGGCTGAGCAATTGAAACAGAAGAGCATGTACAAATGTGACCAAAGAAGGTAAAAAACTGTTTTGAGTGCTGTTTGTTACAAAGAGAAGAAACTATCTGTTAGGGAACTGAGCATGTAAAGACTTTGAGTTGGTTAAAAACACGCAGAGCATTACATGTGCACTGGGACGGAATGTGGTCTGGGCATTTCCACAGTTCAAGAGAGTGCCCTTTTATGTGTTTCCCAGGAGCCTGGACAATTACTCAATTTTATATGAGAACTTCAGGCTGCATCCTGCAGGAAAAGAGAGGGCATAAGCGAGCCAGATAGCTGAACTGACTTGTGACTGCTGTTCCTAAATGAAGTGGGAGGAAGCAAGGAAGGATCTGATGGAGGGAGGGAAAAGTCAGTTGTGGGCAGGCCCCACCATGCTCTGGACTGTCACTTCTCCCTCTCACACCATGCTACCTCTCTCCTCCAAGCTAGCTTCCCCCCAGTTTTGTTCTTCTACCACCTCATCCCTCACAGACATACAACTGTGCACAATTATGCTCTCTGAGGGATGGGAGCAGAAACCATAGCTCAGGGCTGTTTCCCCATACAGGTACTTCCTTGCATCCCTCTGCAGAGCTGTAGGGTCTCAGCAGGCAGCAGGAAGCCAGCTTCTCACCTTTGCTCTTCACTTCCAATACCCTGTGTACAAAATTCAATAAAAACCCCTCAAGGCTAAAGACTGAAACTTTGGCACTGGGGGAGAGAGTTATTCATCCTCCACAGCAGGTAAGCGTGCCTACTGACCTACATGGTGCCAGCAGCATCAAAGATGGGAAGCAAATCTGAAAGGCTCAGCACAGACACCTGGCCTTTCCCACAGGAAAAGCATAGGGTGTAAATATGCCTCCAGGAAGGTGTCAGTGGCAGGGACACTGGCTAGCACCTATACATGCCCCAAGGCAGCCTCTGCTGTTATTCCAGAACTAGAGAAATTATGTAAGAGCAGTGCTTTTTTGGAATCCAGCAGCAACCACTCATCAGGCTACACAGGATGCCCACATGCAAGGCTTCAGGCTCCTCTTCTGTTTCTGCTACCAGCACAAGAAAATTGAGGTGGAAACTAAAAGGAGATAAAACACAGACAAAGGACTGCTGAAAAATATCAGTTGTAGTAACTCTTAGGACTAACCTTAGGTGTCAGATGAGTTGATGCCTCTCTTTTGAACATATGAACCATTTTATGGGTATAACAGCAATGCACTCCATAATCCCTTCCATATTTGGCTTTATTGGCTTATTGTGCAGAGACATTAGAATCAGGATCGTCTCTTATGAAGCTCTTAATGGGATGCAAATTGCATGAAAGATTTCTCTGCATCAATAGCAAACAACCTAGTAATACCTTCTTGCATAAAAATCTGCATAAAAATCTGCTACAAAAGACATACTTTGAAAGAAGCAAAAATCCTGCATGACTAAGGAAGAAACATGCACATCACGGGAAAATGAATATCAGGATTGGAAATAGACAAGACGCATCTTAGAGCTGCTTGATATGAAAGAACAAATGTGCCTTTACCTACTGAGGTATCCCAAAGATGTTATTCACACCATATCATGGCTAGAGCCAGGTAAAGAAAGAGCAATTAATTTTTTATGCACTGAAAAATGCAGTTTCAGTCTGACCAAGCCTGAATCTGTGCTGCATTTAGCAAAGATCCATGGCCAAAATATATATTGTTTGAATTAAATTTTAAGTCTAAGCATCTTGCTCTATGTAATACATTCATACTTTTCATGCTAAAGTGATGCTTCAAGACTGAAATTTGAGTAAGGTAGAAACACCTATACTAACTAGCATGAACTGCCAAGCAGTAAGTCAAGAGAAATGTTGTGCTTTATCTGCTACATCACTTTGGAATTTCCTTTTCTTTCTGGTTCGGACATCAGTGTGACCGTGATTTCAGTCCATTGTTTCCAGCAAGCACACAGTTGGAATGAACCTGTTTTTAGTGTTCAGCCTGTGCCACCTAGACTGGCTGCCTTGCCCATGTGGCATAAGTGGCAGAATCCCCAGCACCTCCATGCACCATCCATCTCTCACATTGTGCCATGGATCTGCCTGTTCTGTCTCCAGTCCTGTGCAGCTGCAAATGTCTGGCACCAGAGCACTGAGAAATACCAGGCCAGGCAGAATTGCAGATGTGAAGCCCCCCCCAACTTGTCACAGTGGCAGTGGGCAGCCCTAGGGATACCTGCTACAAAGAGCCTGGAAGACAGAGAAGAATAGCAGCATTGCCGAAATTCCTTGACCTTTTTATGCCCAAATCACCCAGGCACAACAGGAGCCCAGAGTTTTCCTCCAGGGATACTACTCTGTCTCAAGCATGAAAGACCAGGCTTTTCCTGAAATAACATCCAGCTCTTGCTTTGTCTCCTGCTGGGCTCAGCTGATATACATGTAGGAGCCTAAATAACGAAATGCTGAACTCTGTGCCCAAGCTTTTCCTCACCACTATCTGCATTCTTTTGCATTCATTAAAAAACAAACAAACCTGTTTCCTGATAGCAGGAAGGAAAATCACAGGGCTGGGTTATTTGGTTGGGTTTTTGTTTTGGTTTTTTTTTCACTCGTGAAAGGCACTTGAACACTGTGCAGAGAAGCAGCTCTGCAGGAAATAGACGGAGAGATTCAAGTGGCTGGTAATAGACAAAAGTGATGGGAAAGCAGAACAAACAAGAAATCCACTATCTCCATCTCTCAGGAACAGGAGGAGGGAAAGAGAGATGGAAAAAGAAAAAATGCATCAGTACTGCTCTACCAGCCAGGTCTTAGAGAGGAACCAGCACACTCCCACTCTGGCCCAGAGACCTGCCCTCAGACAGGCTGAGTGGATGTCAGCCAGGAAGGTTGGGGAAAACAGTCTCCTTGTTTTGCAGTGACAGCTAGATCTCTAAGAGAGAGCTGAAAGAAACAACAAGTGTAGAAACCCACAGCCAACAGCAACAGTCGCCTCCAGAGGATGACAGGGGGACAAAGATAGCACTGGAGGCTGCGGCACTCCTTGGCGCAGGGCTGGCCAGCGGCGGGAAGTGCCTCACATCCTCTTCTCCGCATTGTTCTCTCAACTCCTCCGGTGGCTGGGAAAGTTTCTTCCAGCAATTTACCCCATCCTCACCCTGCAGCTGGCCAGCCTGCCGCTATTGATTCACTTCCCCAGGCATTTTTCTTACTGTCATGCTCTTGTGGCATCAAAGAAGCCACTGGGCTCAGGCAGGGGCGTGGCCGCAGACTTCTCACTGTTGAAGGAAACTTTTCCTGCGTACCAACTTTTTTTAACCACAGGGAATGGCAGTGGTGAGAGCGAGGATAAATGAATGCTCAGCCAAGATACAGGTGAATTTAGGAAGCATTACTGCTGCTTTCTGTAAGAGGAGATGCCTTTCAGTACCCAGTCTCACTCCATTATGTGTAAGGTTCTTTTTCCTTCCCTCTCAGCACAAAATAAAAATCATCAAACAAAGAGTCCTGGGTTTAGATGCATAATTGGATCAAATTGTTGTTAATTACCTTGTTAGGTCTATTGTGCCTTTGTTTTCAACCCCTGCTTGCACCAGAGCAGGTAGTGTGTTTAACACTGCAGTTGGGGTGACCTGACATAGAGCCATCCTGGTTTTATTCTTCTCTTCATGAAAAGACTGGGTCCTTGGAAGAGGGCTGACATCCTGCAGGACAAGTCTGGGTCTCACTGCCAGGGAGCTACGGATGATTGCTAACGTGTCATGTCAAGATAAGTACAGGCTATGGTGTGGTGGACTGGAGGCTTTGAGAGAACGGCGTGCAAGCACAGAGCTTTAACACTAAGGTTACAATTAAATGTCACCTGGGGCTGGCTGTTTAAGTAAAGCAAGTCTTGTTTAACTGCAGGAAAGAACATCTTGTAATAGAAATCTAATTACGTTGAACAGTACCCAACATAAAGGTTATAGTTTATGGATTAACAGTGAGAACTGACACTGTGAACTGGGAACTCATCTGGAACCGGCTGAAGGGGAAAAGGACATGCTGGTAGTTCATTATTTTAGGCACCAATAGGATGCAGCTATGGAAAGACAAGCATGATCCCAGTATGCGCTGTAAAGTGTGTTCAGCAGAGGAGGTGAAAAACAGAGATGCTGACATGCATGGATAGGTACTGGGATGCTGAGTGCCATGGGGAGTCGCCCAAGGGAACCTCTCTCCCTTCATCACCATGTACAGGAGAAAGCTACAAAAACACAGTATCATTTCTCTGTATGGCCCAAGAGAAGCTGATTTGCTCATGACCGTAAAGCAAAAGGTCCCTGTCTGGCAGAGCAGTGATGTTCTGGATGAGCCCAACAGTCAGAGCACTGGGGACAAGAGCCACAGTGAGCTTTGTGACAGCTAGGTTGGATCAGGACAAAAGCAGTGAGAGGCAGTGTCTGCCATGGAAGAAGCCAGGATTCAGGGGGCATTTAACCTCATCCCATGAACCTATGGAAAAAATAGAAGCTGAAAGTGGAAAATTTGTGTGGCTGTTTGAACTGGAAGGAAAAAAAAAAGTCCTACTAATGTGTCACTGCAACCCTTCTAGTGCTGGATGTAGCCAGCCTTTGATCCCAGGCTTTTCATGCACTCACTAAAAGGCACCATGGCTGCCTCTTGCGTTATTGCTTACTTGGCTGAAAGGTGCGTGGCATTGTAAAGGGTATCTCTTGAGGGCAACAAGAGGGAGGGAAGAATGAAAGAAAATTAAAGACTTCATGGCAAAGACCACCAAGTGCCTTGAAGGGCAGACAGGTGGCAGACACTGGCACTGGGTGCAGGGATACTGTGGAGGTGGCCTTGTATGGCCTGTTTAAAAATAGCAGGCACCACCGCACTTCCTACTCCACAGGCTTCATGCTCCCTCCTTTGTCACGTCCCCTACAGCACTACATAGGTTGTAAGTAATTTAAAAACACAACTAATTACTTCAGGGAGATGTTTAAGTACCTGAGTCTTCAGCAGATACAGGACACTTACAACGCTGCAGGCATTGTAATGCAAGAGCAGGAGGTCTCCTGGTGGGTGCCTGTGCCAGAGGAGCCAGCAGCAGTGGCACAGGGAGGTCACCCGTCAGCAAATCCCACAATCAACCTCTTGTGTCGGACGTGTGAGAAAGCTCTCCCTTTCCTGTCGCACGCTGCTGAGTGCTCTGGCAGCTGCGGGCCCCCTCCAACACCCTGGCAGGCCTGAATAGACAGAGCTGCCCCAGAAACACCCAGATGTGTACTGGGTTACTTGGGATTTACTGGCACACCATGTGCAAGATCAGCATCAGGCCAGGACAGTGCTGTTTAGTTAATTCGGTTTTTGTGATCTAATTTCCTTACTTTAACTCTTTTTGTCCCCCCAGCGTCTTGAAAGCAAAGAAAGAAGAGATTCAAGATGCCAATATCTTCATCTCCTTTAAAGGGTCTCTGATATTCACTCCCTGACCTGCGTTCCTTGCTGTAAACGCTTCCCATTCCTGTGATTTAATGCACATGTCAAAACAAGCTGCCAATTATACTGCTCTTAATGCAAGGAGGCTCCAAAGACACTGCCTGCGAGCAGAATCTGGCCCTCTGTAGCAAAGAGGTTGCTGTGCAAACTCAGAGATGAACAGTGTCTGCCTGACTTATGACACCTCAGCCATTTCATCCCTCTTGCTCCCTCACTCCAGAGCAGGAGCATACCTCTGCAAGCCACAGGTCTCTCCAGCAAGGTCCACACACTCACCAGTTGTTGGGATTCAGTTCCTGTGGCTTTTATGAAGGACCACAGACTGGAAGAATCACTGGGCAATGAACGGTGTGGACCCCTCTGCTAATGAGAGCTTATGAAGGACCCATTTATTTCTCCTTCACTGAGAGGCCCTGGAAGCTATGGAAGGTGACTTCAGGCAAGCCACAGAACATGGCTTTTTGACCTCAGACACACTGCATCCATCTAGCTCACTACTCCTCTGATTTAGACCCAGCTTGAAGCGTTGAGGGATTTTCCCAAGAATGTGGAATTTTTATGGCTCTGTCACATTTTGCAACAAGCCTCCAGCTTGTCTAAGATGCCCCTGTCAAGTTCCATTTTTCAGGCTCTTTGTGCAAAAATGATACTTAATGGAGGAGCCTCTCCAGTGTGTGCACAAGCAAGGAGTAAAGAATACACAACATACAATCCATAAATAGAGACACTTTAGAGGCTTTTTAAACATTCATGCTTTTTGCATAATTGATGACTTTCCATAACAAATATGGATGATAAACAGCTTTAAATAAAATGAAAATTTATCGTTGTCATATCATTTATCAGCATTATGTTAAACTGTAAAGTATGGGAAGAATATTGCCACATTCTCAAATGAAACTGGTGGAAGCGAGAATAATTCAGGGGCTGCATCTTTGCATTCACTGGGGTTTTTGATGAGACTGCCAACAGCCAAGAAGCTGTGCTAGAACCTAGGAGCCAGAGAATTGTGTGTCACTGCTTAGCCACCATAAGTCAGCGAGCACCTCCTGTGCAGCTCCAAAGGACCAAAAATAAGCCTGTTCTCCAGGGTAGGACATACCATTTAGTGTTCATCTTCTCTCAAGTGGACAGCTATGGCTAACCAAAACTCCTAGGCTCCCATTATGGTCCATAGAGGATGTGGGCACTTCCAGCAAGAGATTTGCCCCACTGAACATATATATATATATGTATAAATGTGTATATGAGAAGCCTGTTGTTCCTTATGCTGTGAGAGAAGAGAAAGGATGATTAGCCTGGATCATTGTGTGACTTTCACACTTCTACAGTCAGCTGAGATGAATCCCACCTCTGAGAAAGACAGAGATTTGCCAAGGGATTTTAAGTCACTCCAAATTCCTTCAAAGCGGGGAGGTCCTGTGTCAGGAAAGTAAACAAAATTTCTTAGTTATGATGGCAATGGGTGTCCCGAGGCACTTCAACATCTTAGCACAAGCTGCTGAGGAACCTCCTGTGCCCTCAAGCTTCACGTTCCCCATGATTTTTCAGAAATAATTGACAGAGGCTCAGCAGGTCATCTAACTCTCACAGGGTCCACCCTACTGCAGCCTGCTCGTGCAGATAGGTTTGATTTTTCCAAGTATTCCCATATCATCTCTTTGCTGATATCTTTGTTGACAAGGTCAACAAAGACAGACCAAACAACCAAACATAACAAACCTGCCTTCAAAAAAAGTTAAGAACCATTAAAAAAAAATTATTTTTTTTTTACTACTCGCCTGCAGCTTTTTTAAACCCATGGAGCGAGGTTTTCACATCATTTGAAATACAAGCTGTGCTTGAGAGACTAGGGAAAGTAAGTGCTTTCCCTCACCAAAGGCCAGCCAGACTGCAGATGACAACCCAGCGAGCCACTTCTGCAGGGTACCCCAGCCCTGAGCCAAGGGAAGGAGGTTCAGGCTCCCAGACACAACCACAGCTGTGCACCATCAGGCCCCCCACCTCACCCCCTTTGACTTCGGGGGAGCTATTTCAGCTTGTCAGACCCTTCCTCACCACTCAGAGCCTGGCTCCTGTACCACAGCCAGTACAGCTGTTACTGCCCAGCCCCAGTGGGAGACTGGAACCAGAGTATTTATACCTGGAGGAAGCTGGGTTTGCCATCAATGCACATGGTTTTAACAAAGAGCAAAACATCCCAAACCAACTTGCTCTCTCTTATTTTTTTTTAAACTGAATTTGCAAAGCCTGTCCCTGACCTCGAAGGACTGCTGCTCTGCCTCCTCCCAGCCAGGCAGCCTGTGAGGCATCCTGCTGACTCTGCTTTGGCCGGAGTTCATGCCAGCAGGTCCTCCAGCAGGACTGGGGCCGAGAGAACAAAACATCCAGCCCAGCAGGCCTGGCTCTGAGCACCAGCCCTGAACTCTTGTGCAATCTTCCTTGAAACAAATTCAACTTGGCCAAGAGCAGAGCATTTGCGCATGGCCTGAGAGCTGGATTGAGTACCGTAAACAAAAGGAAACAAAAAGAGAGGAAGAGGCTGGGTCCCAGGGTGAGGTGGAATGCAGGCATCTGACCCAGGCCAAGCTGTGCTGAGCACTGTGACGAATGCCTGAGGCAGAGGGGGTGCAGTGTGTGAGGGGATTCGAGAAGCCAGTGGGGAGCCAGGGACTGGGACTCGCCCCTGCTGTGGTTGGGAGCACAGGGCGGAGGCACTCATGGCCTCTTTGGCTCCATATCAAGAGCTGCAAGTAAAGGGACACAAAAGAAGGGAAATGGGGTGAGAGGACAAAAAGGGACTTGGAATATGACCACAAAAATTTATTCCTCTGGGGTCAATTCAGGGTGGTGGATGAGGAACAGGGACACCCTTGCACCTCCAAACAGAGGAGGACACTTGCATGAGAATCAGCTGCAGATTTTAACTTCCATGAAAGACAAGGGGTGCTCACACTATTTTTGTGAATGTGGTGGAGGAAAAGAGACTGCTTTACATGAGGTACTGTCAGGGATATAACTTGGGCCAATCTGGCTATTTTGACTACATAGGACATTTTTGCTCCATCCAGCTCAGGCACCCAGCTGGGTATAAGGCATCCTTGCGACTGCACTGGTGATGCTCCTCAGAGGGACAGGATCAGGAACACCCTGCTCAAACTGACCTGGCTGTTTGCCCTTTTGGAGTTGCACTCAGAAGTTCCTTCACCCAAACTTCTCGCCTGCTCCTATGCAGGGAGCACGGCCAGGGGAAAGGCTCTGTGTAGCCAGGGTGTTTCTATGCCTCAGCAGTCCTACTTGGCCAGAACAACCCCTTCGGGCCATTAGTAGTTAGTGTTAAATAGAGCATCCCTCCAGCTGTGTTTTCCTGTGCCAGCCACTGAGCTCACACTCCCTGGCCCAGAGCTGGAGAAGCACAGAGCTTGTCAGGGAGCCACCGCTGTCACAGCCCACGGAGCCTCAGTCCAGCACCAGGGAGGCTTTCTCCACCCAGAGATACTTTGCCCATGTATGGCAGAACCAGGCCAATGTGGGGCAGATGGCAGAAAGAAGGGGAAAGCAGTAAATTATTAAAGGATTAAGACTGACCTATGGAGATAGTGAAGTCAGCCCAAGACATCTTGTTTGCCTAGAGGAATCAGGAGCCCACAAGCAGCTGGCACATTGGGAAGCAAGCCTAGAGCCTAGAGATAAACTGCTGAAGCCAAATGCAGGGCAAGATGCACTTCCTAACAGCAAAGTGCATTAGGCAGTGACGAAGTTTCCCAGAGGAAGCCCCATCACTTGAATCACTGGAAACAAGGCTGGACAAAGTACTGGATCATGTCCAAGAGGGGATAACTCTTCATCAGCAAGAAGAGAGTAGTGAATAAGATGAATGCTTGAGTGTTTTCCATCTCCATGAATCTATGTATCTAATGCACTCACTGCTTTTTCAATGTCTGAAGAAAATATAAGTGCCTTTCCTGGGCCATCAGCACATCTCAGCATGAAGCCAGGATGGGGAGAGGCCTGGATGGGAGCACACAACCATCTCCTTTGGTGCCTGGGAGCAGAGGCGGCGAGTGGCTCTTGGGGTTTCTTGCAAGCAGGCAGGTAATGCGAGCCTCGCTCTGGTTTCTCTGCCCTCCAGCATTGCAGCAAGCCCCTTGCCCACAGCCAATGCCCCAACCCTGCTCTGCAAAGCACTCGAGGAGCTTTGTCTGTCACTGTAAAGCATGGTTGAGTCTTGCCTTGCTCCCTCAGAGGAGGGAGCCAGAGGAGCCCAGGTATCAGCCCAGCCTCCTCAGCTGAAGTGGGCAGGTGTGAGTTCCCACTGCATGGGGTTTAAGCTGTCAGGATTGAGGTACATCAGTTTTGTTTCTTGGTGCCTTCTGTTTCCCATGAAATCTCTGCTTCTGGAAATCTGTGCTTCCCTGGGGAAGCCCCCCCTGCAGTCTTGGTCGCTTCGCAGCCAGGCTTATGTACCCAGTGGAGACCAGTTCCCATCCTGGGAAAGTCACTCATAGCATCACGGCCTCTCTCCTGACAGCTGACTCTGTAATTATTTGGTGGCTGTTAATTGCTAGTTAATTCCAGAGTTATGTTATTAACAGGTGGACCAGGGTGGCATGGCTGACACTAGGCACAGCAGCACCTGGTAAAGCCATGTACTTCATCACGGGGAAGGGCACTACAGAATTTTTTAGGCCATTGACTAGTTAACCATTAACAACTGGTAAAATCCCAGGTCCCTGCACAACAAGGCGAGTCCTCTTGGCGCTGTTAGAAAATCCTATTTCTAGTGGGTTATGAAACAGAGGTTTTGATGTGCTGCCAGGTTTGATGTGGAGCTCTGGGAGCTGAACACTTGCTGCACTGTCAGCTGCCGGCTGAGAGCTGCTTACATAAAGCTTTCCTAGCAACTCTGCTTTGCTGTCTACATTTGTCTGTCCATCTGTTTGTCTGTCCACCTCTGCAGTGGAAAAACTGAACAACCCAATGAGGAACTGGACTGGCCAGCTCTTCCCATGCTGACTAACATCCAGTGGTCTGCGGCAAGCCTTGAGCTGGGGAGCTTTTCCATCACTGAGCAACACTTCATGCAAAGCCCACCATCCCCTTTGGGCCCCTTCCCTGCGTCTGCATCAACAGGAGGAAGCAAGCATCACATCCTGTGGCCTGCGCCAAGGAAAACAGGAGCGCTGCCGGGAGGGAAGGAGGTGTGGGAGTGGGGAGGCAGCCCTGATGCCCCAGCTGGCCTCAGCCTCCCCGCCAAGGGCTGCCCACCTCCTGGTGGGGGGAGTTACTGGCACCCCTTGGGGCTCCCTTGGGAACCGGACATGATTCTGTTGTTTGGTTGGCAAAGACACCAGGAGGAAAGAGGAAAGTGCCCAAGATAGAAAATGTCCAGATGCTGAAAATGGGTCTGAACTTTGAAGGAAAAGGCAGAAAATTCTACGATTTCTCCTGTATGTTTTTGTCCCCACTCCCCATGGCTAGCAGCAACTAAAAACTCTCCTAAACAAAGTCCTTCCATTACAGACAGGGAGAGTTTCCTCCTGCACTACCCCACAGCAGCCCTGTGGGCCCCCATGTACCCCTGCTGGGTGGTCCCAGCCCTGTGATTTTGGGGGACCAACAGGGGCTGTATCCCACTCCAGGGCCCTTTAAATCGGTGCCCAAGCCAAGAAGATTTCTCTGTGGAATTTCATAAGGAAGCACATGACAAGGGCAGTTGGAAACCACAGCTCTTCAAGCACTGATTACAGCCTACTGAGGAAAAGGAGATTTTTATCTTGCAGGAATTCAATTATGAGACCAGAAAAAAAAAAAAAAAAAAAAAAAGAAAAAAGAAAAAAGAGGGAAAAAATGCAGTTCATCTGGCTTTGTTAGCTTGAGATTTCTGCACTTTGGGGGCTTTAATTTAAGACGAAAGGTGTGCAAGCACTACCTAAATCATCGTGCTTGCTTGTGTGTGCACGGTGGTGGTTTTTTTTAAGAGAGAAAAAAAAAAATCCACCCCCAAAGTCACCCTGCTGGCAGCTGAATGCAGCAGGGATGATGTCATTGGAACAGTTGGAGGAGAAAAGAGAAAAACAAGTCTGTGTGTGCTAATCCTGTTTGCTGCCCTAAAGGGAATGGAAAGCCGCCAAGGCGAGGAGTTCTGGGAAACCATATAAGGGTGCCAAACAAGCGCCGCCGCCAACACGGGGAACTGACATCTTTGTTCTCCCCAACTCGGCAGCCGGCCAAAGGCCTCATTTCGGCGCTGCAGCATGATTACACTGGACATCTGCCAGCTGAGCGCTGAGCCCCTTTTCTTCTCCATAAGCTTTTTGCCAAACATGTAACAGTTGCCATGGCAGTCGCAAGTAAAGTAGGAAAAAAAAAATTAAAAAAAATAATGCGCACGTATAGATAGAGAGGGAGATAAAAACCCAACAAGAAAGCAGAGGCACGCCTTGCTCCAGATGTGCCACATGTGTGGGTATAAAAAGCAAGCAAACTTATTAATCAAAGGTTTCGGGGACAGAGGGAGGGCGGGCGGCACTGGCTGAAAGGTGACGTGAGGATAAAACAATAAGTTCACACAGGCACATGCACACTGCAGCGGCCGGGCAGGCGGCAGTGGGCTGACCCAGTGGTCTTCTCCCCTGCCTGCATCCGAAACTGCAGGCAAACAGGGTTTAAAATAGAACAACATGGTGGCACTTTCACTATTGCTTGCCTGCTTTTTTTTTTTTTTCTCTCCTTCTCATGTGTTAAAAAAAAAAAAAAGAAGAAGAAGCTGTTCTGAGGATGAGAAGGGGGTTATTTATAAGCTCTGCATAGCAGAGGGAAGCAGACAACCCAGATCTGGTGGCGTCTTAAGGCAGAAAATCCCATTTTGGCCTCTGGTTCAGGCCAAATGGTATTACTTCAAGCTGTGCTCTAAACAGTTAACAACCAACCACCCAGTAGTCCCATGTTTATAGCAAGCATTTCATATAACTATGCAAGTTCTGCCAGACTCTGATGGGCAGATCTACACACATAATAGAAGAGGTGTGGTCCCTGCTTGCTTTCTTTTTACACCCTGAGAGGCACGGGCTAGTTTCATTTTACAAAGCGGCTACATACAAAAAAGTTCACTGCCCAGTGAGCTGGAGTTCATCTGACTATTTATAATCATGTCTCTTCTCCCCACACCCACCCTACAGGCACTGGGACAGTCGCTGGGCAATGGTGGCCATGTTTGCAGCCAGCCCAGCAGCCGGTACGGCCGCAGTGTGTTTGCAGGCGAGGCTGCCGTGAAAGGGCAGATAACACTGTCCAGGATGGGACGCAATGCCCAGCCCCTTCCTGATGTGCCGTCCTCTTCAAACCCCCAGAGAGGCTAACCACCTGCCCTAAGGACATTAACAGAGTGTAGCACATCGCCACACTAAGACGGCATCCTCAAAATGTAGAAACTGCTGGAGCAAACCTGGTTCCAGCAGTACCAAGCAGCTGCAGCCACTCAGGACCAGCCCACCTTGAGCTAGCAAGCACTGGAAAGGCAAACAGCCCCCAAACAGAACCGTGAGCAAGCTGAGTCTGGCCCCCAAGAGCCTGCAGCCTTTCCTCTGATGGCACCACTGCAGCATTGTGGGCATGGGGAAGAGGTTGGCTGAAATGCAGAAAAAGGCAGCCACAGTCACAGACAGTAATGAAGGAGACTGGACTCCCACCCTGCCTCATTGCTGCCTTCTTGCATGGCAATAAGTCAGTTAGCTACGCTTTGCTTCAGCTTCCCATTTGTAAAAAAAAAAAAAAGATTGTTTTCCTCTGTATCTCAGAGATGGGCTAAAAATCTTAAATCATTAATGTCTGTAAAGTGCATTCATTTCCTCAGATGGAAGCTCCTACTGAAGTGTGAAGTATTATTAGGATTATTATTGCTAATAAATAAGGAAGGCAGGGCAATTTTATTTCTTGGTAGGCTTACACAGAGCACAAGAATGCAGAGACTCGGGAAGATGTTGATTTGTACCAAAGGTGACCCCCTCGCCAGTGCTAAGCTAAAAGGCAGCATCTGTAAAACACAGAGAGAAACCCCCCAGGATCTTGGTGGGTAACTAGCCCACTGGAGATCTCCCCAGGAGTACTGACCCCCTGGCAGCCCCTTTGGGGCCAGTGGCAGGAGCTCTCGGCCACCAGCGTGCAGAGGCCTGCTCTGCAGCACTGTCCTGAACTCCACCATGTATTGTGGGTGGCCCTGAGGGGGAAATGTGTGCATGAGGTGATTTCTGCCTTTCCTTAAATACCTGACTTCTTTCTGGGGTGCACCTTGTCTAAAGCAAGGGCAGGCATTGAGGCATCATACCCAGCAGTCTGAGTGGATGCACCCCCAGTTTTGCAGAACTGAGACATAGCATTTGCTGAGCCAAGAAAAACTGTTTTCCTACACAGGCAAGGGAGAGGGGGAGGGAGGCACCTCTGCAGAGCAATTCACTCCTGTGTACTGAAGTCAGTGCCTACTGTTTACCAGTGGCCACCAGGGCCCCTCAGGCACCTGGCAACCCTCACCTGAAAAGTGATGAGCCACTCGGGCTTTCCCCAAGGTGGCAGAGCAAGAAGCAAGGGAAGCCATCACTTGCTTCTTTGGTGCTCAGGTGGGTTTTGTGGAGCTCCACACTGCATCTCAGCCCCTCTGTAAGGGATAACCCTCCCACTGTGTGATTGTTGCTAACTGGAGGGTTGTAACCTACAGAAAATTTTGCCAGCACATTTTCATATATTAGCACATGGCTGTAAAAAAAGAAATTTCAGGGTGGTGGATTAATGTTACTTGGTTCTGGCCAAGTTAATAAAATATGGTCTGAGCTACTGCCAGGCTGCTTAATTCACTTTTATTCAAAGTGGCTGGGTAATTTCCCTGAGGTTGGCTCAGCAGGAAGCAGAGTCAGCTCTGGCTTTGTCTGCTCCTGCATGTCACCTTCCTGGCTGGCAGCAGTGGTTATGTCCCCCCAGGGCTGGGAGAACAGGGAGCAGGGGGACTTCCCTCCAGTAGGACAGCATGTGCCAGGGGCTGCGAGGTGATATCCATCTTGGCATGAACCAGGAGGGAGCATGGACTGGGAGCACATGCTTGCCCAGTCTGCCAGCTGCATGCAGTGTTATGAATGGCACCAAAGGTGGTTTCCTCATGGCTGCCCTTCCTGCAGGTTGGTCCAGGATGGCCAGGGTAGCCATCAGCCTTGAAAAGAATCAAACTGTCACCCTGTGCCCCAAAAGCCAAGCCTCTGCTGTGCAGCTGGTCAAAGGCACTCTGGCACTGGGGCATGGCAGCAGGGGCACCGCAGCCTCCTGCAGCCCCTCCCTGCCCAGCAGGGAAGAGAGGAAGGATTGAGCATCTTTCTTCAAGGGGTGAGCAACACCAGCAACCTGCTTGCTTTAAAGAAAACCCTCCACATCTCCCCGCCTTGCACTTCAGCTCCAGTGGAAGTGATGTTTGCCAAGGCAGTGCTCTGCCTGTGTGAGCTCTCCTTCTCACTGGCATCCTCCAGCTGATTAGATCCCCCCTTGTTTCTAAATCAAATTTTGTTCTTTTGCCCACCTTCATGGCAGAACTAATCACTGGCACACATTATGGTACCTGGCACTAAAAGTCAGCGTAGAGGCGCATTCCTGCATGTGCTCTGAATCATCATGAGGTTCCTGAGCTTTAAATGGGAAGCAGAACATGTTGCTTTCTAGATGGACAAATGAAATTTTATGCAGTCATCTTGCTTCTGCAACAAGCTCTGAATCATGTAGAGGGCTCTCATCCTGGCTCCGCCACTTACTTACTGTGTGGCCTCCAAAAAAACTCTGAGGGGGCAAATCATGGTCCTTCCTCCTCCCCACCAACATCCCCAAGGCAGGGGACACTTGTGGGGGGACACAGGGCTTCATGCACAGGGGAACAGAGGAAGGACATACTTCTCATAAGTGCTCCTCAGAAAAACATTGCTTTTCAGCTGTCTCTGCCTTTTGCCCCCGTCCTGGGCTCCTGGCAGAGGAGGATACTCCCAAGTGCCAGAGGGTACCACAGGGTGCTGAGCAGCAGGGCTGGGAGCCACAAGATGAACTCTGTGAGGCTGCACACATCTTTTGAGCTCAAAAATGTAAATCCTCCTGCTGCATTGATAAAAGCCTGGATTCCTAGGTAAATAGAGTGCATTAATATTTATTTTTAAAAGCTTGGAATCATGATTTAATATTGTAGAAAGGGCTATTCTTACACGGCATTTGCAGAGCTTCTTCTAATACAATATTTTCTAACTTCAGACATGGTAACCCAGTAAGCTCCATTACCATGCTAATACTATATAAAAATGATCCTTTATTATAAATCATACTGCACACCAAAAAGGATATAAATAGAGCCCCAGTGCGGCATTGGCATGCCTCATATTTCTCCTGGTTCACATTAAATGAGCCACTAAATTACAGTGTCCTTCTTTATAATATCATCCTCCAAAGCTGAGCATTTTGTGTGTTACACAGGGCTGTTGTAACAAGAGAAATTAGCATGGCTGGTTTAATTCAGCAAGTCTGCCATGCATGTTATAGGAAGAGTGTTAAAATGAGCTAGAATGAGAAATTTCATTGTCCTTTCAAAAAACTCACCACTTGGAACGTGTGGTTTGTGTGGAGCTTTGCTAAGGCCTGACCCACAAGCTCTCTGCAGGGGTTTAGCTGCTCCCTCAGCTCCAGCAGCAGACAGGTGAGGGCAGAGAGGACACCCCACCCCATTCTCCTGCTGCTGCTCCAAGGGTGCGTGGTCCTTGGACACTCTTCAGGAAGCCTGGGAAAGTTTGATGGTGAGAGAGAGGCACTAGTAGGGCAGAGGGGAAGATGCTACAGGGGCTGGAGGAACCATCTTCACATTGGGGTCCTGGGTTTGATGTGCTGCTGGTTCCTCTGCTAACAGCATTGGAGTTATTGCTGATTTAAGTGAATCCAGGTGCAGGCAGATTCAGGTCCTTGCTGAGCAATGATGGCAATTTTTTGACTTTTCCAGTTCTCACCTGCAGAAACAGGGAGGTATTTTGCCCACAGGATTGATGCCTGCCTGTTTGCAAAGCAGCCCAAGCTTCTCCCTGACAGCTGGTGCTGCAGAAATGCAGGGTGTTATTGTTTGTATTGCAAAATAAAAATACAGTGTTCAGACCTCAGGGGGCGGGATCCAGCCTGACTGTCATCTCTAATGATGGTATCTGACCGCACCATAGAAGAAAACCCTCCTGCAGTCCTAGGAGCTGCATATGCCTTCAGGGACACATAAAGTAATTCAGGTCAAAAATGTAGGTTGTTTTATTTAGCAGACAGAGAGGTGGGGAAAGCAAAGAAGGAGAGGGAAAGAGGAAACAGGCTGCTGCAAAAATACAATCTCCATAAAGAGCTTTTCAGGATTTCCCCCCAAAATTTAAAGTGAAAAGGAGATGTCTGAGTTTCAACATTTCCTTGCTGCCGTCACTAGGTCCCAGCTCACACTGTCAGGGACCCAATTCAGTTCTCTGCAGGGCAGAGATCAGGATTAGTAAATGGAGTTCATGGCTGGATATCAGGAGAGAAGGTCCCGGCATAAAGGGGCTACCAAACCCTCTCAGGGGCAGCAGCTGGGCCATGGGAATCCAGGAGGCCCAGAATTGGCATGAGCGGTTGGTGAAGAGTGAACCCAAGTCAAAGTCACCCAAGTGTTCATTATCTGCAGAACTGGAACACTTCAAGGAAATTTTCAAGCCAAATTGTCTGCGGCAAAGAAATGTCTCCCCTCACGCGTGCTGGGAGGCTGCAGGCTCTGTGACCTATGAGGATGCCTAGCAAAGCAAACTGTGCCATGAATAATCAATGAAAACTAAAGGTTTATATTACCTGCAGTGCTCCGTGACCATGTGAGATAATATAGAAATGGCAGGTAGCCTCCTGGAAGTGAAATAAAACTTCTAGAGTGCAGCCCTTGGCATCATATCCCCTCAGCAAAAATCCCAAAGCAAATTGGGGTTATGCAAGCTGTGAAATACCCAGGCTCAATGCTGAATTGAGGAAGCTGCCAGGACCACATCTTGCTGCTTCCAGAAATATCTGTCCCCTCTTGGCAGGACAGGTTATAAACCCCCTGAAGTTTAGTGTACAGATCCCATCAGTGGGGAGGTAAAAGTAGCAAACCTCAGCTGCAAGGGTGAAGCCTGAGCACAGGGCAGTCCTAGGGCAGCTCTGTCCACTCCTCCCACCTCTCCCAAAAAGCAGGAGCTGCCCCATGGAGAGCACAGCCCTTGAGCTGCACCAGCTGCTACCAACAGGGATGCTCGAGCACCCTTCCAGTGTAGATCCTCTCTGACCTGTACATCCCTGGCTGGTGGCTGCTCAGCAGATGCACAGACATCTCCATAAATGCACATTGACCAAAACAGCGCTGCTGTCAGCAGAGTGCCACATTAAGGGGCACTTGCAGGGCAAGGAAAGAAAATGTGAGACTGATAGTGAAATCTTCAGTTCTTTCCATCTGTCCTCCTCAGCCCCTGGAGAAAGGCTCTCAAAGAGAGTCATTAATTTCAAGACCTTGGGTTTAAAATTGGTCTTGCACAATAGAGATCACATGTGAAGCAGCAATGGGATCATAAGAGACAGGCTGAAATCTGATGTCTTTAGCTATTCCCAGGACAGAACAGGGTATGACCTGCACAGCCTGGACCAGAGGCCCCACTCTGTTAAAGGCTGGAGAGTTTTGGCTGGCCCGTGACAATGATAAAGGAGCACACAGGAAAACCTGATGGTGTTTGGATCTTATAATTCAATACAAACCCATTTCTGTAATTTAAGGAACATTTCATAATTTAAAAAAAGAGAAGAAAGAAAGAAAGAAAGAAAGAAAGAAAGAAAGAAAGAAAGAAAGAGAGAGAGAGAGAGAGAGAGAAAGAGAGAAAGAGAGAAAGAGAGAAAGAGAGAAAGAAAGAAAGAGAGAGAGAGAGAGAGAGAGAGAAAGAGAGAAAGAGAGAAAGAGAGAGAAAGAGAGAAAGAGAGAAAGAGAGAAAGAGAGAAAGAGAGAAAGAAAGAAAGAAAGAAAGAAAGAAAGAAAGAAAGAAAGAAAGAAAGAAAGAAAGAAAGAAAGAAAGAAAAAGAAAGAAAGAAAGAAAAAGAAAGAGAGAGAGAGAGATGATGATGCATCATTGCATCATTTATCAAAAGGAGACAGTGGTATGCTGCAATATCTCTGGGCAAAGGTTACACTAAAGGATGATGCTGTTGTCACTAAAGTGGTGAGCTAGCATCTCTTACAAGCCCAATTTCTGCCTTTCCTCCTTAAAAATCTACATGTAGAAGCAGAAAGTTAGCTATAATATTGATAAAGAAGGTCTGGTCCCAAGATGGAATTTTTGGTCAGATTTAAAGTAAATCAAATATAACACCTTAAAAACAGCAGTCTTCAGCAAAGCCCAGAAGCCTCAGTGATTTCTTTCTACTTTGCAAACAGAAAGACAACTAGGGTAGAGAGGAGGAGCAGAGAAAGAGAGATTAAAACAGCTTTAATTTTAGGACTTGTCTCATCAAGAGATAGTATGTGACACCAAAAATTAGTCCAATTAAAAATGTTTATAACCTAAAGTCGCTTAATTAGCACCTTCAGAAGTTTCACGATGTTTCCCCGCTAACTTCCTCTCTCCCGACGTGCGTACATGCAGTGGCAGCTGGTCCTGGAGAGGGAGGGTCAGGGCTGCTCCAGCCATATCCCAAGCCTGGATTTTAGTCCTTTGGGGGCATATCAACCTCCTAGCAAAACCTTGGTGATGAAAGGTCTGCAGAGGCTTCCAGAGGTGCTGGAGGACACGCCTTCCACTGTCTCAGATGTTGTGAGAAAACAAACGAGATGTGAGATCCAACCTATCCCATCAGCCCAGGCTAAGAAACTTGCCCTGCAAGAGGATCTGCTTCCCTCCTGGAACCCTGTGCTGGTGCTGGTTTTCTTCTTTGAGCTGTTCTTTCAACCAATGTCCCAGTACTGATGGCAGGCACAAGGCTGGCCTCAACCTTTGTGTCCTGCATGCAGCACCTGTGCCATGCTGGCCCACGTACAGGGGCAGAGAAAAATTCCTTCTCTCCATCCTCTCATCTGCTGTACACCCTGGAGAGTTAATGAGAGGTGCCTCATGAGGACTGCATATTCTGCTTTCTGGGAAACTCAACCCCATACAGGTCCCCTCCCAGAGCCATTCCCTGTACCAGTGCCACAGGTGTTCCCACAGATACAGACTGGGGAGGATCAGGGGAACAAACCTTGCCCAGCTTCTGTATTTTGGTTGCCATGGCAATATGCTCATCCCTGTTGGAGTCGTTTGGGGAGCACAGAGGTTCAGAAAACAACAAGGACAAACATGAGGACATGGTACACTGCGACAGTCACAAGGTGGGGACTCTGACTAAGCAAGAAGGTGAAGTTTCTTCTGGCTCTGTCCCTGTAGGAGCCACAGCTGGCCAGCCACAGCATGGCTTTTGGTGGCAGGCTACTGTGAACCAGAGGCTGCTGAGCTGCTGCAGGGCAGAAGCACCATTGCTGGGACCTTGCACAGAAGAGTGACCACAAAAAACAACCCATTTTAAAGGGCTTTTTCCCCAAGTCTTTTACAGATGTAGGAGGAATCAGGAATATAAGTAAGGGCATTTTACAGCTCACATGAGTTTTCCTGTGGCCTGAAAGAATAATGTAAAGTACTAACTGAATTTCACAGAATTGTAGAATGGTTTGGGTTGGAAGGGAACTGAAAGATCATTTAGTTCCAAGCTTCCTGCAATGGGCAGGGACACTTTCAATTAGACCATATTGCTTGAAGCCCCTACAACGTGGTCTTGAACACCTCTAGGGTTGCTGCATCCACAGCTTCTCTGGGCAGCTTGTTCCAGTGCCTCACCACCCTCACAGTAAAGAATCCCTTCCTAATATCCAACCTAACCCTGCCCTTTTTCAGTTTTAAGTGGTTACCCATGTCCTATCACTACATGCCCTTGCACAAAGTTCTTCTCCAACTCTCTTGTGGCCTCCCTTCAGATACTGGAGGTTTGGAAGTTTCCCTCAGAGCCTTCATGGAGTCCTGACTCTTCCTTGACCATAATCCCTAGCCTTTTTGTGGAATTCATACAGAACATCATTTTTGCTCACATTGATTTGCCGAAAACAAAAAATTTGAAGATACAGCATCCAGACTAACACCTCATCTTCCTGACTGGATGTCCATCTACAATGGGATGGAGAGTATATAAAAGATGTCCACGCTGGATTAAACAGAACACCTCACCTATTAGTCTCTTTCTGGGCTTTGGGCCCTGTATGTACATTGTGTCATGTGTATAAGCTTGTGTTCTGAGGTCCTAAAAACAATAATAATTTACTTATTCATTATAAATTTCTGTTTATAGGCTGTACCTACAAGACATACAGTGCCCGGCCATTAGACATCAAAGTCTCCACATTACAGGCAATCTCAAAAGAGAAATCAATGTGATTTTCCAGGAACTCATTTCACTATAACAACAGTGATCCTGAATTTACACAGTGCCTTTGATCCAGACTACCAAAGCACTATGTTCTCTGGTGGAGAAACGACATACAAGTTAGGATACAGTTTGCCAATCACTGGCGTGAATTGGGAGGGTCAGTCTTCAACAACATTCAGCAACTCAAACAAGAGTTTATACTCATAAAAGCAAAGTGAAAATTTAAGTTTGGCAAAGTATGATCATCTTAGAGCGGATTTTGCTAAAATAAATGGAGCTAATAGTCCTACGAATGTGAAGTTAAGGCGCACCTTGGAAATCACTTCTGCAGCAATGTTGACAAGGAAGGGTGAAAGATTATGCTGGCTTCTGACAACCAAGCCAAGGACTTTTCTGTAACCTCACCGCTTCATATTTCCCCTACATTGTTACCCAGATATTAGTGAAAAATTAGCACAGCCTTGGTTTAGGACAAGGATATTAAGCAGGAAAACTTGAGAGAGAGGCATGAGTTGGTTCTGAGTAGAAAGCCAACCTCACATCCTCAGTCACAGAAGAGAGGCTAGACACTCTGGCCTTCCTGATGATCACATCATGACCAAGACAGTTCCTTTGATGTGTCCTTCTGAAATAAAAATTAACTTGTTCACTTCTGATCTTGGGGAACAGGAGATATTGGGGTGTTTGACTGTCGCAGAGGGTAAGGGCTCTCTCAGTCTTAGCAAGTAGAGCAGCACAAGAGCAGTGCTGATGTGCTGTCAGTCCCTTTTACCTGTGACTGAGCAGCCACAGGTTGGAGCACCTCAGGTGGACACCTGCATCTCCTCTCCCTGCACAGAAGAGCTCATCTTGCCTGCTGCAATCCTCATTCATGGCATGAATTATCGAACCACAGTTATGTGGCCTGACCAGGAGATGTGTTTCTTTCATCCAAACCAAAATGATAGTGAGAGGCACCTTATGTGTCCTGGTCCTGCCTCCCTGGCCCCAGCTTTGCTTGTACCCTCCCTAAAACCGAGTTCCTACATGGACCACCCTTCCCTAGGTGCAAGGTTGAAGTCTTCACAGGCAACACGGGAGCAGAGTACTGGTATCTATGCTTTGAGGAGGAGAACAAACACCCCAAGATAGAGTCATTGTGGCAAAGTGAAGCAAATGAAGCAAGGTCTTCCTCAGCTGTGCACTGCTGTGGATGTGGGCCCTGGTTCTGCACCAGGGCAAACTGCTACAGAACACACAGCACTGAGAGCCACATGTTGTGACAGTGGCTTTCCTGAAGCATTTGGCCTTAAACCTCTGTAAACATCCTATACTTCAGGTTTAAAGCTGCACTGAAAAAAGCCCTTTGCTGCAAGATTACCAGACTGCAGGGTAAACAGTAGCTTCTGTTTTGCTGCAAACTGATGTTCTTTTCTGGAAGTGGTTAACTCCAAAATGATGCAAATACTGTTGTCAGCCCCTTTGACTCTCCCTGCTGACAATCTTATCATTCAGCTAAAATCCCTCTCCCACAAACCCACACTGCCTCTCAAAGAGCCAAGAGTGCTTGTTATCCCCTTCCCAGCTGCCAAAACCCTCCAGCTGCCTTATAATTACCCCTGTAATTTGCTTCTGCATATCCAATACATAGATCTGCAGCACACTAAAAATTTAAGGACAACATAAAATAAAGAAACAACAAATTAAGGAGCACAAGGGGTGCTGGAGCAATGACATTGTTAATTTTTCTGTTTACTTCACCGATAACAGCTATTTTTGATCCAAACATGCTGTACAACAAAGCTGAATGTCAGAGATTCATTGCTTAAGGGCAGGAGAGACCATTATGATCATCAAGTGTAACCTATTGCATAAGACATCCAGGGTACCATCCCAGTCATTTCTGAGGCTTGCCTGCAAGTTCTTTCAGATTCGCAGATGCATCTGTTAGAATGGCACCTAGTCTTGGCATAAACACTGAAAAGTCTAGAGTTAACTAGGATGTTAGAAAAGCCTTTTTTTTGTTGTAATTACCCTAATATAACATTTAGACCCTCTTTTTCTCTTCTGTGTCTGTTTTTTGACTCTGCTTCTAGCTACTGGACTGTACATTTTCCCTAAATGGAAGTCCCCATTCAGAAATCTCTTTCCTACTACTGCAGCACTGTTACCAAGTTGCCTTAGAATTTCTGAATTATGTGAAGTAGATCACTCTGTAGACTCCCATCACAGGGAGTGCCTCATGGCCGTTGTACATTCTCACATATTCTCCCCACGTGCTTACATTTAGCCAAGCTCACCTTGCAGTGTTAAGGAGTCTTTGCATGAAGCCCTGTTCTCCTTCAAAAGTTCTCAGAGCAGACAGTCCATGTCCTTGGTACTTGACTGCCCTTGGCAATGGTGTGCTCTCATCTCTAAAAGGAGAAGAAATGTCCATGTCACTCAGAGATCTTAACCCTCCTCTAATGATTTCCCCCCAGCTCTTCTGGTGGGTGGATCAGGGTGGCTGTGTGAATGGGGACAGCACCTTGCTGGCAGGAGGTGCAAGCAGGCAGTTTGCATGTGTGAGTCACAGCTCCTGCCCTTCTCCAGCTACTGCTAATAGGCAGTGTGAGCCTTGCACTCCTTCCTGCCCTTCTCCCTGCCAGCATGCAGGGCCACCTGCCTGCCTAAATCATGAATTTGCCAGTTGCTCAAGATATTTCCCCTTCCACATCACTGTACAGAAGCAGGCTGAATGAGTGCACCTTCTAGTATATCAGGCAACACATCAGGAGCAGGCTCTTTGCACATACTTACTTATTTTTTTGGCCCATCTGATCCTAGTGCCATGCACAGTGTGGAATGGGTGAAGAAATGTGCAAAGATGATAATTAAATGCAGAACAAAAAGCCACAGCAACAACTGGAGGATGGCACTAGGGGCTGGATGTCAGGTTGGTGAGGCATCTGAGAGGGGTTTCCATTTGGCAGGCCTGTTCACCCAACCCTACTTGTAATGCCATCTGCTTTCCAGAAGTATGTTATCAAACCTAAAAATGCAGAATGAGCCCCATGGATATAGTGGGAAACGAGTCTCCATCTTCAGAGTCCCGCGGATAAACACCAAGCAGAAGGTAGGTATTGCTGATTCAGCAACCTTTTCTGGGTTGTGCTCATTCTGCTACAGGACATTAGAAGAGGCTGAGATATTTTGTTTTCATAGCTTTTTAACATTTTCCTTCCCAAAACTGTGTTTGTATTTATTTTGGCACCTTGAATGTTTTGAAGAGAGGATCAATTTGAATTTGCTTAAGCATTTTTCCCCCTTAATCCCATTAAGTCAGTCTCTAATTCTTTCCAGGGCTCCCTTCTGTGGAGCTATTTCCTCTTGGAATCATTTACTTTCTGTGGATTGGGGGAATTAATGAGGCAGATGCTGCTTTCATTCTCATCAATGTGAGCCCAAAACAACTTCAGCAGTTTGCTGGCACAGATCCAGATTTTACTGGTGTAAATGAGGTCAGAATTTGGCTCACTGTGTTTAGTTTTGTTAAGAGATAAGGAGGTTACCGAAAACAAGAAGTCTTGTGCAGATTGGGAAAGTCCAGTTGGAAGTGGGTGAAGTTCATCATTTCATTGAAAGTCTGATTTTCTGCATTTCCCCATTGAGAGGCTGTGCTGAGCACCACAGATATTCAGTACGAAGAGCACTGATAAGCAACCACTCAGGGAAATAAGGACAAAGACTTGCAGGAATGTTGCAATTGTCTACAGGAGCAAATTGCAATGGCACAAACCTCAGTCAGGCTGATGCAAAATTGAAAGTTAAGAAATGTAGAGAAAGATCAACTGGCTGTGTCAGTCAGTCTTCAGGGGTGATACAGGGGAGGAGGAAGCAGACAGAAAAGCTAAGATACATGCAAATAGCTCAGGGTTGACATCAAAGGTCAGCATGTACTATGGTGGATAAAATCAAGACAGAAATAAAGGAAATGTAACTAGCACAGGACAGGAAGGTGAGCAGGGAAGCATTCTGGCTGTAGATTGGTGGTCAGAGGAAGGCTGAGGAAAGCATCAGCCTGATGGCTTTGCAGCAGTACCTCACACAAGGGTCAGCCCAGGTTGGGACCCTCTGTGAACCCTCAGGAGCAGTGTGTGGGAGCGAGGCTCCTCACAGAGCAGCACCCTGCCTGGCTGCAGAAAGGGGAAACAAGAGGAGTGAGGCAGCTACAGCCAGTCAGCTCTATTTCGGTTCCTGGAAATGCACTGGAACAAATAATTAAACAAATTAATCATCAGCACCTAGGAAACAACCAGGAGAAGAGGAACAGCCAGTGCTGATTTGCCAGGAGCAAATCATGTCAAATCAGCCTAATTTAATCCTGCAGCAGGTCTTGTGGGTAGAGACAAAGCAGGATACTTCTTGTATCTTGATTTTGGTACATCTCTGGTATCATCTCATTTCACGTTACAAGAGGTAAATTTAAGGAAACATGCCCTAGAGAAATTACACTAAGTAAGGAGTGCAAAACAAGTTGGAAAAACGTGCTCAGAAAGAAAGTCTCATTGTAAAAATACAAGAAAGGGTTGAGTAGGGTTCAACAGAGGTTCAGCCACTCTGATTATGAGATAGTGGGCATCCTTATCAGATATGCAAATTACACCAAACTGAGAGGATCCACAAATACCTGAAAGAGGATTAGAAACAAAAATCATCTTGGCATGTTAGAGAAAAGGTCTGAAAAAAAGGGTGTAATTCAATAAGGAGAGAAGCAAAGTTGTGCACAGAGGTAGATATAGTCAGCTGCATGGGGACAAAATGAGAGACAGATGATTAGGCAGGTGTGGAGCAGTGCAGCAATGCAGGAACCTGAAATGAATAAAAAGCGCCATTTGTCATACACAAGGCAGTCACCGTATCAGTGCACTCGGAGAAAAGCTCTGTCTGTAAAATACACAGCTGTGCCCTCTGTTTTACCCAGTGCTGCTACAATCCTTGTTCAGTTCAGGGAAGTCTGGAAGGAAGTGGCATGAGAGGTCTAGAGAAGAGGAATTGGGAAGAAACACTTATTCACAGGGATGGCTTACTCCAGAAAGAAGGAAAGCAGGGGAGGCACAATACTATCTCCAGGGAAGGAGGGAATAAATGTCCTCCATTTATTCTTCCACCAGACAGTTCTTTGTATCCGTTGTGAGTGTGGTAAGAAACAATGTGCCTGAATTGCAGAGAGAAAGGTTAAAGTTAGATGCTTAGCAGAGGGAAAGGCGAACTAACACTAAACCCACCTGCCTGGCAAGAATATAAAACCTCTGTCCATGCTCGTGTTTAAAAGCAGGCTGGAAACTTCTGGAATATTTTTGAAATCAGCCTCATGAGGTCCTTTCTAGCCATCTTTTCCTCCAATTTTGTGATGAATGGTGTTAAATGAATATAAATTACCTCACACGGGGACACTGACATTCAGGCTTGGTGATGAATAGTGATCAGCGACAAAACTGTCAGCTTGTGGGGAGGCATCCAGTAGGGTTATTACTAGAAACTGGTGTTAACTCCTGTTTTATTTACCATCTTCATTAATGATCTAGAAAAAGCATTAGACACTGTGTTTATTAAAACTGCAACTGATAGTACAGTGGGGAGGAGATGCAATCACCAGCCAGGAGTGGAAAATAACACAAAAGGACAAAAAAAGATATGTGACATAGGGAGAAAATTACCTAGCTCAAAGGACACACAGAATAATACATCTAGGAAAGAAGTAGTCCGAAATTAAGACACTCTATGGGAGAAGGAGACCCAAATGCAGTGAAACACTTTGCAGGGTTAGCATACAGGAAATTGAGCAGGAGTTTACAATTTGTCACATCAACAGAAAAAGTCTCAGTGTGGCTTTGGGCTGCATGACATACACCAGGGCAGAGAGATAAGCAACCGTCTGATCGCTGTTGTGCAAGCTTTATTTCTGGGTACCTCCTGACCAGTGTGGCTGCCAGGCTGGGGGAGGAACTGGGAAAACCAGCAAAAATAATTGAAAGCTGAGAAGATTGGCTTATGGAGAGAGAATTATGTAGGTACTCTGTGGCAAAGCAACACCAGGTTCATGCTTCTAAGATGTAGATAAGTATGTCAGGAAAGGTGCCCTTTTTACCAGGCATAATTCTGACAGGAAAATTGGGCATTGTATCAATGTGAGATATGTTATACTAGCATTGCACGTTTTGGTTGGCCACAAAGCAGTCACAGAGTGATACAATGGCCCCTGGGGCTTGTCCACGGCTGGCTGACAGGGTCCAGGCTAGCATGGGGCTGTTCGAGAGCTGAGGCATTACCCCAGCACCTTCCTCGGGAGGCAGGACCTGCAGAGGAGACTCCTGGGAAGGGCTGTTGCTGCAGGGCAATTGCAAAGAAAGGGATAACGCGTCCACTTTGTGTGACCAGAGCCACACTGACATTCATTGATAACAGAGTTGCATAAGCAAATCAACATGATGAGCCATGTCGATTGGAGGGGGAGAAATCTGTGCTGCTCAGGGGGACAAATCAGTAGAGAAAGAGATGCTATTTTCAGGTTTCTAGAGAGGTATTAGTAACAAAAAGAAAGCACAGGTATAAGACTGCACTTGACGGAGTCCTTTAGTGAGAAGATAAAGGTAAAGGCTTTTCTAACTTGTGACTGTGAGCTTTTTCAGTCTTTGTCCAGCTGGCTTTTGAGATGGAGGTCTAAGAGTGCAGTGGTGTGTTTGTCCCAGCTGATACTGGAGCGCACAGGCTTTGAACAATAAGGCTTTGTTCTTGTGCCAAATGCAGCAATGCCTCTGCTGTTGCTTGGAGAAAAAAAGGAACAAACACATTAGGAAGTCACCGAAAATGAAATGATGGCTCACTTCAAGGCATTCAGTAGCACACTGCAGAGATGAATGAGCTCTGCATGGCGTGTGAGACCACGAGGAGGAGAGATCTTCAGAAAGACACCTCTTAGTTCCCACCACACTCGCAATAGGGCAGAGGAGATGACCTTCAGATACATCCCAGGATCAGCAGGCACCTGAAATGCTTTGCAGGAGAACTCTGTTGCCCACAGATTTGCAGGGACTGCAGGCATTGCCAGCAGAGTGTTGTGTGAGGGTGCATGTTGCCTTTGAGGAGCAGTCACCACAAAGCAAATCTGGTAGCTCTTTCCAGCAGAGGATTTGAAATAAGACTCCACAGCATGGCTGACAGGCCAATGCTGCCAACTGCAGGGCCACGGCAAGGTGCAGGGCCACCAAAGCCTGTGGCTTGCCAAGGGCAAGGCAGCTCAGCTCCTGTCTCACGGTCCAGTGCCACCAGCAACAGAGACAGAGCAGGCAGGAAACAATCTCACAAAGAAACTCAAGGGGAAAATAAGAAGGTGGAACAAGCACAGCAGTCCAGAAGAATAAATTTACTGAACATACATATTGATTTTAATGGAGCCTCTAATAGCAGGGTGAGCCCAGCAGAGTTGGTTATTTTCCAGAAAATGCTCCCAGAAAATGTGGGACTCTGGCAAAAGCCATTCCTTTCACTTGCTTCACAATGGGAATCGAGGGACCCCCAGTACAAACACAACCAACATAAAGCCAAGCAGATGTTACCCTGAACTTGTCCTCAGCTCATGAGGGAGAAATAAGTGATATGAAACCACTGGAGCAGCCCAGGTGGGAAAGATTACTTCACTGGGGTACGAGCTCTTATTGGAGTTGGGGGAAAGAGCTGATAGTTGTGTGTTATATGCTGGGACCAATTACACTGAAAAATGCAGAATACAGCGAAGGGGAGGTTTGGGGAGTGAGAAGAGATTAAAACTACATGGCTGTGATAAAGCCCAGAAAAAAAGAGAGAGACAGGAAGAAAACAAAAATAAAGTTGTACAGGGTGTCTAATACAGGGTCCAGACAAGTTTTGCATGAGCTCATCCAAATGCATCTCAGGCCAGGCCAGGAATCTCAGGCCAGTAAACACACAGCAGTCACCCTGTGCCTGTGCTTGCAAGTGCTGGGAACAGCAGGAACAAAGGGTGGGCTCTTCAGCTCTCTAATTCTCCTCCTTATTTTGCAGAATTGCCACATGCTGAAATAGCAAATGATGTATGAAATGAAAAATCACTCCCCAACCAATGCATATAGTACACAGAGAGTATTTGGTCATTACTTCCTTGCAGTAATATTTATCTGCATTAATGCCTCATTCAGAGGTAGCTGGAAATACCCAGAATGTGAGAGTAAGGGGATCGGAAGAGAGATCAGGGAGAGAGGCAAAGCAGCAAGGCAGGCACTTAAGGAGGCAGATATAAAGCCTTTCCTGAATAAATCAACAGCTCAGTTCTGACCCAGGTTATTAGCAACCACAAGGCAACATTCTAGGTCCCAATGCTAACCAGTTATCTGTAAAGAGCAAATTCATTTAGTGCACTCCAGAGGAGTCATTGCCATTTGGTGATGACTTTGAGACCAGTGAGGAACATGCTGGTGGCCCCAGGCCAGCAACTGGAAGGGAGGTGTTTTCCTGGTGAGAGAGGCCCTCCCCAGCTGGCACACCATGGGGTGTGGGAGCAAGCCCAGCCATGAATGGGGACAGGAGCAGCAGGGTTCTCCCTATGACAGCCCCAGGCAGAGGCACATTGCCAGGGCTTGCACCAAGGGGAAGCATGGGCAGCCCCAGCTCTCTAGATTGTAGTCTCCGTGCACAGGACTGAGTCCCATAAAATGTTGGCCTAGCACAGCGTCGGTGTTTAGCAGACAGCATTTAGTGCCACTGACTCACTGATGTTTGCACATAGGATTACACTTGGGTATGCCCTCCTAAAAGTGGGAGAGAGGAGGTGCATGCAGCTCAATGCCTCTTGCAAGCACCCCTACCCTGGCACAGGAGTGTCACCCAGCAAGATGGCCCAAACAGAGAAAGTCAGTAGAAGAAGCAAAAAATATGCACTCAGTTAAAGACACAGTTGGGCTCGGTGTTGGCAAAAAACTGAGCTATGGGAGAGCTCAGCACAAATTATAAGGTAAGAGCAAAATACCTTGCACTTTAACAGCCAGGAAGTAAGGGATCATTGAATCCTACGAGATGCATTTGAGACATTCCTTTTGCCTCCTCTTACTCACATTTTACCTCCCCATCACCAGAAAAAAAGCAAGTGGAAATAGCTGATAACTACTTTGTCCTCCTCAAACTTCTTTGGCTTTGACTTAACATTTCAGTCTGGGTCCTACTTGACCTTCAGATAACATGGAGCCAAGAAGAACTGCAAATGGTCACCCAAGGACAGGTTTTGGCTCTCTGCCTAGTGTCTGAAGGCACTTTGTGTTGTCTCTGAGTGATAACACATTTACATGACACCAAAACATATTTCAAGATAACACTAAAGATGTGATCCACAGAAATTTAGCTATGAAAAATGTTGATGGGAAAGTCTGTAAAACTAATCTCTCGGAAGTATTGGCTAGTTTGGTGGGATTCACTAGCAGGTAAGTCTGGGATGATGCTGCTGGGTTTGGAGTTACCACTCCCATCCTGGTGTTAACCTGAGAGACCTCACTGACCTTCTGGCTACCTTGAGGTCAGTCCCACAGCCTTTTAGGAATTCCTTTCACTGATGATTTTGTATGTGCTGTTGGTGGACAGGAATATCTGCTATTTAATGAGGAAATTTAACTGTAAAGGAACCTCAGGTAAAGATTCTGCCTTTGTGTGTTTTCCAAGTCATGCACTTGGGTGACACAATTGTGTGGGGTACACACCCAAAACTCACTTGCACATTCACTCTGATAGCTCTGCAGAAGTACTGTGGACTAGCATGACTGTCCATGAGTCAACAGAAACCTCTAGGAGCAAATTCAAACTTTTCACAAAATCAGTACTGAAAAGAATTCACATCTGATTGGCTAAAATCACCTGGCAAGGATACCTGACTACAAAGGGGCCAGAGAGTCTTAGAGTAGACTAATTAGTATCTGTACAGACAGCATAGTACACCAAAAATGTGTTTAATTAGCTTGAATCTTCAGCTTTAAGTCACTTATGTAATGTGGAGACTCCTAATCAAGACTTTTTTGAAAAAATACTCTTGTAAAACACATGATTTTTTTTCTCTACCAAGATGATGAAAACCATGGAGACTACTTAGACTTTATCTCCACACCTTTTCCTCAGAAAATCCCCAAATGCTTGACTCTGGGAATGTTTTTACATAAACCCAAAAAGAAAATAACTTTCACAGGTTCCATAAGTACTAGAAATTATGAAGCCTCTTCCACACCCAAAATAGGATTTCCAAATTTCACTGGCACTACGTGAATGGACAGCTTGTTAAAAGAAAATTGAATAATAAAACAGTAGCATTTGATTCAGCCCTTGCCCTTCCAAAGGCTTCTAAAATATTCTTAGCCCAATATTTTCCTTGCAGGTCAATAGGAGATGATTTGGACACAGTTCATTTGAAACAGGGCAGCACACATGGCCAACCCTTTGACTCGGGGCAGTCTGAACCCTGGAAGGGGGCTTAGCACTGGAGAAGTCCAGAAGTGGGTGCTCACCTTCCCTGAAAAGCAGAGGAGGGCTCTTGCCTGGCACCCTCCTGGCTGTCCCTGCCCACTGGCTTGGGAGGCACTTTTGGGATGCGTGGAACCCATGCATCAGACACATGCCAGCAGCATCCAGAGGCAGCACACATACACCATCCTGCTTGCTGTTTGTGTTTGAAATGCCTGGGTTGCTAATAATATACTTAAATGAGGTGTTTAGTGGCCATTGGGTGACTAAAAAATATGAGTGAGAACTTACTTATTTATTCTGCCTCCTGCAGCTCTTTCTCCCAAGAGATACCAGCACTCCAGCAGCGAGGAGAAACCAGGAATTTTGGTAGTGTGTGAGGGTCTTTTTATCTAGGAACACAGAGCACCTTTCAATCAGATGGAAAGTTTTGATGCACCAAGCTGGAGGCAGAGTGTGGATGCTCCTTGGTGCAGGGCACCCATGGCTGGGCAGAGTTGTGCCTCTCTCATGCACCACCCTTGTGTTGCCACTGCTTTTCTGGGAATTATGCCAGCCACTGGGGTGTGGGAGCAGGCAGGCTCCTGTAGCCACCTCCAGGACTGACTAAACAGACCTTCAGTCTGCAATGGCGCTGCAGCCATTCATATTGCATCCCTCCAAAATGCCTTTCTCCACAAATACCTACCAAAGAGCACTGAGTGGCTTGGGATGTTTACAGGCCATTTCTTGGCTTGCAATTTTTTTCCTCCAAGGGCTGAAGTGGTGGGTGAGTGGTGGGCTGTGGCAGCTTCACACCCTGTTGGCCACCTCAGCACAGAGCCCAGGAGCTGTGGAGGTGACACTGGGTGTAGACCACGAACAGGACTTCCAGCATCTGATTTATCCTGCACAATTGCTTTCATTTTGCATTTAAGTCAGCTTGGACACTGACAAGAGATCAACAAGGGATTAAGAATCACAGGCTGTCATCACCCTTCTCCTCCCACTACCATTGTCCTGGTGCAATGCTCCTAAAAAAAGCCTCCAGACTACATTTGGGAGCAGAAGTCTCTCTGCTACTGCCATCAGACCCATTTCTGTGCTACCTCCTACTATCACGATTGCACAAAACTCTGCACTGAACACAGGTGGTGAAAAGAAACATTTGCTCAACTAGTGCAGCAGCAGATGTCGGTGTGTGGACTACATATTGCCCGACTCCCCCATGCATTCCTCGTTTGGGTGCTGCACACTCCTTCTTTGCGTCCAACATGTCCTGCAAGGGGCTCCGAGTGAAAAAGCCCTGCACAAGACAAATCCCCAGACAGCTGCAGAAAGCTAGAGTCATCATCCTGAGAGACTTTTTAATATGCATGGCAATGCTGGGCAGCAGAGTGGATACGAAGTGCCAGCCAGCTCTGCCAACCTTTGTAGCGGCACAAGCGAAGGGCAGTAAACTGTGGCCTGGGGAGGGTGGGCTTCAGCCTGGAAGCCCATCTCCTGTGAACCTATGTCTTCTGGCTCCTTGACTCTGAGTGAACACTGAACAACACAGCCCCCTCTTTGTTTTGATGGTCTAAATCCCTATAAACAGAGTGCTTGTTCTTTTCTCTTAAACGTCCTTTGTGGTTTCATGAAAACGCCGGATGCTGTAGAAGCTGAAGCATGAAAGGTTCCTCTCTCTATCCTGTCCTCCCTGTCCAGCAACCACACTAAAAAGAAACCACCAAAGAAAGTGCTTGCAAATACCTGAACCGACAGCCCTGGTGATGGAAAGCTCTCCAGTTATTCATAGCCCAAATCAAGCCCGGGCAGCAGCTGTGAAAGTTTCCGAGCTGGCCCCTGCCAGCGCCAATGGAGGCTGACCCGAAGGGCCCCACCTCACCACACACTTTTATTGCTCGTTGCAGCCCTTGGCAGCTTGGTGGGGTGCAGCCGTGAGGCAATGTGGGGAGTCACGGCTGCAGCTACCCCAGTCATGAGAACAGGGAGGAGGAAATCATCATCATCTTCTCAAAAACATTTCCAAGCCAATGCTGCAAGCAGCTCTGTGGGCGAGAGTTAAAACTTTTCATCACTGAAACCTTGGGTTCCTGTTTACCAAACATTTGTTCAGTCTTTATGCATTTGAGTGAATGAGGAAATGAACCACAAAGCTGGGCACAAACGCCAAAACCCTGCTTGAGTACATAAATCACCCTTGTGCCACTTTCTGTGCCTCCTTCAGTCTTGAAAAATGAATTCTTCTCCTTAGATTTGTCGTTTCTCATGAGCTCCTGACACTTCCCAGTTCACCATTCAGCCATCGTGAGCACAGCCTCTGCTTTCCTGGAAGCTCCATCACTGCCTTCACAGAGGCAAGTTGCTAGAAAGCCATACTCTCTCCTCCCTGCCCAGTGCTCTCACTGCTGGTCCCACCCTGTGCATGGCACTCAATCCCTGGAGCAGGGAGAAAGACCTAAATCCTTTCCAGTCTAAAGGCTGGGCTTACTGCCATCCTGTCCCAGTCCCACAACCTGTAAATGAGCTCCCAGACCTCAAATTCTCTTTAACTGAAGAGGTGATCCGTTCAACATTTTAAGACCTGTTTGTTGCACCCAGTTCAATCTCCTTGCTCATTGTTCCTCCAGCACCTTACTCTCACCCTCACCAGGAGCAGCCTTTTCAGCCATCTCTTTTTAGTATCTTTGTGGTCAGAGCTGAGCAAACTCCCTGAAACCCAGGAAAAGCTCACAGAGACAGATAACCCCAGACAGGGAAGGGGGAACAGATTGTGCAGTTGGGTTTAACAGAGAAGAGAGGCCACTCTGCTCATGCTACAGCCACTCCAGGCTCAGATTCTGGATGCCATGTGGCGCTGCAAAGCCACAGGGACACTGGCCCACTGCAGGCAGGGGGAGTTATCTGGGGGCAGCCTCGCTGTTCCACCTGATACAGCTTCCCCTGCATGTCCAGATGAGAAACAGTCATAAGACAAACAATCCTGGCTATTTTCTCAAGCTGATAGCACATGAGCCAGGAGAAAGAACACAGCTGTTCAGCTTCCAGCAGTTCTCAGCCACAGGAGGTCAGACCCTCCCTCTCAGGGGGTCAGCAGCATTTCAGCTGTCTCTGACCACTGTTCCAGCTCCCTCAAACTTCTATTGCCTCTTTTTTGTCACTGCCACAGCCTCCTTGCCTCCTGAGAGCACCGCTGGTCTATCTCCCAAACAAGCTCAAGGAGCAAAGAATTTAAATACATGCACCAGGTGAGGAGAAGATACTTGCTGGGGCAGAATATCATATCCAAGGCTGTGGCAGGTAGGGGAGAGGGATCTTCCAAAGGTTATGACACTCAGCACCTACTTCACCTTCCCACCTGCCTCCCTGAGGTGGTAGGAGCATTGAAATTCCCTCTGCCTGCAGCACACCTGAGGTTTTCATCCCTCTCTGCTGTGAATGACTTACTCTCCAGTTGAAATTCAAGCTGGGTTATCTGACGTGCTTTAAAAATTCAGGATGGTGTTTGATGGTCCTTGAATTCATCAGCGCATAGTTATGGCTTGGGTAGACATTTTCATTTTTTATTTTCAGCTTTCTCACCCCACAGAGTACTTTGCAAGTTACACTTTCTTGCTTAGGAAATGAAGATGCCCAGGACAACTCCACACCATTCTGTGTGCCTAGAAATCCTCAGAGGCTATGCCTGTCTCTCCTTATTGTATTATGTGGCTGTCCTTGGTTCAGGTAGGACTTCTTACCAGGCTTAGCAGAGTAATGCTGTGGTTGCTCACACAGGAGACCCAGGCCCCCATCTCTGCAAGCACTTATCCACCCAGGCAGAAGTCTTTCAGGCCAGTGGTGTGGCTGTGCCCTCCCCAGTCATCTGGAAGAGTCACTGGAAGGTACCTGATCTGCGTGATCCTATGTACATCACTTCTATCATAGGCTACACAACTGAAATCCAGAGGGATTTGGTCCAAAGCATTAAGTGAGCCTCTTGCCTCATGCATGAATAAATACAGTAAAGAGGATGAGATGGTTTGCTGATGCACACAGTTTGCAAGGTCCATGTCCTTGAGCTTTGCACACAAATGTTCCCTTCCATAACTATTTCTTACTTGTTTTCTTAATCAATGTCAAGACTAGGATTAGTTTATACCCTGCCTCAGAGCAGGATTCTTGCACTGCAAGTATGTGCTGTGTCCTGCTGGTCACCAGAGAACAAGAGCGCTTTGCAGCCGTAACTAGCAAATAACAATGATACTCTTTAATAGGGAGCACATTTAAATGCAGTAACCACCCGCGGAGAAAAGCAATACGTGCTACATCCTCCCTTTCCAGCACTGGGAGAGAAAAACAGTTGTAACAATCAATGCACAGAAGTGACAACCCACTCATTGCTCACCAAGTCTGGCTTTGTGGGAAGGATCCCCCACAAGGCAGCTGGCTTGGCTCCACTCTTGGTTGCTTGAGCTGGAGTATGACCAAGGCCCAGCATAGCAGCCCAAACCATCTTCCCCAGGCATTAGCACAGGCATATGCTGCTATTAAAAACAATCAGGGTTGTCCACGTCCACTTCTAAGAGCTCCACTTCACTTTGAGCCTGCCGCTGCCATAGGTGCAGTGCCCCCAGCTCTGCATGAGTGGCACTTTGTGGCAGCAGGTGCTACACCAGGGACTGTGTAGCTGTAATTTCCTCAGCTATCCCCACAGGTATAAATGTAAAAAACAAAAGCTGCACAGCTGACACAGCTAGAATGCATCTCAGTTCACACTGAATATTCATTCCCCAGCTTTTGCAGAAGGCCTTTAAAAACAAGTGCTTGCCAGAACAGTCCCTGCCTCCTGTGTTATTTCACTTTATAAGAGCCTGCCCTGTAGAAGATTAAGTAACTACATGAAGTATAACTAACAGGTCACTTGGCTAAGTAGACCAAACCTGCTGTCCTATAGTCTCCTTCACATTTTCATTAAATCTAAAATCAGTTAATATTATGTAATATAAATGCAGTGGTTTCAGAGACTCTAAGCTGAATGAGAATTTTGAATTAAGAGTACAGAACAACCTGAAACTGTCTTTGCAAAAAAAGCCAGAACTGGAGCACCCAAGGGCTCTGTCTGGCCTCATAGAGGCATGGCATTTCCACGAAATGGCTGTGAGCTGAATAAGTACTCTGGGTGTTAATATTCAAAGCAGGGCATCACATATGGCTTATGAAACACCTCTTTATGTGGATTAAAGACCTGCTCTCAAGGCAGTGAGCTTCCCACTCTAACTGGAGCCACTAGGCTCCAAATTCATTACCATAGCACACTTATTGGATAAAAAAAATCAGAAGGCTTCCCTTTCTATTAGCCGCCCTCTCTAACTATTAAGATTCAGCCTCGTACCTGACTTGACTAATGATGAGTCCCAAGAGAGTGAACCCAGACTTCAGAGCAGCACAATGACTTTGAGTAACCTCTGGCTCAAGGTGAGAAGCTCACATGGGATTAGTCCAAGTTACAACCAGGTGGAAATATTAATGGTCATTATTATGGGAGGCATGGAGGGGTTTTTCTCAACCAGTGAGGACAGCAGGTTCTTTCCAAGAACCATGTCAGCTGACCTGGTTTGTACTCTTTTCTTCTGTTTACCCACACAGGCTGCTGCATGCTCCCCAGGCACATTCTACTGACCAGCACAACATGCTACCATCCCACTGGCATTGTTAGAACTCCAGTGGGACTGTGGACATCATGGACCTAATTACACTTAGAGAAAGACCTTAATGCAGGACAATGAAACCCTCAGTGGATGCTTTCTAGGCACTTTAATGGAAGTCAGATTTTTGTTTCTGATTTAATAGATTCCACATATATATAGCATCCACAAGGACACAAGTTTGATTTGGTAACAGTTTTCTTGCAACGAAGCATCATCTCACATTGCAGTGCAAGCCTTTCTGCCCATGTTCTGCTACTGGAAAGTGAACACCTCCTGGACAAGGAGAGCAGCTTTGTCACTGTGGTATCACTTGATATGCAAGAAGTAACACAGAGCACCTGTTGGGTTTATTTGCCCAGTATCTGGACCCTCCAGTTGCTAGCTGTGCTCAGTGCTCCAGAAGAAAAGCATAGGTTTGGGTCTGTTCCAGTGTATCTGTCCCTATTTTCAGAAAATATTTCCCTAAGTAGGCCAAAAATGTCTCTTAAATCTTGAGCTTTAAAGGATACATTTGTAAGTCAACAAACACACGAACAGGGTGACCAGCTGTTCTACTTTTGGAGGCACTGTCCTAGTTCTCAGAAGCCAATCTGCACTGCACCTCCCATAGAGGAGAGAGGCCAAGTGTCCTACTTTCTTGGTGGCCTATTTGTCATACCATGAGAAAGTAAGGTGTATGACTCCACACATGAGAACAGAAGAAATTCTCCCCACTGTATGCCCATACAAAAAGCCAACAGAGATGCAAAACGTCCAGACCACTTCCAAGTTATGTCTCAAAGTCCTACTGTTTCAACTCAAACTCGTCTTGCAGCAATGTCAAGGTGCAGCGGATGCTATTAAAAACTGGTTTCCCTGTCCTCTAATGTCACTTCCACTCTGAAGTCTCACCTTGTTAACACAAGCAGTTCACTTCTCTGTCTCAGCTAGTGAGAGCATATTATCACTTAGGTCTGATTCAGTAAGACACCTACATTTACACATTGCCTGTGCCTGTTCAGCAGGGCAGCAAAGGACATTCTTGAAGCTCCTTTTAACTCTATTAGGCATGCATTTTCACTTAAGCGTGGATGTAAGTGCTTGGCTAGACTAATGCCATGATGAAAAAACATCAGAGGGCTAAACTTAGAACTGAAAATATTTTTTATCATAAACAACAAGAAAAAAAAAACTTAAAGTACAAATATTTTTTTTCTGGAAATGCTTGACAAGGACAGAAATAATATTCTCAGTAAGTATCCTGCTCCCCAGCAGTGCTGGTAGCAGGCTGCTGTGAAAATCCAGGCTTCAGCAAGGTAGTGGATGAATACAGCATCTTTCTGCATAGTCTCTACTGAGCTTTAGCCAAACAATGTGCACTGAATCCCTAAATTAGAGACAAAAGAGGTAAAATTAGAGAGCAAGGGTAAAATTAGAGAGCATCCCTAAATTAGAACCATCACCCACTTTTTCTCCTGCAGCGTTTACTGTCAGTCTCAATCATCTTCTGCTCCTCAGTAAGGCAACCTGGGGAAGAGGCACAGAGGAGCTTCATGTTTGCTTAAAAAACTTTAGCACCAGATCCACTCTGTCAGCCGTGTAGACAGCAGGAGGTGGAGAGGGGGTGAGACCATCCGTGCGCTTCATCCTTCAAACATCTACAGCTGTCCACAAAAGCTGTATTCATGAGTAAGGACAGAACTTGGGCTTCTCAGGCTGTATTCAGCATCCCAGAACTATCTCTGCTAACAGGGTTTCACAGGCACACAAATCCCTCTTCCTGTGGGTATCCATCTCACACAGGCCTTTTTAAAATCTTCTCAAGTTGAAATCCTGTACAGCAGAGTTGCCTGATCTTTTGTGGGTTTCATCTCAGTAGATAGAGAAAGCTAACCTGGCAGATCAGATCTGCTGTTTCACACCCTCAGTTTCACACCTCTCCATTCACAAGCTGCTTTGCATTTCTCTTTACTCTGCAGTTTCAAACTTTGTAAACTTTGATCAGAAGTTTGATCATAGGACGGCTGGGATTTGGGGGCAGAAACAAGAACCTCCCCTCTCTCTTCAAAGCATCTATCCATCAATATCGGTGACTGGTTTTGATAAAAAAAGGGTAACACACTTTCAGAGAAGATATAGCGCCTTCAATGTTTTGACATTTTGGTTTTAGTTAAAGCATAACCAAACTTCTCAAAAATAAGGGGTTTGAAAACATTATCTCACTGCTTACAATCTGGGGGAGAAAAATCCAACAACATTCCTGTGTTTGCTTCTGAAAGTAGATGTCACTTGTCCTTCGCTTTCTGTACAGACAATAACAGTGGGCTTATCCATCTCGTTAATGTAGCCATGAATAGCTGAGAATGGAAAAATCAACATCTGAAACTGGGTGAGCTTCTGACGCTCCCTCCATATGACAGCTTTAACAAGACTCCCACTCCTACTTAGTCACTAACTCTCCCTACAAACCCCGTCTGGGATGGGAAGCATGAGCATGCATTTTGCTCAGAGCCCTCTGGCAGGGAGAATTCACCTGGGGTTGTGTGACATTGCCTCTGACTCTGCCGTATCTCATCTGCGGTCTGCAGCACATCTGCAGGTTCCCCAGAGCATCTGCTGGGACGCCTGATAAAGTGACATTGCATTTCCTGGCTACTTGGGATTTCCTCAAACGTGGAGGACACTTGAAAAGGAGCAAGGGAGCACAATTCAGCACCATCAGAGGGGCAGGAAGACTGTGACAAAGGTCAGTTTGTCCAATTCTTGTCAGAGTCCCCTGGCTCTTTGGGAATAGTGCAGCTAATGCACTTTTATGGTTAAGCAGCAGTTATTAACCAAAAGACACATTCAGTGGCTTAGAGTGGGAGACTTCCAGAGCCCAGGACCAAATGGTAAGAGAAAAGCACCCCAGAGATTCAGACTTTGCAGCAAAACTTTGTCTTTTTTTGAAAAAGGCACTTGATATCATCAGGGAAAGAAGGTCACACCCCCCACACCTTCTCTGATTGTCAGCTGATGCAGGAATGCCATGTGCTTCCAAAGGTGAGGTGCCACGAGCGTGGGTGAGGGATGTGGCGGAGCCAAGCCAGGAGCGGTGGCAGGGCCCCTCGGGGCAGAGGAGAGATAGGGCCCCCACCCAGCCCAGCCTCTGCAGGCAGCTGGCACCAAGAGCGGCAGAGACTGGCTCTGCCCGCCCTCACGCTGTCAGGATGAACCCCGCAGAGCACGGCTATTATTTGCTTTAAAGAATGCATTTTTGGCACCCAGTGTACAATATGTTTCTGTTGCCCTCGTGACAACTCCATAATCTCTTCTTTCACTTCCAGTGTTATTGTCCCAGTTTCCAAGGAGCAGACAGAAAGGATTTACTCTTCTGGAGTGGGATAATTCCTCATCAGGAAAGAAATGAGCAGAGACAGACGCGGGAAATTCTTCACTTGTCTATTTTTATTTACAGTGGAGTTCCTGTTATTACTTGAACAAAAATAGCACAACAGCAAGGCTGCAGCCCAGTTTCCTTTGCCTTTCTGCAAGAGTCCATCAACACCAGCCCTCAGCCACAGCCCCCAGCCACGGTCTCCTCCCACCACCTCTCCTCTTGGTCACCACCAGCCCCAAGGATGGGCACCAGCACTAGCCCCACACCTCCCATGCCTGCCTTGGGACTCATCACTCTGAGCTGGCTTGGCCAAAACAGGACTCACAGCTCCCAGCAAGTCCTGTCTGCAGCTCAGGGTCCCAAAACAGCCTGGTAGCAGCCATCTGGCATCAGTGCTGCCAGCAGTGAGAAGATCCCAAGAGCGCACGCTGCTCCTGCAGTTTCCTCTCCAGGGTGTTACAAATTAAACCACACGGGCTTAATATTCACCAGCAGAAGCAGACGGGTGGTGATACCCTTGTCAGAAGGTAACACAGCACTAAAGTACTGCTGGAAGATGACACCAAGAGAGACAAGGAAGTGGCACTACCTGCACAGGTAACAGCCTCCGTGTTGAGAGGATTCCGGCAAGGTTACACAATGCCTGCAGTGATGCGAAGGGAGAGAAAGTAACAGCACCTCAGTTATCAACAGACACCATCTTCTGTATCAGGCAAAATCACAGGCTGCTTTTAGATCCTTCTTCTTTAAAAAACAGTCGGAAGTTTTCACAGCAAACTTGAATTTTGGACATCATTTTCAAATCTATCATGTTTTATCTTCAGAGAAAAGGGCAAGATTTGCCTTTTACAAAGCCAAGAAGCTGCCAGCTGCCTCTCCCTTCCTCCCCAGCAAGGGTGTACACATAGGACAAAATTTTCAAAGCACCTCCACGGATTAAGCACCCATCTCCCCATCTCCTGTTGACCATCAATGGGACAAATGCACCCAACTCACTTAAGCTGTTCTGGAAATCTCATCCTTTGATGTCATTTCAAAGGCTTCAAAGCTAAGGTTTGTCTCTTTGAGGCAGGGAGAGAAGGAGGAGTGTGGAAGCGTTAAAGCAATTCATCTTAAAGCCCTTTGCCTAGTTCTGCCAGAGTGCAGAGCATCATCAGGGATATCACATGGGAGAGCTCAAGGCAGAAACTTTCCCTGGCTGACCCTGCAGCTGGCATGCTTATGATTTCCCTCTCCTAGGTGATGAAGCCAGAGCCTTGCCTGGGGTTTGAAGGGCCTGCAGCCCATCTCATCCCCAAAGGAGACCAAAGCGCTCAACAGCCTGATGCCCACGTCGCTCATGCTCATCCTGCCCTATGGCCCAGCCGTGGAGGCATAAGCAGGGCATGTGTCTTGCTCATGGTAGGAGGCAGGACCTGCTTCACCTGACTTTTCTTAAAGCACAAGCCCTTTCTTCCCTATGCATCTTCCCACCTTTCCCACATCTCTTTTCCTTGACACCAGCCAGAAAATCGTCTTTGAAACATTTTGGCCTCTAAGATAGGAAGTTGCTGCTATAAGCTCCATGAAAATATGCAGCTGGACAGGGTCTACAAATCCTCCTTCGAAGGGAAAGAATTATTACACATTACTAAGCATCAGAGAATTCAGTCTCCAGCTCATGGCCTACTCTTATATGGAGTTGTTGGGTTTGCATGCAACTCTGTGCAATGCAAACTGTAAAGGTTTTTCCTATGATTATGGTGTTCATAGCACTGCTGGTCTGAGTAGATTCACCAAGCACTCATTTTCTTCAGTACTATGACAGTTCAGTCAGTTAGCCCTCAGCACTGTGAGAACCATATAAATCCAAAGGAAAAAACCCAACAGTCTTAAATGGTTCCACTACTCATCAAAACAGACTTGGAAACCAAAATGAAAAGTTGTGTATTGTGATTTGCCCAGGGAGGGGAGAGACAGAGGTTTGGGGGGATTCCCTTGTCAATTTGTGATAGGCAGAACCAGAACATCACCCCACTCTCTCCTTTCCTCTCATCAGAAATATTCCCCAGTTGTTACTTGCTTTAATTTGGACAGCAGATCAGTTCCCCTGTCATGCACAGTGCTTCATCCATGCCAAGCTGTGAGGCTGGCCCCAAAAAGGAGAGCCCTGCTCAGGACAAGTGGTGGCTGCAGCCACCTGGAGTTCATCCCTCAACCTCCCATTCCACTCCTCGAAGTGATGTCATTTTCACAAAGTGCAAAGCAGGTGCCTATATCTGTTTCCATTGCAGTATTGCCACCAGCCACGATAAGGATGATTTATTTTGGTTACAATACCCAGGCACTCCAGTCAAACAGGCAGGCCCCCTGCGTGCCAGATACAGGGCAAAACAAGACACGCTGAAGGTCACCTCCTCCCCAGTGAACTTGCCGTCTGGGAGAGAGCCTGTGTGAATGCCTTAGCAATGTAAATACCATCCTATGGCTTACTAATGACCTCAATGAATCAAGAGGAGGCCCTTGTTTACCTTATGAAGCCTTCCCAAAATAGCACAGCAAACAGAAACACTGCCTGTGCCTCTGGGGTCCATAAGCACTTAGTCGTCCCCATTGGTCTCACCTCTGGAGAGGGACAGCAAGGGGAAGCCCCCGGAGGCAGCTCTGCCCTGCTGCTGGCACAGCAAGGGTGCTGTAGGCAGCTCCCGCTGCTCCATCCTTCCTCCGCCAGCAACATAGCTTTCACACTTCCCCAGGGTCAAGAGAAGGAAGCAAAAAGCCTGTGTAAGGAAACGGAGATTAGCCAGCACAGCTGCTTGCTCCACTGTGCTTTGCTGGCCTCCACACTGCACATCCACGGGAGGTGTCACAGCTCGCTCTGCCCCGTGGCAGAGATGCCGTGCATCCCCCCGGGCAGGGATGTGTGCTCCCCTTAGCTGCCCTGCAGCTGTGCCTTACAAAATGTCTGCTTAGCCTAGACAACACACTGGAGCCACTGGAAGGGCTCACATCACCTGATAGGGCTCGTGTGTTCGGGAGCGAGCGGAGCAGCAGGGGAAGGGAGTGAGGGGCTAAGGGAGATGAATGGGTATATTGTTTCTGCTTTCCTGCCTGCAGTTTTATTAAGTGCAACATCTTTCATAAGATACTAGAGCTGGTTGACATTTCTCAACCAACACCTAAAAAAAAATTCAGCCAGAAGTTGCTTTCAGAAAATCTTCTGATTCGAATAAAAAGGTGATAACTTGATTTTTTTTCAGTTTTCACAGAGAAAGTGGGGGGTTTTTTGGTTTTTTTGGGTTCTTTTACTTTTTATTCCTCCTCATTCCTTCAGCTCTAAAAAAAAAACCAAAACCAAACAAAGAAAAAAAAAATCAAAAATGGGAGAGTAAATCTATCATAGCGCAGTAGGTTTTGGATTAATGTTGACAATCATTCAATAATACATTACTCAGCAGGATTTTTTGGTGAAGATCCTGAGCTACCTTCAAACTCTTCAAGGAACACTGAAAAAAGACAGGTCTCAATTCTTAGAGAACTCTACAATCAAACCAGGGATCTGGACCCAATGGTTGTCAAAGCCTGGGTAGGGTTAATTTGGGTTTTCCTCTAGCACTAGCTGTACCCAATGCTGACATGGACAGGGCTCAGCCAGGCAGGAGGGGAACACGCCCCAAGGCACAGCCAGCAGGAGGGGGGCAGGGCAGCAGCTCCAGGCTGGGGTGACACAGGGACCCTTGAGAGGAGGTGGTGGCAGAGGAAAGGTGCTTCTGGCAGCAGGGGCAGTGAGGGCTGCGCAGGAAGGAGCGGGTACGAGCGTGGGGAGAAAGTACCCAATGCTGTAGCTGCAGGCTCCTGCAGGCCAGCTCCCTGCAGGTCAGTCCAGTGGCGCTGCTGGACCCTGGCCCCTGGCTCCTGGTGGGACCAGCAGCACCAGCACGAGTCAGGAGGATGTGCAGGCAACACACAGGCCAGCAAGATGAAAGGCATGGCTGAAAACCTCACCATGGTAGCACTGAGTCAGTACCACTCCCTTCCCTAAACCCTTGCTTAGGCAGCTGTTCCCAGGGCTGCAAAAACAAAAGGCATGAGATGAGAAGGAGGTCCAGGAAAAAAAATAAGCTACAGCTATAGAGTGTGACTATCATAAACAGCCAATTTAAAGAGCTTAACACAAGTCTTCTTGTGGGCACCGTAATGGCACGCTGGCTGCATCCATTATGTATGGAAACAGAAATTTGCTGATTCAGCTGTGAGGGCTTTTGAAGTGATGGCAGCTGAATTTGCACTGAGCCTTCGTCTGTCAATTCATCCTTTTAACTGAACAGGCATGTTTTTAACAAGCTGACGCTTCTTCAGCCTGACAAATGGTTTCTAAGACATCCCTTCTCTTTCAGCTGTTTGTCACTCACTTGTGTTCCTTCAGGTACAGATCTTTTTTTTTTTCTTTCACAGCAGAGCACTTCCTCTTCCTCTCCAGCCCATCTGGCTGTGCAGCATCACACTGCAGAAACTCTTATGCAGAACCAGAAGAAAAGAAAACAGCTGGGGGAAAGGTTACCATGTCACATGCCCTCCTCCACAGATGCTATAAGCTGATATGTTCAGCTCTCAGCATCCGGTGTAAGGAAGGCAAAGAAAGAAAAGTAAAACTAATAATACAAAATATATGTAAATAAGGACTCAGGAATGCAATACTTTAATACCTTTACCTTTGAAAAAACAAGTTTAAGATGCAGCATGAGGTTATAAATAAAAAGAAAAAAGCATTGTACATTATACTTTATAATGGCTCTGAAAGAGTTCTGCATTTTTTAAACACGGCACATCTAATCTGCAGCTCAGAGAATGCACCCACAGATAATCGAGAGTTGACTGTAAAAAATCTTTTTTTGAATGACAGCTTGAAAAGTTCATGCACATTTCTCATGACAAATCCCCTAATTATCATTTCCATCAATAGACTGTTAAAATATATTCCGGGCACTACAGGCAGCAGAAAAAAAACCAAGTAGGAAGCACCAGAGATTTATCGTTCAGATTATAAAGAGCCCAAATTTCAAGCACAGTTGCAAAAGGCCAGCAATCAGCTCGGACAAGGATGGAATTTCCACCTACACACCAAGACTGCCTACTGGTGTCAGTGTTACATGTCATGATAAGAGAATTTGTAGAAGTGGCCCTTAAACTCAAGCTTCATGGCCTAAGCTGAGCTCTAATTAGCAATAGGCAGGGAAGGGGAGGGCCATTAGGGCAGAGCCTTTCCAGGGTGCTCACGCTCTCTCCACAGCTCACTGGCTGGCATGGAAGACAAAACCTGCCCCAAGCTCTCCCTGTCAGTGATTGTATACCTAGTAAGACATGTGAACATAACCATAAAATAAAACTGAAGTGCATTTTTCACCACCACCCCCACTATGAGAAGCCCACCCAATGTGCTGTGTATAGGTAATGCTGTTGGCAACTTCTCTTCAGAGGTGGTGCTTTACAAGGTGGACAATCAGTTTGGATTTCAGGAGTGTGTCACCCAGCCAGTCATTAAGACAGAATCAGACACGAAATTTAGATCCAGACCTGTCAAAGTCTTCAAGACCTGACAAAGTGTTAAAGTACATCCACATTTAAGCCTGTGTTGCAGTATGGGGTTTGGCTCTGCCCATCATGAAAATAATTACTTCCAGCGCAGTGTTTTCACAGCCTGAGCATGGCATTTTCCCTCCACTCTGAGTTACAAGGACCACTTTCAATGGCCCATGAGTTACTACTGCACAGGTAGGGGGCTTTCTCAGCTCCTGCAGGCTGAACATTCAGCTAGAAGACAGTAACACAGCAAAGGAGTGTCTCAGTAAGGCTCTGAGGGGTTCACAGAAGTTTGTTTCATGCAGAATGCATGATAGTTCCCCAGTCTGGTCCAGCCTCACAGGCCACAGGACCCAGAAAAGCAAATGATGATTTGGAAGCAAAATATTTACCTAGCAGAGCAGGGTAAAGTGCAACAAACTTTATGAAATCCAATACTAAGCTTCCTATGCAGATCTCATGTATCTGGAAAAACCTTTGGCTTTATCCTGACAGAGAAAATCCTGAAGTGAGGGGATCTTCTAACCAAGTACCAGTGTGATTTTGTCACTGGCAGCCAGTGGGTCGAAAGGAACAGGCTGCTTCTCACAGTGACCTGTTTACTTTTTCTATTCATGGCTATGCCTTTCTCATTTAGGAGATCAGTTTGCTTTTGCCAGATGGAGTCAAAGTCACCACTGTGAATCCAGCTTTTTTTTTTCTTGTTTCTTGGAAAGCACCAGTCAGTACCATGTCAAGAAAAACAAACAAAGAGGTTTGCTTAGGATCTATTTAAAGCAATGCATCAGTGGCAGCTTCAATACACCCCCAGGGTCAGCAGTGTTTGTGACAAAACTGGGGCTACTGCACATGAGGAGGGCTGGATCATTGCAAAGCTGTTGCAGACAACATCCCATCTTCCACCCAAGGAGGTCAGAGCCATGCACAATGCAAGCAAGAGAGCTCCTCTCCAGCATCTCCGCTATCCCACACTGGCCACGTAGGAAAAGTCCTGGAGCTCAGCCACTGCAAGCTGACATAAGGTCCTGAAATGTAGCAGACACGCTGAGTGATTTGAGAGGAAGATCTGAGTTTTCTGTCCCTGCCAGCAGACCTTGAGTGGTTGAAGATTGCTCTGACCCAGGAGAAAGTCTGTGCCTAGCAGGGGGGTGACACGGCAGCACACTTGCCACCACCTCCTCTCGCATCCACCCTTGGCACCAGGTGTCGGAAACTATCTGGAGAGGGAGTGGTGGAGCAGACCAAGGGCTGTAGAAGGTCCCATCCATCGAGGTGTTTCCTGCTGGAAGGCACAAGGGTGAGCATCCCATGCTGCTGGGAATCCTACACCACACACACACTGAGCCCAGGGAAAGGCTAATAACACATCGCCACCTTGCCAGAGCATCATGAGGCTAATTTCATTAGCGTCCGTAAAACACTCTGACGCTGTCCGTATGGAGCACAAAGTGTTGTTAAACAGCCATGCAGAGCAAAGCCAACAGTGCTTCTCTTTTGTTTATGCAAGGTATTCTGCTGATACTATGCCCTTGGGAAATGGTAACAGTTTTGGTTACAACAGGGGATTTACTACCACCTCAGCTCGCTGCAGCAATACTGACCGTACCTCTAAAAGCAATCTCAGAAATGTCTGGTCCACAGGGAATATCACTCTGTCCCTCTTACAAGCATGCCAGTGCTTGCCTTTTCCTTCTGCAGCTCACTTCTGTAAAAGACACATTCATAACTCGGAGCTCCTTACCAGTGAACCTAATCCAGCAAGTATCCAAGACATTCAGGAAAAGAGACTTTCATAGCATTGGAATTTTTCCATGCCAGCATTTTTTCATCATAAGATAAATGGCTTTTACTTACAAGGCTAAAGGCTCTATTCTTTTCAAAATACTTCTCAGCTTCAAAGTGGCAATGGAAATTGGCCATGCACCTGGCCAGCTGATCCAGCCTGGAGTCAACCAAACAGCAAAAGGCATCTTTCTTCCCAGCAGCACCAAGCGGTGCTGTGCAGTGGACAAGCAGGCTGGAGGGCTGATGTAAATAGGCTAACAGTTAATTAATTAAGAGGGTTTTTAAGCAGGGCCTGGTCAGCATGGCATGCTGAATTTCCAGACTGGGGGCTGGTGCCTGGGATGCACCTTCTCTGTTAGATGCTGGGTCTCAGAAAAGCCTTCTCTGGAAAGATTGCTTTAGACACCCAACTGCTGCACTGGGGCAAAGCCTCCCTGAGCCCTGTCATCTATCCAGTCCACTGGAGCAGGCACTGAGGGACTGAACTCTGCAACAACTTGGGAACAGGCCAGACCTGAAAACAGCAGAACCAAACCCCCTCCAGTCACAGATTCCCTCATGTGAGAGTGAGCTCTCCTGTAGATACTGGATGGAAGTGGATTTTATTTTTATCATAGGGGAGAACAAAAGCTCCAACTGATGAGACATGTTTGTCTTTCTCACAAGACAAGTGTAGCAAACACCTTGCTGAAAGCAGTCTTGACCAAATTGCTCCCAGCCTTGGACAGAAAAGTACAGAGGAGGAGGACGAGGGGAGGAAGCACACTATTGGGGGAGCTGGCCACTGTACATAGAAACCTTATGTTTGCATGCAAGGCAACTTGTCTGAAGTCCAGCCAAGAGCTCAGCAGGGATTGGGGGCAAGGGGGATACCCAGCCAGAGATGCCTAGAAAGTCCCAGGAGATCTTGGAGCTATCTGTGCCTTCCTCCAAAACCCTTCCTTCTGTAGCTCCCTGATGCTGGGACCACCCATTTCTCCCCACCTTGCCCTATCCCCAGCAGGTCTCTCCTGGCCAAGCTCCTGGCTGTTCAGCACTGAGACCATCTGCAGGAGGTTGCACAATGCTTGGCCACATTCAGCTTGACCCGAGCAGGGGCTGTTGCTCTCACTTTCATGAGCCACAGCCATAAAAAGAGACGGAATTTGCTGGCCAAGGCGAAGCCAGGGCAAGCTGATGCAGTGCAGGCTCCCGAGGTCAGTGGCTGCAGCTCTGTGCCGGGGGAGGACATGCAATGCCTAATGTGGAAATGTTTGTGTTTGGAGCAATATATAGTTACATTTAGCCTTTAGCAGCTGCAGAGGCTGTTTATTGTAGCCCACAGTCCTCAGCCTATTAGCTGAAGGCCTGACAGTGACCAGATGTGGAGAGGAGCAACTGCGGTGCCTGCAGCCGTATTTATCTGTTTGCCAAGATCCCAACAATATCTTGCCTAATAAGTCTGGCACAGAAATAATCATTTAAAGAGCTGAAAAACACAACATCCACAGCCCATCTTTACAGCCAGAAGGGGAGTTCTGTGAGGCTTACAGTCTAATCTTTCACCGTCCCAAGTACTTCCCTCCTACTTCACAAACAGTGGGTGATTTATTTCCCAAATGGCTGGACTCAAGCCTCCTCCATGTAATCACTCAACAGGGAGGCTGCACCTCTGGAGCCAAACTTGACCACTTGCAGGAGCTGCACGAGGAGGCAGAAAGGAGCAGAAGTCACCACCCCCCGACAGGCTCCTCTGGCGGGGGGATGCAGAGTGCCCACGCCTGCCGACCTGCACACATCCCGTGCAGAGGGAAGGACAGCCTGTACTGTCCCTGTGTGCGTCCCAGCAACACCCAGCGCTCCGCAGATTAGCCTTAATTAGCTAAATTAAAAACCAAACCAAAACAAAGCAACTCATTAGGTGCTTTCTGAAGACCTGGAGAACTGTATCTTTCCTGGCAGAAGAACTGGATGTTGGATCAACATCAACACCAGAAACATAAGTTGCACTCCACTGATTCATGCAGTTTATGACCTTGGCTGGCAGAAAAGCTCATGTAGCATGGTTTTCTCTGTTTTGCAGGCTGCAGGTACCAGGTGTCGTTGAAGGTCAGAGTTGAGGAAAGGGCTCTCCCACAGTCAGGAGAAAGTTGGAGAGAATGATTTTTATGCAACATAAGCTTGTAGATGATTAACAATTTTCTTTCAGTTAACTGAGAAGTTAATAGTTATTCAAAGCACTCCATTGTAATGGGAGTGGAGATGGGGAGATGTACTACATTAACCTTTAATCTTGGACTGTGCAATAAAAATTAAAATGGAATATGGCACATAAGTATGATTAATTCTGCTTGCAAAGGGAGAGGGTGTCAGTGCATGCTTTGCGCAGGAGTGTTTCCTTCTAACAGCAGGGTGCCCTGATGCAGGTGAGGATGTGCCACAGAAAAGCTGCACTCAGTGTTCAGTCCTGTGTTTTCTGCTTTTCTTCAAGTTCAAAATCCATCTTATTTCAAAGTCCACCTTGTTAACTCTGCACTTCTCAAAAATCTCTACATTTTAGGAAGTAGGTGGACATTTTTATTTTTAGTTTTGAAGGGGAGAAGGGAGAAAGAAGGGCAGAACTTGGCAATTTGAAACTGTGGAAGGCTATCATCAGTGAAACATCTGCTAGCCTGCACCCCCTGCAGTGCACAGCACCAGGGAGAAGGATGGAGGATTTCCCAAAAAGCTATTTTTTCTTGGCCTGTCCCGTCAACCACTCTAATGGGCAGCCATGGGTTGAGTCTGGCACTAAAGACAGCGGGGAGGGTTGCCCTTCCCAGGGCTCAGTAGTGCCTCCCAGCCTCAGCCTATGTCAGAGCCACTTTTCCTGAGCACTGCAGTCCTGCTGACACACACGGGACCATTGCCACATGCACTTGCTGAAGTCAATGACATCGAGTTTATTTTCTGTTTGCAAGTTCAGTGGCAAAGCTTTGGAGAGAAAGAAGAACATGGGAGACAGGCCCGAAAGGCGAACTGTGCTCATGGTATTCCCCAGCTTAGCTGTGTTTGGCTCTGGGGTTTGGTGGGGTTTTTCAAAGGTGTTGCAAAATCTAGGTCTGGATTTATCTTTCCCCTTTTGTTCTTACTACTCTCCCAAGCATGCCAAAAGTCCCTTGCCTGATGTCATCAATGGGTTTGACCTGGGCCACTTGAGCCAGCACAAGGGCTGAGAGTTTATGAGGCTGAATCAGAAATGTTTTCAAGACAAATTCCTCCCACAGTTCAGACACACCTGAGTGAGCCTGCCCGCTGCTTTCCTGAGGAGCTGGCACTTCCTCATCCCAGCCAGAAGTGGAAGTGTTAAGCTAGAGTAAGTGGCTGGTTGCTTTTATGAGTATTTTCTCAGCTATGGGTGTTTCTGTGAATCACACTAAATCTCCAGCTGTCTATAAGTCAAAATGCATTTCCCAGCACTTTCTGCATTCATTCAACAGCCATGCCAATATAATGTGTGCATTAAGAGAGAAATCAGCCAGTTAATGAGAAGGCACAGAAGCTCTGCTGGCTGAAATGCACTGGTTTCCCTGACAGCCAAGAGGAGCGACCCCACACACCAGGTCACCCCTGGCCCCCTTGTGAAGCCAGAGTCTGCCCCTGCTCCCGACTACCTGCAGCAAGCCAGGCCCAGCAAGAGCAGGCATGGTAGCCAGAGGGCAGGGAGGAGAGGTGGCTATTCCCCTTGTCAAGCCAAGATGCATCTCATGCACACAGCCTGCCAGCTCACAGACAGAGGGGAATCTAAATACCTCCATGGTGTGCCTGCAGATCCCCACACCACACTCTGCCTGCTTTTTGTGGGGGGCAACTCCATGGGGAGGATGCAAGGATCCAGGCTTCACTCTGCTCTCCCTCTGCCCAGAGTTTGTTTACTCCCTTCTTCCTCCACAGTCAGTGCTCAGCAGTTTCAAGACAGTGTCTGTTCTCATGCCTTCCTTCCTGACACCAAGCTGTGTTTTGGTTTCAGCAATCCCCAGTGGAGCTGAGCCCCTGTGACCACAGCAGGGCAGGCAGCTCTCAGCTGAGCTCACAGGGTGCATGGAAGCATGTGGTGCCTGCAGGCAGCACAAACAAGGCCCTCTGCTTCCACAGCCCATGCCCAGCAGCTCTGATGGGCATGTCCTTGAGCTCTCTCAGTCCCAGCCATCCTGCTGAGACTCATGGTGGATCAGCAGATAGCAGGCAGGGCAGGCAGGACTACACATCTTCAGAAGTAAGGCAGGATACACAAAGACTGCTTCAGCCCAGGCTGAGAAAACACCACACGTTTAATGTATTTGTCTTTGAGAAATAGAGTTAAGAAAGAATGAAGTCATAAACATAAGGATATACATAATGGCATATCTATAATGGCCCTGTAATTGCCAGGCTTTTGTGCACAGTTAATCTACAACCTGGCTAACCTGCCTCAAGGTAATCGAGGGGCAGTGACAAATGTGTGCCACCCTCCCACCTCCACACAAGCCACTGCCTCCAAACATTATAAAGAAAGTTATAAAGACAGAGTTACCTGCCAGTAACTCATCCTGAGGCCAGCAGGATGAGGCCTTTTATATTTGCCGGGGCCAAGGTGCATCCTGATACCAGGAGTTGCATCACTCCTGGGCAATGCTGAGCCAACAACGCCCCGCAGAGCCATGCAGCACAGGACACAGCACTCAGGGAGAAGGAGACCTTGTGCTATCCCTTAGCCCACCTGTGGGACCAAATTTTGGCAGGACCTTATTAAAAAATGCTCCTATGTAAAATTTGTTTCCAGTGAGAACCAAACATCTGGGAGAATATGCATTCCAGAGCAGACTGGGAATAGGAGCAGGCCTAGAGCGGCCAACACTCATCTGACTGATGACAAACCAAAGATGTCTTCCTGGAGAAAAAACAGACATTGCATTTGCTCTGCATATGGGTAGAAAGCACCTGGACACAGTATTTGGAGGGAGGACATTTAGGAACATGTCACAGCCAGAGGAAAAGACAACAAAGTGTTGCAGCTCCAAAAGCTAGTGAGTTGTGAATTACTGCAAAGTCACACTTAGATTCAGGCCTTAACCCCAAGCTGGACCAGTAACTGTTTAGTAACTGCATCTAATAAAGCACAGTCACGCAGCATTTACATCTCTCCTCAACTTCCATTTACTGGCAAAAGTCTTACAAGGAGCTGTAAATTTGCTGTAAAGGAAGGTACAGCAGCAATAACAACACACTGTGAACAAGGTGAGCTGTAAAGTCCGTTCAGGCTTCCCTTCAGACCCTGGGATGCTGAGGGGCACAGCTCAGTGCCCACTCAGACACACTCTGGCTCTGGCACAATGGACCTATGGGCACCTGGAATTCATTTCGCCATGTCATGGCAAAGCAGCTGCTTCTGTGCAGGTCTCTCCTCAAGATTCCCCACATTGATTTTCTCTTCCCTGTACCCTCTAGTAGTGCAACTTTGCATCATGTATCCATCCTCTCCATTCTCCCCCAGTGCCCGTACAGATGGCTCTGCATCCTAAAGCCCTGGGAGCCCCCACAGCAAGCACAGCAATGGGGTTGAGAAGTCAAGGGCACCCACACAACCCTATCTCCCTGCAGCAACACTGGCACAACCCCCCTGCACACACGGTAAGGCTCCACAGGGCGCTTGCTGCACCTGCTCTGTGGACAGACTTATCAGCCTCCAAGGCTGTGAAACTGGTAATCTATAAAAAGTATGAGTCACTCCAAAAAAATCTCATATCCTTCTCTAGTTCAAAGTGTTTCCTAGAACTGCACCAACTGTGAGGCCTTGAAGACACAACTGTTTTCTGAAATTAAAAACTTCTTTTTCTGGTCTTTTGCAGCACCTCCTGAAATGTCAGTATTTTGCTGGGTGTCTCATGTCTAAAAAGTTTCTCAGCAGAAAAGGGATACTAACAACAGAGGAAATGGGAAAAGGGGAGCTGGAGCAGCTGAAAAGTTTACCTATTATAACACAAAGTGCACTCTTTGCTCTTAGAAAGACAACTTCTACTCTATATGGATAAGCAGACAACTGAAAAAAGGGCAGGGGAAGCCAGATGCTTCATATGCTTTCAGTCCACTGAGGGTAAGAAAGCAACGCTGGCATCATCTGACCCTGAAACCGTGACCAAAGAGAAATATGACACTTGTAACATCTTCAGAAAGAGGCAATTTTTGCCTCCATAGCCCAAGGGGATTTCCATGTTCCTGGCAGAGGAGAGCACAAAGCCAGTTTGTCAGCCTGAGATGCAAAAGGTTTCCAGTAACGAGCCCAGAAAACAGGCCACAGGCAGCCTGGGCTGTGGGCAACGAAGGTGCTGGGCATAAGCAGCCCCCTGAGGAGCAGCTGCTTGGAGATAGATGCCAACAAAAGCACATTCTGAGCCCTGCAGGCTGATGGGCCTGTCAGGAGAGAGAGAGTAGAGCTGCGGATGGACTGAGGTGTTCTGCAGCCTGCCATGGGCTCCTGCTGCCTGGGAACTGAACACTGCTGGTGGCCTTGGTATAACGTCAATGTTGGGAGAAATTATTGCCTGGTCAGAGCTTTGCATGGCTGTCACATGCGTAACAAGCAAGTTTTATCTGTAGTAACCTGTTTCATTGATTTCTGCTCCACTGGAAAGTCAATAAAAATTGACAATACCCCCACGGGGTTGTTGTTTTTTGGTCACATATACCTGAAACATTTATTTCCCTGGGGAAAAAGAAAGTCAAGAACTTTATTCTCTATATGTAAGTGAAAAAGGTTATTAAGAAAAGCTTTTGTCAGGCAGGACACCCACTCAGCTAGCACTGTGCTTGATGAGATCCTTGGAGGCCCTGCTATATGGTGTGTACCAAAGGGAGAGAAGGATGCTTAATGCATGCATCTTCATTGTTGCCTCTCTTGGGAGAGGCACTGAATTCTCCTTCTCTTTCTCCCTGGGCTTATCTGTTGATGGATTACACCAAAAAAGCCCTTTCATGAAGCTCCATTAGAATGCCAGTGCATGTAGCGAGGGCCACTGAAATATTCCCAAAGCCACAGACAAAGCTGACAATCTGCAATATTTTAGCATAAGCTCTGACCCAGTACCCAGCAAAACAGATGAATGGCACTTCCCCTAGGGCAGGAATCATTTCTGAAGCTGCTGACAACTCACTGTTTATCTCATTTCAGTCCCACTCCTAATCACTGTTTGAGATGAAACTTTTTCTAACCCAGATTCCAGTTTGAAGATCTCCAGAAGAAAGACCCTTGACCTCCCTCCTGGTAGCCTTCTCAGCTGCCGGCAAAGCTGCCTGTCAGATGCTGCAGTACTGCTCCATGCTTACAGGGCAGGAGGAGCGATGGGGCTGAGCAAGGCTCTGTTCCCCCCTGCCCTGTGTGGAGCCTGCCATGGGGCTGGCAGCATGGCTTCCAGCCAGGGAAAGAGCTCACAGCAGCAGTGGCAGCTCAGGGCTGTCCGGATGCTTCAGCTTCTTCAAAGTTCACCTCTGTTTGCTCCTGTTGTTAGCTCCAAAGCAGGAACAAAACAGCAGACAAACCATTTAGTCAGTTTTGGTATTGCACAACTGAAAGAGAATAGGAAAGCACCCCCAGGAACTGAGCCAAGTCAATAATGGAGACAGATTAAGCAATACATGCACCTGGCTGTCAGAAGTGTAAGATACTCTCTCTTTAGTAACTACAAAGCAATTATGAAGTTAACAGCAATTCCAATAAGGACATGTATTTCACAATACAATTTTGTTCACAATCCATCAGGATCAGTCACACCAAGGAGATACAACTCTGAAACCAAACTGTCCTCACCCCTGCAGGCATAATCCTTTAAATGCCAGTCCTTGGTGGGGTAGGATCTTGCACTAAGTAGCAATTAAATTATTAGTTATTAACAGGATGTAATTGAAGCTGTACTTCAATGTGACTTTTTAAAAATTCCCACTTTTAAGACAGGTAATAGAAACCAAGATGAGGTGAAGAGTTTGTGTATTGAGATTATGCAAGTTTAGTTAACCTATATTATAATTCTGAAAAACCATAAACACATTAAAGCTGGGTTCCAACACACCTGAAGTCATCAAAGTCTGTTCTGCATGGTCTGGATGAAAATCTTAGATTTTGTGACTCTTTCTAGTGGTAAAATCACAATGATCTCAGTTTATCTAATCCATCCAAAGAGTAAACAGGGAACAGAAACTGTTCTAAGGTCCAGAACAGATCCATGCCTGAATTTGAGATACTAAATCAAACTCAGATCTGCTGAAGTTTGCAAAGTCTGACTTGCACTAAAATCCAGCTTGGCTTCAAAGTGCTGAGATCTGCCATTTTGTGCCTGTTCTAAGAGAAAAAACAGCCTGCCTTGCTCCAAGTGCCGCGTGGCAGCACAAGGTGGAGGTCACCTGTGGTGGCACTGTACTGACACGGCTCACAGCCAGGAGGAACACTGCACCATCACCGTTTGCTAACAAGGACGGACTAGGAATTATAGAGCAAGTGACCCAGGTTGGCTGCTTCAGCACCCGGCCTGACCTGAGCCTGGACTCACTGCCCAGGCAGCAGCAGTGCCCACGGGATGTCCCTCAGTGCCACCAAACCGGATTTCTGAGCACTGCAGGTTCCCATGCAGCCTATAAGCCTTCCAGCAGGCCAACACCCATCCAGGCAGCAGTGACATTTGGGTATTGTCTGCTTCCCCCACCTTGCTCTACCTCTGCAGTACATTGCAGATGAGCCCATCCATACGGACACAAAAGAAAGGGTGACCCAGGCTACGAAATTATGAACACAAAGCATACAGAGCCACAAGAGAGGAAGCGAGCACAGAGAACATGAATGGCATTGGACAAAGAAATGTTGCTAATGTGGACATGAAACTCACAAACTCTACTTTCTAAGGGACTTCCTGGGCAACAGCAGCCAGCCAGGAAGTCTTCCATCAAGACTAGCATTAATCTCCTCACTGTCTCTTTCTCATATCTCCTTTCAGTATTTATTTCATTCAAGTAGTGAAACCTGTTGTGGTTTACTTTGATAAAGGTAGAGCCAGTCACTCAGTGAGTTCAGACATTGGGGATGTTTCACTATCTCTGCATCACCAGTAGGGCTGAAAAGGTGCTATTGTGGTTTGACAGCTAAGGGAATATGTGATCCTATCAAGAGGTATCCAAATATCTAAGTGCTCTGGAAAGATTAAATAATTAATTATCAGAACTCTTGGCAGAAATATAGCCAGGCATTATCCCCATTCTCCAGACAACAAGAATATTTTTGTAGCAAGTCATGGTTACAGGAGCTGCCCAAGGTTTGCTCTGAGTTAGTGAACCAGAGCATGGACATTGTCAAAGCCAAAGATTTACATGTTCCAGGCAGAATTTTTACCATCACTGCAACTAATGCCCTCTAACAAACTGGTAGAGATAGGGAGTTGAGCTCCTGGAAGACATGTAAGAGTATGTGGGAGTTGCAATTTTAGTACACAGGGCTCAGCAGCATTTGGAGGGTGCAGAGGGAAAACAAGGTGGCCATGGAAAACTCTTACACTTCTATCCTCTTTTTGTCTTTATCCCCTTCAACCATCATGCATCACTACTTCAAATCATTTATGGAATAAATGTTTAGCAACTAGAGCTAAAGCAATGGTTGCAAATACACATATGTACATGTGTGTATACATGCACAGACACACAGAATTGCATCACTGGTCTCCATAAACTTAGCAAAGGTTGCAATACCCCAGATACAACATCTCAGTGCCTTTCCCTCTAGTCTCCTTTTATGTCATCTTTCTAGTTATGCTTTATCTATGTTTAGATCATATCTCTGGGGCAAAGACTACATCCTTTATACATTTGTCTGATGTGCTTTTGAGATTAGAAACACCGAGTTGGAATAACTCAAGTCTCTCCATGAAGAGCATGCTACATTTTTGTGTTTTATGGTGGGTCCCTGGCAGCGAGAAGCTTTAAAAGCAAAGAACTGGAAGGACAAGCCATAGATCACCTTTAAATGGCAACATTTCAGTGCATTGCACTTGCTGTGCTGTTGCCTTAGAAGGAGCTGCACAGCACAGAACACAGACACAAGCAGGGTAACGTGGCAGAGATCTCAGCAGTCAGATCACCCCTAAACCCATCTCCGGGAGCGTCTCCTGCTGCTGATGTGTGGGTGCAGCTCTGCAACAAATTCCTGCAGGCCAAGTGGCTGGGCGCAGAGCACCTGTACAGCCCCTGAGAGGCTCAAAGGCCTCCAGACTGACAGCCCTGCACACATTTTCTTCTCATTCTCTGCTATTGCACTTATTTCCCTAGCAGCTCCCCTTCTTCTAGGAGTTTTGTTCAGCAAGCTTAAAGTTAGCCTTTTCCTTTTGCCTCAGTCTAGATCCACAAGCGTTACCTTTTTCATTAAAAAAGAAAAAAAAATCAGCTTTCCTTGGGCATTGCCCTTTTTACAGCCAACTTAACAAAACAAGGTGCAGCTTGGGAGAGCCCTGGCAGTGCTATCTGCCCAGGCCAACAGAAATCCATCCTGGTTTGATGAGGACAGCCAAGACAGGACCCTAGGTGTGACCAGTGGACCATTTCGGTCACACCCACAGGCTGTGCTGGGGAGGAGACCCTGGCATCCCATCCTGCCACCATCGGATCAGCTCTGCAGGGCTTCAGTGTTGCTTCTTCCAAGTGGGTGTCATTCATTTCCTCTCCATATCATATTTAAAGGCAGTATTCATCTTGTCATATCTTGCAGCAGTTTCTCTGTGGCAGGTTGCCAAGGATGATGCTGGGATGTTTATTTCACCCTTTTGTTAAAAAGGATGACAGGTTTTTGGATGAGCTCTCTGTGGTTTGTAGAAGAAGAAAAGAGAAAACAAGTTGGTCCAAGGTGGAGGAAAAGAAGTATAGGCTGAGAACATTTCTGAGGCACCTGGACATGCACTAGGAAGGATTTGCTCCCTTGTGTGAGCACAGCTCCTGTCATCAATAGTTTTGACACCGTTGCCTCCCATTTTGACAGCACTGGCTTGCTCACCAAATCACTCTGCAATCCCTGTGCACACAACCTTCTGGAAATATGTCTTCATATCTTGATGCCAACTGCCATAACTGGGCTTTTTTTCACCCTAGTTTGTTTTCTTTTAATATGATGCCATTGCTCAATGGAAGTTCTAGGGGTTCACTTGATGTCTTCTGTTGAAAGAGAAAAGAGGCATCCAATGGCACTGATGAAATCTGCTCTGGAACAAAGAGAGTATTAACAGCGAAGGGCTGATATCTCCTGGCACTGCATGGGTCCAAAAGGATGCAGTAGCTTATTTACAGTGTGGTGGCTCCCCCTGCTCTGAGGAGGGAGTTTATGCTGCCTGAACAGGCCCCCAAACGGGACCTCCTGTGCTCTTCCTCCTCCCCCCACAAGCATTAAGCTCATGTTAGCCTACTGCACCCAGCACTTGCGATTCCCACATTTGCTGCCAATGTCATGGGCAACCCAACACTGACCTAATACAGCATCACTGCTGAAAGCTTATGGTCTTATCCTGCCTCTCATCCCTGCTCCTACCTTCCTGCCACCTGCCTGGTGGCAGACCAAGGGCTCCTGAAGCTGTGGGTTGAATTGCCTCTGCTCACCCACCCTGTGCAGATTGAGCACTGCCCCACTAAGTCACGCATTTCCGCCTGGAACAACAAATTGTTCCAACACAGTGTGGCTGCAGGAGTGCTCACATCGCACTCTGTGGCACATGAACCAGGGAAAATGCAGAAAGACCCTCTGGTGATGGCAGTGTGGTTTTAAGTGAGCTTGATGGTAGTCCCATCAGCTACCTGGGTTCTGCACATGGCAAAGGATGCCCTGCCCCTGCTGCAGCGGTGCAGCACCAGATCCGGGTGGTGCATCGCCTTGCAAAGATTTATGAAGCGTGCATAGTTTCCAGTAAAATTCACACTGACACAGTTGCAGAAAATGTAAAAATAAAATTTTGATCCAGTTAAAGTGCTTAGCCTTGATCTGCGTTTCAGATAGATTTCCCAAGGGAATAGGTCATGAGAGGTGCCAGGGGATGTCGGGAACAGGGACATGGGAGCATGGAAAAGAGCCGAGGTGACAGCAGTTATAAGGTGGAAGACAACCAAAAGTTAGAAGGAGACAGAGATGTGGGAAGGAGCTGACAATATTAAATGGTGGAGAAAGCCATGGGGGATATGGTGGAGCAAACATATTTCAGTGGGGTGCAGAACACCACGGACACAAATGTGTAACAAAAAGGGGGTTTTAAATTCCAAAGCTGATGGAACAGAAGACTTTTGAATTCTAGGTTTTTGTACACAAATGCACTGGATGAATCCAGCTACTGCCCAAAACTGCAGGAAGCAGATTTATCATGTGAAGTCAGCTCTCCACTTAAAACAACCGGTCACTGCCTCTCAACAAGAATCCAAACCAAATCCACAGATGTAAAATACCCTGAATCTTGGGAAATTGTAGTCTGCAGCTGGGGCCTCCTGTAAACAATGCAAACATCAGCATTTCAGACCAGCCAGCCAGCTGCAGGAGCCAAATGAAGACTATTTCCCAAGACATCAGACTACTTGTCTGCCAGTGGGCTACACTCTCACACAGCTCATGTCAAACAGAGAGTGATGCACTGTTCACCTCTCATCAGCCTACCAACACCTCAGCATAAGGAGAAGCAGGAAAAATTAATTATTCCCACCATCCTTGGAGAAGAAGGGAACCAGCCACCAGCTAGTCCAGCAGCCTGAGCAGAGATGTGGACCCAGTCAGCAGTACTCAGAAACAAGTACTCACTGCTCCCACAGTTGTTAGTTTCGGTATTTGCAAGCTGGAGAGTTTACAAGATCAGGACTGCACGCACAATGTGGGAAACAGCAACAGCTTTGGAGAGCCCAAGTAAGCAGCAAGATGCAGGTGGGACAAAATTCCATATCTTGATGTGGGTACACATCATTAGCAGTTGCCACTCACACAGCTCTCCTTGCTGCTGAGCTCATTGGCATCACAGGATAGGCATTGCTGATGCTCTGTGTATTGGTCTCCTGCTGATCTCAGTAAAACCGAGAAAAACTTCAGCTTCTTTTAACTCCCGGGGAAGCATTGGAGAGCTGTGTGGTTTTGCAATACTCCGTCAGTGGGAGGAACACTCCAGCACCTCCACCAACAGCCACAAAGAGCCGATTTCCGGGTTTCTGCAGTGCGAGGAGGGTGGGAGCAAGTATGAACCACTACAGGCACTGGGGTGCATCCCACTCACTGTGGTAAACAGATACCAGCGTGCAGAGCCAGTGAGATCCCTGCCTCAACCACTTTGACCCAATTCTGCCTTTTTTTTGCCCGGTGCTGCAGTGTTGCTCCTGTGCCCTCAGGCAAGCAGGGATGGATTGCTCATCGCCAAGGGTAAGGCACCCGGGACAGAGAGGATGGGGAGCCTGGGCCATCCTGAATGTTGTCAGCTGTGTACACAGACTGGCTGCTCGTACACACCACACCTGGGTCACTCACCCTGGAAAGGCAATCTGAGCATTCAGTGCCTTCATTGCCACTTACCACGCATTCACCTAGCTCTTCCAAATGGAGGGGGGCTGGAGCAGTGGACTCAAAGCAAATGTGGGGCTAGGACGTCTCGCCCTGCATGAGTGAGTTGCATCCTAACAGCACAGTCTTGGTGCTCTTTCCAAGAGATCTTTCCAAGAGATCTGAGAGCACATGGCCCCGCTTGCCCGCCCTGATCCCTCTTCCCGTGCCCTTTTAATCCCATCCGAGAGGTATATATAGCCTTTGTCAGGTTTGTAGTTCCTCTCGATAAGCTCACTGCGGATTCCTATCCTGCCTGAGAAAAGAAAGGGTGGTTTGCTATCATTTTCACAAGGTGCTGACTTAGCAACAGAGCCTTTGGGCAGATTACCGAAAACTCACTGCACTTCTCAAAGACTATTTCCTTAAGTGCAGTGAGCTGTCTGCAGAGAGGTACTGACAGTTCCTGTGCCTTTTCTCCTCTCTACCAGCCAATTTGCATTGTGAGAAAGATGAGATCTTTAAAACGGACAATTAGCGCCCTTACTAATTACCCATGCTAAGCATCTCAATTAGAGGAGTGCCCGAGGGGGCCTTAACCAATGCTGGAGCTCTGCCTCGCCAAGCTTCGTGTGCTGCTGTTCCTGCCCCCAGAAGCCCACGTGTGCTGCGAGGGGTTACCCGAGACACGCTGGGCTAACCTGACCTGGCTTGGTTTTCAAAAGGGAAAATTGAAAAACCGTGACTGCCAGCTATCACCTGAGAAGCAAAGCCAGTGTCATTGCAACCCTTCTAGGAATTTACTTTCCACATGCTCATCAGGTTCATTTTGGGTTTGCCCTCCGCAGGGCTTTGCTACTAAATGCCTTGGGAAATTACTCTGTATTATGAAAAGTGAACTCCACCAAGGTTTGGTCCCACTTTGCCCCATATCTTTCCTTCTCCCTCACTGGGCAAAACCGATATTCCTGGGTTTGATATGGAGATGATAAAAATGAAGAGTCTAAGTCTGAATACATGAGCAGAGGGACACAATCATCCCATTCTTCATGAACAAAAGCTAAGATAGGATGATGTCATAGCACACACCAGTGGAAGATCTACTGTTAAACTGAATGGGATTATGGAAAACTTGGGAATAGCATCTGAGAGAAGGGCTAGGAACCATGCAAAGGACCAGGCTTTGGTGTAAGAGTAGATTGGAAAGACACTAAGTGTGTTTGAAACTCAAGAAGGTAACAAAATATTAATGAATTGGCACCAACCAGCAACAAAGAAATCCATTATTTATAAGGGAGACAAATAATTATACATGCAAGGTCTAAGAAGACATTTGCACTGAAGTTTCTTAAGAGACATGAGAGCAGAGAGTAATTGACTGTCTAGACACAGCCACTGCTGAAACACTGAAATCCTATGATTTGGATGAGTAGGAACAACTGGGCCATGTTGGTCAAACATAGCTTGTTCATGCAGGGAACTCCAAAAGCACGTCCGCAGAGGAGATGGGACTTGGTGGCACCGGGGTCCATACTGTGGACACCAGGCTGAAAACCCAAGTCCTGAAAACTTTTCCGAGGGGACCAGGGAGACTCTCGCATCAAAGGCTGGGATTCAGACAACTTAGGGCAAGCTTAATTTGCTGTATGGATTCATACTGATTCTCAAAAAAACTTCATTTTATTAAATAAATTATTGCGTTTGCCACAGCACACTATGCTCCCAACCAGCAGAGGCAGGCAGCCTTGAGCATCCAAGAATGGCAGCAGGAGCCAGCCCTAGCCAGGCTCTCTGGTCACAGCCCCTTCCTCACCAGCCCCAGGACCTCAGGAGGAGCAAAACACACTGGATTTGGGATCAGAGGGAGCTAGGGAGACCGTGAATGCAGAGCTTGCATGAGGCAGCACAGTGCCTCTGGCTCATCTGACTAAAGATGACACTGCCTTCTGAATTGGACATATTTAGGTGCTACCAGTGCAAATATACTTAACAGGCACTAAGAAAAACAAAGAGGCACAAGGATGGACCACAGTCCCTTACATAGCAAAAGAGCTACATTTGCTCCAACAGACTTCTTTGCTCAGTTTGTTTAAAGCCACCTTGCTTGCAGCTGCTGCCAGCAAACCTGCTGCTGTCACTGGTGCTGCCAGCACAGCCACCCTGCTCTGCTCCCACAACAGGCACCCCATCCACCCCAAATGGTGTGGGATGAGGTCAGGCTTGGTGCTTGTGCCTGGAGATTCTTCTTTCCTCTTCTCACACCCTCCCCCAGGCATGCTGAGCAAACAGCAAAATCCCTCACAATGGCCATTTTCCTCTCCACTAAACCTCATCAGTCTTTAAAAAGAAAGAGACCTGCACACAAACATGAGAACCCAAGTTCCCAGATTTCTGCAGGAAGATCTGATGAGTGTCTGTTTTGGTTTTCAATCTGGTAGACATGCTCTTTGTGGAACCAGGGGGCATTTTCCCACTGAGGAAAGCATTTACTTTAAAGCCAGAAGGCCCCAGAGCTACTACTGCTCTCACAGTTATGAAATACTGCCATGTTGGAGCAGAGGAGAAAAAATTACTATCAAGAATGAAAACCAAGTACACATTGGCAGTTTAGGTAAAAGTCTGTTATTAATGATGCTGTGCCGGTATACTACCTTCATAAGGACTGTATGGATTTCCTTCACTTAACACTGGCCTGAAATACTGGAGGTGATCTGCTTGACATCTGAAAGTGGGTCAAAAACTCATCTCTAACCTAAATTAGATGCACAAGGATAGACTTTGCAGTGTTCCCCTATCGGGAATTGGGAGCTAGTGGACAACCACACAATGTTGCCTAAAACTTGAGCCCCTCTGGCAGCACAGAATGAACTGCTCCATGAATAGAAGGCTCATGATGGCACGTACACCTCCGTGTAAAAATGCAGGATAGGAAAGGAAACCAGATGGGACAAACTACACACTGAAAGAAAATGGATCTGAGTATACTATGAGCACTCATATATCACATAAAGCAATCTGTAGCTGCAAGGATGAGTGTAGTTAAAGGACTTGGCACAGAGTGGATGCTATGCTGGAAATGGATGGAGAAATCAGGAGTAGTGAGCTCGTGCTGTGACTCCTACTGTGAAACAGCAGAAGAGATGCTGTTATGACAAGTGCAGTCTATTGGCCATCGCTACCAACCTTTCACACAGCTCATTAGGGAAAGGTCACGGGTTATTTTTATTTTAATTCCCAAGGACATACTTGGTTTGCTTCACACACTTCCACACAGGATTTCAATCTACACACCCAGATCTCTCCACTCCTATAAACACAGCCATACATAGCATGTATTCCTTCCTGCTCTTTACTTATAAAGCAAAACACCAAGCCATAAAAAGCCTTCTCAAACTCCAGCTGTGCCACTTTATGGAAGCATTTGAAAACTATTACTTTTAGTGAATGTACTAAAGGTCTCTGGCATATTATCCCTGTTTTGAAGATTGATTTAGGAGAAGACTCTTACCACCCAGCACATCTGGAGTGGTGCTGTGTTCCAGGAGCACTACCAGTGTCCATGGGACTACTTGTGGACGACAACTAAATAGCACAGGGAGACTCAAACCGTGATTAGGAAGCCTACCAGGATGCTGAACCAGTGGACTTTATCCTCAAACCAGTCTCAGTTGACAGCTGCCCATGCAAATTCACTGACAGTGTCCTTGGTAAGGCTTTGGTCTCCCTCTTTTCAGTATTTCACCTCCTCTTCATTACACAGACCATCCCTAATGCTTCTGTCCTGGAGGAGGTCACCCTCTTGTAATAACATGGTACTAATTTGCTTGTTGTAGCCAGTTCTGGATCCCACTTTTAACATACTGTCTAACATCTGCTTCAGGATAGCTTATCCCTTCTGCAGAGGAAATAAAAGGACAGTGTTGGCAGATGACTAGTTCAAGGTTGTGCAGTAAAGCAGTGGCAGACCTGTGGTGAGGAACTGGGATATTCTGAATTTCTCTACATGGCTTGTCAGGACTTTGCATTGCAAGGAAGTTTCCATGTTTGGTTTGTTTTTTTTTTTTTTTTTTTTTTTTGTTAATTCCACATGAAGAGAAGAAAGGACTTTCTTAATTTAAAAAATATGTATGTCTCATTGCATATCCCTCCCATAATGTAAGATTTTGTCCTTTCATAACTAAAAAAGCCTATAGCTTGCCAAAGCAGACTCCCCAGCAATTGTGCTAGCATTATAGTAAGTGGCAGCACTTTGGACTGTTGCTGGAGATAAATTCACATTGTTCAGAAAGATAATGGTAGTTTGCATCTGGTTACAGTTAATTCCAGCACTGGTTTCCTCCCAGGCAATTTTCTTTCCTATTTAATGTTTGTTTAAACCTACATTCTGTGGATGGTTTTTCATTAATATTATACTAATTTATTGATTTCATCACTTTTGTCATTGTCTGTATTTTTCCTACTTCAAAACATTTCACATATATTGTTATAAGGAAGAAAATACATTGGCCAGAAAGTTTCTGTCCGTACACTTTCTTAATGTGCTCCAAGCTATGGCCTTAGAAGGTCACAGACAGACTTTCTTTCACTTCAAATAACGTCCTTCTCATTCTTCCCAACCTCCACAGATAAACAGGACAATACTAAATACCATTTGACACCATTAAACCCCAAAGACCCCATAAATAGAAATACAAAGCAATTAAAAAAGCATAACTCCTCCAAGTATCTCAGAGTCTTCTCCAAAGGCAAAGAGATGTCTCATTTCACAGAAGGGAAGATGAGGAGCAGAGAGATTGGGGAGGGGCAGGGGGCCAAATCATACTCTGAAAAATGCAGGGTAGCACACCCTACTGCTGCTCAACGCACTCATGGGGTCTCACACTCACCCTTCTTTATGCCCAAGAAGGTCCAACTGAGATCAGGGTGTATCAAGGCCTAAAAAACAGCACAGGATGGGTGATAGAGATCCCCGTACATTTTGTTCCCTTCTCAGCTGCCTAAAGCATGTTCCAAGGGTGTGTTCTGCCACTCCTGAGTCTAAGATGAAGCAGGAGGGAATGATTTTTTTTTTGCTTTAAAATGTATGAATTAGTGGAAACCACTCCAATATTTCAAGGAGTAGAGAAATATAACCTGCAAGTGTTCCTCTGAAGTGCAATCGGCTGCAGCACATAGCTTCTTCCTGTGCACGAGTGTCCAAAATCCCTAGGATAATATTGATCTGGAGACCAGCTAGCAAGGCAGTGAGGACAGGCCACATCCTTGCAGAGTGTGAATCAGCATAGCAACGTGGACTTTCACAGGTTGCACAGCTTTGCCTCAGCTGATGCTGTGTCTGCTTGCAGGGAGGGAGGGAGGGGAGGAGATGAAGGATGCTGGGCAGGTGCTGCATGTGGATCCCCTGTCTATGGCACTTCAGGCAACACCATGGGTGGGACCCCAGTGGTGCTGGGTGCCTCTTGGGTGTAAGCTCCTTAAAAGTGACCCTCAAGCCAAGCACTGTTTTGCTCTTTCCTCTGCTATTTGTTCGGATGGGCATGTTGCAATAACATTCATGATAGGAAGCTGGTTGAGAAGCGTGCCTCGGATGAAAGGAAGCTTATGAGCTTATGCCTTGATAACTTTGATGTGCACAGTTCACAGAGACCTTGGTTTCCTTTTCTATGCATCTCAACTGATCTCCCCAGCTGGCTGGTTACACCTTCCCCTTCCCTCCAGCCTTGCAGGCAGAAGCCACGGAAAAATTTCTCCTTCCGGTGAGCCTGGATGTTTCAGATCCCACAGCAAAGACTTTGGCTTCTGCCTGCTCAACCTTTGTTTCCAGGGGAAAGAAGTTGCATTTTCCACCCCAACAACTTGGATTAGGGATCCCGTAAGATAAGCAAAGCAATTTTGAACAGCCAGTTGTTTGCCCTAAGCTTTGGCCATTGCTGTGGGACTGTGACACCTTGCATGGCTTGGAGAGGATTGGGGCCGTAAGCAGGGCCAAGGCCATACATTTATATAATATCAGTTCCTTTAATTTGTGGATGGAAATTTGCCTGTAGAGGTATGTAAATATGCAAGTAAGGCATGATGGCTGACAGTTTTCACCAACTGTTCAGACATTTAAGGCTTTTTAAAATCTATCATCTCCATCCCTTCAACAGAGATACAAGCCTCTCTCTTCCTACTTTCTATTTTCCTTCCCTAGGCACTCCCTCGAGGCCCTGTGTTTCAGATCTATTTAATCTATTTTTGAAGAAGAACAAGGGGCAGGTGGTGCCTGCAGAAGCTGAAAGAGAAAAGATGGACATATCTAGCACATGCCAAGAAAACAAACATGAAATCTCTGGAGCCATCCTATCCTCTGGAACACTGAGCAACTTGCCACTTTCTTCTTCTTGATGTGCTTATTTTTATGAGCTCAAAGAATAAAGTATTGGATGTTACACAGCAGCTGTCCCAGGAAATAATTCACTCATTCCATTGCTGCAGACTTCAAGGAAAAAAAAAAAAGAGTAGTGAAGGCAGGGAGAAAAGCCAGTTCCTTTGCAAAATATCCAGTTTCCCAGCAGCTCTAACAGCGTAAATGAGAAGAATGTTTGGGTTTGGTGTCCCTCCAATTCTCATGGTTTCACCGAGGATTTTGGAGAATGCATTTACTCCTTTGCTAACTGCAAGAACAGATTTATCCTGCAGCCATGTGCTGAATGAGTATACAGGCCTAGAGGGAGTCTGAAAGCATAAACATTTACTTCATAAAAGAGATTCTGCAGACAGAAGGCCAGAGACAGTTGACTCTGGGTAAGCATTTGTGCTCCATTGTAAAAAAAATGTCCAGCAGCCAGAAGGAGACATGCACACACTTCACACACTGGCCTTTGCCACAGCGGATAGTGATCCAAAGGGGCCCAGGAAGAAGCTGTCTCTTTACTGAGCCCAAAGTGCAGCAGTTCCAGCACTTCCATCTTTACTGCACATGGGAAACCAGCCCCAGCTCCACCTCTCCCAATGCAGTGCATCGCCTGGGCTTGGGGTGGGGAAATGAAAACATAGCTCCATAACCAGGGAAAACTCTGGAGCTCTGTGTCTCCCATCCAGATGCTGTAAGGAGATACAAGCTCATACTGTAAGATTTCCCACAATAGGAATACCAATGAGGACTTGTCTCCTCTTTACCTGGCTGTTTATTTTCACAAAACTTGTTAAGAGAGCATAAAAGTTGCTGAGGTCTCCACCCTCCTGACGAATTTGATTGAAATCTGCCAAATGTTGAAAGATGTTGTCAGTGACTTACTTTCACACATATGTGAAGCAAGACCCCATGAACCTTGCTCTCTTGAGAAGTCAGGATGCAATTGCAGTAGAAGGGAAGCACTATTCCAAGGGGAAGTCTGAGAGAGGCTCACCAGTCACCCAGCAACCTGTAGGCATGTGTGGAATTTTAGGAGTAGCCTGTAGCCCACCAACTTTGGGTGACCTGCACTGTTTTCCAATAATGTGGCAGCACATCGTGATTTTTCATTACAACATCAAATCCCAACATGGAGCAAAAGACCAAAGCAAGAGTTGCACAAAAAATGAAACATCCTGTGGCAGTATCTTGCCATTGCACACTATCTATATTTTTCCTTCAAAATGAATAGTTAGGAGGTTCAGCCCTATCTGCCAGGAAAACCAAGCACAGATGAAGTTTAAAGAGGATGTAGCAAACATTTCTGCAGCATCCTTCCAGCCAGGAGCTTGACCAGGATGGAAGGGACTGAACCACAGCTGGGCAGCACACCATGGGGATCACTGCACCACACGTCTTCCCCGGCCAATGGCAATTCTCAAGCAGAGAATCATGCTTGCATATGAAAGCAAAATTCTGAGAAAGCTTCTGGCATTTTTTTTTTCATGCCATGGTGTAGAATTGATGGAGTTGTGCTCGGTCTAGACAATTGTTAACGTTTTTGGTTTTCCCCATCTAATGTAATTGTTGCTTGACTGTTCAAACTACAGCTCCTGGCACTGAGGAAGAGTTTAGGAGACTATCTATGGACAACACTTTTCCTCTGCTACCTGTCGGGATCTGACTATATGGGGACCGGGGACACAGTGCAGCAAGTCTATTAACAGATTACCAGTCTGCTTTTTCCTAAATATATGTGGATGTATTTGATGGGCTGTTTTGAGATCTTAACCACCAATACATTTGTATTTGTAGAGGAAAGCCACCAGGTTTAAAGGCAGATTTAGTTTGGGACTTTGGCCTCAAGATCCTTTATAAGACCAAGACTTTCCAGCTCCCAGGTGATGAAAAACAGGGACTGATCACAAATACTTCTCTATCTCAAGAAATTCCCAAGTCATTTGAAGGACAGTCACAACCTATGCACAGGATAAGGAGGTGAAGGGCTGATGAATCATCAGCATTATCATTACTTGTATACAAAACCAAGCTGTTGAATCAATGCCCTTCAGCAGCACCTTGCTCCCCTCTGGCTTTCAGATCTCCTTAGTTTTCTGCCCAGACGAAGAAAAAAGGGTGCAAATTCCAGGCTTGATTGTAGAAAGGCTCAAATTCCAGGCTTGATTGTAGAAAGGCTCGCACACAGTGGAGGCACATAGGAAGCAAGGGGGAAACTAATCTCCCTACATGCCTGCTGTTATCAGTGAAGATAGGCCAGCACTTCTTGAGGGCATTTCAAAAGAGAAGCTTCATAGAGGTGCTCTGAACCATTCCCTGCAGGATCCTCTTTCTCTCTGCCAGGTAGCCTAAGGCTTGCCTTTGTGGAAACCTCTTTAGATCCAGTTTCTTGGGGCTGATACTGAGGTTTGCTGTCAAGCCAAGAAAATCTTCCTTCATCTGCTTCTACTCAAGCAGCCCAAACCCGCCCCAAAGGCAATGAATAGCAGCATCCTCTGTTGAAAAGGCCTAAAACCTGGATCAGCACCAATCACTTAAAGTCATAAAGAAGGATCATCCTACTTGATGAAGCAGGCTTACAGCCCAGGGAAGTTGTGAAATCTCCATCCTTGGAGACATGCAGAATGTGCCTGAGCAAGGCCCTGAAAAACCTGATCTCCCTGTGAAGCTCCGAGAAGGAGTTTGGACAAGAGACCTCCAAAGCTTCCATGTGTTCCACAGTGTAGACTTAAGCAAGAAGCTCCATGGAAACGGAGCACCATATGGGACACCCTCCTCCCCATGGAGAGAGGACTAGAACAGAACAGCACAGGGCAGACAGAGGTGGTACACAACTCACCTAAGGAAAGCATCAGTCAGGTACTACACAGCTGTGTGCAATGTAAAACCTGCCCAAAGCAGAGCCCTTAACCAAACAGCCCGTTGCCCTCAGTGCTTTCTGCAGCCTCCGTGGCTGCTGTTGAAATGAAGGCTGCTCTCTTGGCTAACTACTGGTTCACAAGCTGTTATGTGGCCAGCAGTGAGTCTGGGGACTTAAAATAGCCAAGGATATGCAAGACCTGAAAAGATAATGGTCCTCATGGGGCTGTCACTCTCCAACAGTTAACTCTGAAAATTATTAATTTCAGGATTCCCAGGTTTACAAGCACCAGGCTTCATGGTTATTTTCAGTCGCTGCCAAAATAAAACTCAGTTTCCACATGCATACATTTTCCTCATACTCTCCCCCCTACTGGCCTCATCAACATTTTCTATCAGGAAACCCATTATTTATACTCTTCTGGCAAGGACATTATATTTCATCAGTGTTGCCAGCAATGCCAATTTCCCCTCCTTACAGTTCTATCCTAAACTGTTTTCATTTCTCTCGCCTTGTATTTCTCAGTAAACCAATAAAGCACAAATTCTGAGCCTTCCAGTTTCCCTCTTTTCCCTCCCACAATAGTCATTGATGTCTAACCACAGACGTCTGTGCTTCTTTTCAATAACTGTGCATGCAGTTGCCTATAAAATATGCACATGATGGCGCAGGGAAATTCCACACACGTTTTCTCCATCTGAAGATATACTGGTTCATACGTTACATTTATATTGGGTCTGGATCATGTCCTGCCATCATTCTGCAGGGAGAAATCCCAAGGCACTCAACAGAGGCTTTTCAAGCAGATAAATGACAGAACTTGGCCCTACAAGTGGAATATTGTATGATATATTTCCTTTTATGTTTGCCAAATTGATGTTAAGAAGGGGTTATGCACTTAGACAGTCATCATAAGTTTCAGAAATAATCAGCAGACATTTTTACTGAAACCCCAGAAAACAGAGCAATTAATCAGAATATCACTGCTTTTTCTATGAAGCTGCAGTTGCTTTTATTTTACTGGCATTGCATCACATAGCAGTTTTTCCACCATGGGAGCTTTGAGGTCACTATTAATTTATGGGGGAAAACCTTTTTTACTCTAGGTTTTCTGAAAATACACAAACAAGCACCACTCAGACATGACATAACTGAACCACAGATCCAAGCCCCTCTCAGGTTCCAGTGTCCCCTGTGGACCTCGCCAGATGTGCTGCACCCACGGAGAATATCCAGGGAGGATGCAAGTACATTGAACAATGTTCCATGGGGGCAGGTGGGCTGAAACAAAAGGCAGATAAGATTGACATTTTGATGTATGCATGCTCTGTGGAGGAGCAAAGTCAAATTAACAGTCCGAGCTCCCCAACAGCAACTGTATTGAAGGGGAATATTAATGCAGTTACCACATCTGCATCTCATTTTCCTTCAGTGTTTCCTAGTCATACTGAGTTCACCCACTGGAGAGTGACATAACAGCATGAGCTGATGGGAAAGTGCCTTGAGATCTATCATGAGGAAAAAATATGCACAATACACAAATACAGCAGGGACAGAGGGAGGTGAGCCGACCAAACCCTGCTTTTTCCATTTATGAAAGATAAGTGGAGGCATTTTTAGGACACCTCCTGTCTCACGCACACCTGAAACAACCGCATTGCCAAGCCCAGTCCTTAGCCGTGCTCCTCTGTTGCAGTCCAGCATTACTCCTGTGGGCTTGCTGTGGCACACAGATACACACATACACCTCCTTCCATGGTGCTAAAGTGCTAAAGGACACCATTCGCCCCTGTGGAGGGTCCCAAAGTGGGCACTGCATATACATCTGCACAGCATCCAGCAAGAGTCCCTGCATGGTACCGCACCAGCACAGCACTTCCACCAGCTTCTTTGGGCATCTCCTGGAAGACATCCACATAGACAAGTTCTGTGCCTTCAGGTAGGATTGAAATGGAGGGGATTGAAGCCACCTTATTCTAAACGACTGGAGTTCAGTGCTTGTTAGATTCATGGTGATAGGTGAATTGCCTGTACTTGCTTGAGGGCATCCATGCTATCAGGCCATAAGTCTGTGTGTGTCAAAAGTTCACAAGTGGTGACCCAATTACCTGTCTGTAGCAGCGGGGCTGTGGTATCTGGCAGGCAGATCATGCAATACCTTAGCACTTAGGTCAAGGCACTAAGCCTTCTTGAATTGCATGAGATGTATCTGGTTTCGTAGAGAAGTCACGGACAAAAAATTAACTGCAGCAGTGGAGGCAATCTGGAGAGTTTTAAAGATTTCTGTTGGATTTTATCACACTCAACATTGTGTCTGCTTGAGTTGCAATTAACAGCAAAGCTGACATTCAGTTTGACAGGGCAGGTCCATGAAAATGTGAAAAAAGCATCAACTTTTTTCCTAGCCTACCTCCTCTCCCACTTAGAAGCACATTGAAAGAAACACTGTTGGATCTGGGGAAACGACAGGACCGTGGTCTGAGTGCAAGTGAGAGGAGTACTGTCTTTTCTGTCCCCAGGGGAGCACCATAACAGCCCACCAGACCTACCTGTCTGTGTCGGGAATGAGCCCCAACAGGAACCTCAAATCCTACTCCACCGTCAGCATTTCCCCAGAGCTGTGGGAAATCTCACAGTCAGATCTAACCGGTGCTTGAGGATGCTGGCAAGGGTCCACCTACACTGGGAAGCATTGTCACTTTCAGAAAATGGCACTTCACACCATCTTCCACTACTGGCATCCTTCACCTGGCAGCTCTGGTTCTCCCCAGAAAGGTAGACCACCAAGGATTTCTCCAAGAGCAGATACACCCAGTGCTGATTTGCAGCCTGCCTGTGTCACCAGCCTGCAAGTGCCACTGGTACATTTGTTCAAATTGTGGATGCAGACCTGTCTGCCCCCAGCATTTTTCCCTCAAGAAACAGGGTGCAGCTCTCATGGGTGGGTGGGGGCCACACTCAGAAGTGATGCCTGGTGCTGCATCTGAGTGTGACATCGGGTACAGTCTCCACTGCAGCAGGAGTCAAAGAAAATGTCAGTCTAAAACTCAGTCTAAAGGTTCTTTGTTGGTAGTTAAATAAAATTGGTAGCTCTGCAGCATCTTTTTTTTTCTCTTCATGCTCTTCTAGCTCAGTAGAGGGAGAGAGAGCTGCCACACAAAGATTATGAGTGATAGGTTGATACCATGACTAAACATCTTTGGCTTATTTTCATCGTTAGACCAACTAAGCATAGCTAGCACGTAATAAATCTGAGCTGCAATTAAAGGTCTGCATCATTTTTACTAGATGGAAGTTCGAATTCTCAAACCTAATTCCTGTTCCTAGACTTTGGTATCATTTTAGGGGTGTGACATTTTATTCTTCCCTTTTTCATCAAAGATGACACAAACTACAATGGAGGCAGTGATCAGATGGCTCTCCTGCCACATGGCAGCAAGAAACTCAATAGGAGCAGCAGCAGCAGCTCTGTCACTTAAGGGGTCTGTAGGTTTTGATCCTGGTGGCTCCAAACACAGACTTAATCCTAAACTTGAAGGCTGGTCTAAGCTGTCCGGAGCTCAGAAATTTGGTCTGTCCAATGACAAAGTACCCCTTAGCTCCACTCCTGATGATTTATTCAAAGGTGCAAGAGTAGCTTTTTATAAGTTTTAAATCGTGATGCAAGGGAAATTAGCCATTGTTTTCCTTCAGGGTCCCAGATTCACAATTATTAGCATTCAAAAATAAAATAAAGTTATGGCCAGCTGTAAAAATACTAGCTAAAGAAGTTGCAGATGTTCCTAGGGGAGCTACTGAAATATTTTGGCACCTTTGCTCTGTCATTAAAAGCAAAATGCAATAGTCGGTTAGGGCTGCAGTGTGAGTTCAAGTGGACAGAGAAAAACAGGAAAGCATTTAACAGTGCTAATCGTGAATGTGGGCTCACCCCTACAAAATGTTTGCAAAAGCACTGGCAGGACTCCAGCTCCCAAACCCCGTGCTTTACCCTGACTGTGGCATTTAGGTCCTGGAGCATCAGCGGGTGGCTGCAGAGAGTCAGGATTGCAGCACAAGCCTTTGCTGCACGGTCAGTCCCGAGCGTGGGCTAAAGACAGCTTTAAACAGGGCTTGGCACAGGATAAGGAATCACAGCAGGCAGGTATAATGGTCTGACAAATACACTGCTGTGGGTAAACTACTTCTATCAGCTAAACTTCAACCTAAATCAAGTATCTCCACAAGACACTACCTCACTTCAAGCTATCTCCAATATTGGCAATGGGGATACAGTCTAAAACTCAAAAGAGACCGAGAGTACCTTATAAAAATACAAATAAGGGGCCCCCTCGGGCACCTTTGGAATGTTTACTCCTAAGAGCAGGGCCTAGGTCATTGTGCATTTTGCAGAAAAGTGTAAATTGCTCTGCCTTAGGCCAGCCAGGAGGAAGCTTCATTCCAAGAGTGAATAGTTCCCGCCTCCAAATTCTTTCATCTTTCTCTGCCTGACTCTTTCCGGCTCATCTCTGGTTTTCCTCTTCTTTCCAGATGCTGTGGGGAAACTCTAAGGATTGAAGGATTCAGCCCTAATTCACCCCGGGGGAAAGAAACAAGATACTTAGCCAAGTTGGTGAGAAGACACAATCAAAGCAAGTCATATGGCCCAGAGATAAGGAGGTGAGTGAATCAGTCACTGTGTGACAAGGTAGCACTGGGAAAAAAAATGGGACTTAACCATTCATAAAAGCCTGCCTTGGAGAAGGAGGCAGAGCCAAGAAACAGCAGCTGCTCCACTGCACACTATCACCTTACCAGGGAAGGGGGAACTCATGCAATGCTTCACACAGAAGGTCCAGGTAGCAATACACACATGAACTGTGACCACAGAAATATCCGTAGGAGCTGTCTTGTGCTACCACTCACTGATATTCTCCAAGTTAACAGCTGGGCTGACATTAATTAGAAACCTTTTTCCCCTTTTCTAATCTCTAATAGGTCATCTAATCCATGCCAACTGAACTGCAGGGTTTTTCAGAAAAACAGACTGTCAAAAGCTCTTTCGTCTACTGGAGAGGTTTGAATAATTGGACATTTCTACTGGAAAATTAATCTCTGATCTAATAGACATCACATAGCTGAGATTTTCCTCAGTGTTCATGTCTGCCCAGACAACTGAGCACCATGCTGTATTCTCCACAAACAAAATGTCCATCCAAGAAAAAGAGGTTACTGCACTCAGTACAGTACTCAGAATCTTGATATGCCACCAACTATGCATGACAAATGCTGGAGAGGAGCAAAGCCTACAGGAAGAAAAGAGTGTGCGTGCTCTGAAGAGGCAGAAGGGTCCCAGCCCACAATATTTAAGTCCAGTTCCAAATTTTCTCAGCATTTCTGCTCTTTTGGATGGGAGTTTGGGTCTGTATGCATTTCTGCGAAGGAGACAAGGTGGAAGGGAGGGAGCCTTTTCTTTGTTCCCAAACAACTTTTCAGCCTGTCTCAGGCTCACACACCAACATCTAACAAGCAAAAACAAACAGCATTACAGCTCCACAATGCTTAAGCTTGATTGAATGACGACAATTCCACGTTAAAATAAAAAATAACATCAGAGCTTTCCACAGCTGCATCAACATTATCTATGAAAAAAAGCATGACACTACATGAAGCTTTGGCAGTGCAAGCCAAGAACCTAAATCAGCCTTGGTTTGGAGCGAGGCCACTGCTGAATTCCCGTGTAAAGCGATGCTGCCATATTGCTTACTTTCCACTGAGGTTTTCCACAAATTAACAGCTGTAGCAGACTCCCAGAAAACAGCAACTCTTTCCAAGTCTTTCTTCTCTGAAAATGTTGTTTCTTCACTTTATTCTTCCCCATATGGAAGGGGAGAGGAGAGTAAAAAAAAAAGCAACAGCCCTATGAAACAAACCCAAAAAAACCCCAGCCAGACTGTGAGAAAAATTAATCACAAAGATTGCCTGGAAAGAGAGCGGTTATCTGTAAAATTAAACCAGTGGTGGGCCCAATTTTTCTTTTCATTATACCAGCATGGTGGGATTGAGAATCAAACCCAGGAAAAATATTTCTGGAGCAGCCCTTCTGATTTATGACCATCTCAGCCACTCTGACAAGATCAGAAAACTGCTGGATTCTTTCCAGTTGAGCACCACCAAAGGCCAAATCATTCCTATTTAGGGAAAAACAAAACTTCCCTCTGGTTCAGTGAGAATAGTGTTTGGCACCAAGCTCAGAGAAAACTGCCTCGTTTCAGCTGGCTCACTGAAGTGCAGCTGAGATGGAAAGGTGATACCAGGCTGGTGTGGGTGGCTTTAGATCATACTCTTTCCTCCTGATTGTATCTTGGACATCACTAGGTCCCACACAGGGTGATGCAGAGGGATTCATTATAAGTGACAAAAAAACCTCTTAAGGCAAAAGTTATTTGATTTCTAGCATGCACAGATGGCTGTTGACTCACTTGTGAGAGGAGTGATGGAACTAGCAGTCTGGCAGAAGCATTGGGACTCTCAGCATTAGAAAACATGGATTCACAGAGCTGGTTGAATTCTGAAGATCTGTGAGCTATGGTGTAGTAAAAGGCAATCCTTGTGCCTAGAGAAGGGGCTTTCCAGATGGTGGAGTTCTGGTTTTTGCCTCCTTGTGCCTACCAGCACAATGCAAAGATGTGGGTTGCCATGGGTACTTGGGTGTGCCAACTGAAAGCAACACGGGGTGCTTTATGAGAACAGCAATGTCAGGTCATAGAGGGCACCTGGCGCTGTGCCCTTCAGAGCCTCCTGACCCCAGGGTCACTTCTGTGCAGCTACGCTACAGATGCTTCAAAACCTCTGCCAAATGCAAGTCCTTTCTGGGGAGGGCTGGGAAGGTGACAGCACTATGAGCTGTCATGAAGAGAAGTTTAGAACCTTGGAAAGTCAACTGAGATGAGCCTGCACCACTGGTTGTTGCTGTTACTGACTCCTAGGTGACTTACCCTGTGTGTCAGAGGCAGTGGCAGCCCCAAGCCCAAGGGCCATCCCAGGACTGTGCTGGCTCCCCTTCCCCATCTGCGGCTGGCATACCCTGCAGGCCGCAGGAGCCACTCATTGCAGTCAGGGAACAGCTACCGCAAAGCCAAACTTCCTAATTCCAGCCAGTGTAGGATGTGATCACCTTGGGTCAAATGGCAAACTGTACCACATGGCGACTCTCCCAAATGCACTGCTGCCTGGGGAGGGACCTCATCTTGCTGCGAGTCCCTTGCCCCAAGAAGTCCTTCTTGTCCCCGTTTTGGTCAGCTTGGCATCTGAAGGCTTGCACATTATGCTTCTGATGCAGACTATGTACGAAAGGAGCCATCAATAGCCAGTTCTCTACTCAGGGAAACTTCTCTTCAGATAAATTTTTTCCAAAGTATGAAATGAATCAGCCTGCTGGAGCACAGGATGCTGCTTCATCTTCAAGTTCAGAAGCTTCTGCAGTCCAGGTTGCTACTGACACAGTTCCTCACATTTTGATGTCCATCTCACACCTCTGTGATCTCACTGTATTAGCCAGGTCTCATGTGATCAGTGCTCACTTCACACAACAGCTCGAAAAATAAATATACCTATTTCATCTTTCAAGTATAGCCACTGCCTATGAGTTCCCCAAAAAACCCAAAAAAACCCCCCAAAACAAACCACCAAACCTACAAGTAATGCTGGAGAACAAAGGACCTGATAATTTCTCCTGACCCACATTTAACAGAACCATTATAATATCCATTTACTAGTGAGGGGTTCTGTCCTCAATACACTCCCCAGCCTCAGAGATGTTCTGTCATACTGTTCACTAATTGTTTTCAGTGTTAGATGTGAGTATTTTTGGCAGTCAGTTTGTCATGAATTGACACTTATTTTGTCAACCTATCTTCAGCAAAACTGCACACCCTCCCTCCTCGTAGACCTGTCAGAAACATAAAGATTACTCATTGCATATTTCTAAGAAGATCCTGAAGCCAGCACTTGGAGTTTGCATAACAACCATTGTCGACAATCCACCTACAGCAGCTTAAAAATACAGATTTGAATGGGTGAAGAGAGGCCGGGAGTTCTCAGAAGGACGAGTTAGATTCAGGATTTTATTAATAGAACTGGAGGTGTTCTCATGAAGGCAAAAAAAAAAAAAAAAAAACCAAAACCCACTCTCTTGTTATCTTAGCTGTCATCAGCAGTCACCTTTTCAGAAACAGGCAGGCGAGATGCAGAGTATTCCTGTAGATGAGCAAACAGAAGGCTGCTGCAGAAAAACATTGAGAGCAAGATGGAGAGCAGCAAGCACCACAGATCATCTCCCAGCTCCTCCTTGGGAAGTGCTGGGTGTGCAGATGCCTGCTTCATGTTCTCTGGCATTGCTGACTTAATTTTTTTTTTTTTTTTTCAGTCTAGTGCCACCCATTTCACCCATGGAGGGTTAAATGCCCAACAAAAGCAACCCACCAGAAAAACACTCACAAAGTTGTTTGTGGCAGGGGCTCCAGCACTCCCTCCAGCAAAATAAAGCAATTACATTAATTAGAGTGCACAACAGGCACTCACCAAAATAGCAAATGAATTGATGCAGATCAGCAATGGCTGTTGGTGAGGGCAGGAGGAGCAGAGCGCAGCAGAGGGGGCGATGGATGGCTGGCTGCGTTTCTGCCGTGCTGCCACAGCAGCGCCCTGCCCAGCCCTGCCTCCAGAGCTCGGGAAGGGGCAGTGCAGAAACTTGGCCACCTCCTAATCCAGGGCTTGCTCCTGGAAGATAACAAGGTGCGGCACAGCAGAGAAGGTGCTGCCCTGCCTGAAGGGTCCCCCATGCGCTTGTGCCACCTTCTCCAGGGTTTGGGGGAAAAGGAGGGACATTGGCAGCAGTCATGAGAGTGAGAGGCATGGGCAGGAGAGCCCGGAGAACAACAGCAACATCAGAGGCATCATCCAGCCACGTTAAAAACCTCCACTCCAAAAAACCATCAACACTCAGAGTCTTTTCCGAGCCAAATCCCCAGCCTGTTAGGTTCACCATTAACAACAATCCCTGCAACTTTCTTAGCCTTGCTGTTTACACAAGCTCGAGCTTTCATACATAAAACTCTTAAATGAAAACATTAAAGAGCAGCTGGCGCCTCTTGGAAAACTCATAAAAAGTCTGTTTCCAAACAGTGTCGCTTCTATACCATAAATTTCTATATTTCTCACTCCCCTCATTCCTTATTTCCAAAGACATTTGCATGAAAACAGGAACTTTGTTTATTAAAGAGTTCATCTGCTCCTGCTGTTAATTTCCCACCTGAAGCCAGAATCCCCCGGGTATGACATCATTAGCACAGCTCTGGAAATGATCATGAAGTCACAAACAGTGGGTTAGGGCTCCACTCAGAGAATAAACAGTGAGAAGACAGAACTTCTGCCACTGCCAAACCCCAGATCCTTATCCATTTTTTCCTGGAGCAACATCCCATTGACTTCAGTGGGACATTGACTAAAATAAGGCTGTCAGCAATTCATGTTTCAGCCATTCCTCCCTTCCTGTTCCTGCCTCCAGGGCATCAGGGACTTGCCCTGTGCAGCAGTTCTGGGACAGGAGAAGCCCTGCCCTGTCATGATGCTGGTCCTCCCAGTGCCACGTCCTCACATTGCTCCCTGCAAGCAGGGGCAGTCTAAGGGGGACACCACCTTATCCCTGTATCAGTTCCTATGAGTGTCCCCCTTCCCAGCTATGCACCATGATATGTCCTGCTTGCATGAAGGCCATCGTGGGGTTCTCATGCAGCCCAGGAGAGCAGCTGCATGAAGGGAGTCCTGCTGCAGCTGCCCCACACTGCACATGGGGCTGGCTGTGGGGTAGTGCAGCTGCCCCACACACAGCCATAGACAGGAACAGCTGTCTAACAGTGCTGGAGACAGGGGATGACTATGGGCACCAAAAGATCAAGGATAAGGACCTTGACAAGGGAGACCTATAGGAGGGAGAGATACATTTCATGTGCAGAGGCAGAAGAAAGAAACACAGGAGTTAAAATGTCTCCTTGTGTCAGGATGGGAAGACAAAGTAAAGATGTCTTTTATTAGAACAGATCCAGCAACACTAATCAAATCTACATTTTCACCTCCTGCTTCATGAAAAGCACAAGAAAATGACTGTGATCTCAGAGAGCTTCATTAAATCTCTTTTCACATATAAAATCTCTGACACAGTTGAAGCCCTTCCCTCCCATCACCAGGCAAGCACAGCTAATATAAAATGGCTCAGGCCAAACACTGCTCATTTTTAATCTGATACCTATGCAAGCAAGAGGCGTTATTTGTCATGTGATGGCTCTCAGCATGAAGCATGACGTATTTGTGATGGGTCTCTGCATGAGTGCCACAATGCTGGGTTGCTGCTGCAGCAAATATAATCTGGCTCTACACAAGCAGCACTCTCCATCCAGCAGCCTGTGGTAAGCAGGCTGCCTGTGTCCCTGCCTCCCCACCCTGGGCCTCTCCAGCAGCTCTGGGCTGCTCAATACTACTGCTATGGAGCAGACACCTGAGCACAGATGTCTGAAAATCTACATACCTGTGAGAATGGGATGTGGCTGGGCTGAGTGGGACAGAGACAGTCTGGTTTGAAACAAGGTTATAAATATTGCATGGGGGAGGTGGAGGCAGAATATGGGATTGATCAGATAAGGTCCTTAAAGGATTTCTTCAGTTCACCTCATACCCTAAGATTTAAAATCTTTGCATAAATATTGCTACATCCTTATTCAGTGCTAGTGCTGGGATCCTGAATAGTGTTTCAGAAATATCGACTATTTGTTGAATATTTGGTATACTAGAGGTAAAAGGAAAAAAAAAAAAGATACTTATTTACACCTGCAAATAAAACCTAAATTCTTCCCTCAGTGAAATCACTGTGATTTGATTGATCACCACAAAGCTGCTGCATGGTGGCAGCACTCTGTTCTCATGAGCTGATTTGGGCTTGGCTGCTGGGAGACACTGTCGGGGGGAGAGCGAGCCAACGAGTGCTGCGGATGCATGGCATGGCACAACCACCACGTGCCTCTCCTCCCCCTCGGGTCTGCCACCAGCTCTTGTTCCCCCAGCTCCCTCCAGAACAGCACATAGGCACCACAGCCTCCCATTTCCTTTAGTTTTGGTCCATTGTTATAGCAAGTCCAAGTGTTTTCCTTGGCATGGGCCTGCAGTCCCATAGCACTGTACTTCCTCCGCACCGAGTAAGTGTTACTTAACAGCTCTGATTATTTTGGAGAGTAGTTCAGTCTCTTTTTTTGAAAAAAGGAGAATATATTGAAACTGATTGTATTGGCTGCTTGTGCCTATTTTTTCTGGATGGTCCTCCCTCTCTTTGTATAAAATGTGGGATGCAGACCCAGGCAACTTTTCAAGAAGGGCAGAGTGCCACCATCATGTGTGCCTTGTTTAAAGGAGTTGTCACCTCTGTCAAGATAAGCATGCAAAAAAGGGAAATGCAGGCACACTGGGAAGAGGTGTCCAGTCTCTGCTCTTGGTCAACCCCGTACGCACCCAACTGAGTCAATAAGAATTTGGTCCAAAGCAAGCAACAACAGGAAGAGCTGATAAAGCTCCTCTGGGTGCTGTTATTTATCCCTTTAGCAGGTGTGCTGATAGCATAACTCTAACCTGTCAAAGAAGGGTTGCCCTCCCTTGATGTGGATATAGGCAGGCAAAGAGTAAATATTTCAGTGCAACTGAAAGTGTCTCTGACTCATCATATCATCATCATTTTTCTGGAAGCCACTGGCCACATTCTCTTTCCTCAGCCCTTCCCTTAGGACATTTTACTGTCCAGGAGCTCTGCATTTTCTCAGAAAATCCCTAATGTTCTCTTTGAGAGTCGGTATTGTTAATTTTAAAGAGCAATCAGGAGACAAGCCCTCCCTTGCTCTGCCTTCCAACCCTTGTTTTACCGTTTCCTTACTTTCAAGTTCCAGTGTAACAAATGTTCAAGGTCTTCCTCCCACCTGCTTCTCCAAAGCAGTTTTAAATTAGCCATGATTTCCTTCTCTCCTCAGCTTCTCATTTTTTCCAAAGTCTGTACTATCAAATCCTAACGCCCTCCTTTCCTCTTTGTTATTTGAGGCAGCCCTGCTTCGTGCTGCTCATTCATGAGGACAATTCCACCCACTCTACTGAGCCAATATTCCCCACCTCTGCTCTGCATAAATCCTTTCAACCCCACATTAGTCTAGCTCTGACTTCCAGCAGCTGCTTTTTATTTCGGGGGGGGAGGTTTGTCATTTGTTTGGTTTGTTGTTGTTGTTTGCTTGGTGTTTTTTGGTTTTTAGGGGTTTTGGTTGCATGTGTGTGTGTCTGTTTTATGAGTAGCCCTTCACACTCTGCAGGACTGCAGAGTCTTTCTGACGTATTTTCTTGGGAGGAGGGCAGATCATGGCAAAAGAAGTGAAGGTTGTTTGCTGGAAAGATCATTTGTTCTCTTGAGTATGAAAAGAAATTATTGCTGCTAACTTCAAGTGGGCCCACCCTCTGCTCCAGGCATCTTTACAGCCATGAAAATTACATTGTCCCTGGTATTAACAGCAAGAAATGGCAACAACTCACTCCACTACAACTCCCTGCTCCTGCAGTACTGCAGATAACAACTGAAACTTCAAATTAAATTTAGAAGCTGCCTCCCCAGCCAATGCCTAGAGTAATCTTCCTCTGAGGAAAGTGGGGCCACAGGGCATGTCTGGAGAGGTAGTGAACCTCCACGCTGCTGTAGTCCATGGGGGAGTTGAGCCTAGACCAGCATATTTTTCTTTTCAGTGAGGCTGGTGAAACATTGGAGCATTACCCAGAGCAGTTGTGGATGCCCCATCCCTGGAAATATCTATGGTCTGGCTGGACAGGATTCTGGGCAACCTGATTTAGTTGAAGACAGCCCTGCTCATTGCAGGGGGTTGAACTAGATGACCTTTTAATGTCCTTTCCCACTCAAACTATTCTATGATTCTATGAAATCTGGCAAGCATCCCCATGGGCAGAACAGGCTGTAGTCCAAATGACCAAGGAGAGTGACCCACGGAAAGCCAGCACAGACCAAACAAACTGCCATAAGATGAATGGGAGGGCTAGTCAACCACGCCACAGGCACACCCCACCACAGCTCTGCTGGTGTGACACTGGCCAAAGCTACCTCTAGAAAGCAGCTTGGGATGGAATGGTGCACCAGTGCTGGGGCAGGTGCTGGGCTCACCCATGGCTTTTCTTCTCCTGGCCTGGACGTGGTTTCATCCATTTGACAACGTCATCTTACCCCAGCCTTGTGGCTTCTCTCCCACTTCCCTGAACTGCCCTGCACCATCACCATACAGGCCCACGGATGCCTCCCACCTCCTGCTCCCTCTCATTTCTCTGGGTTTTCATTCTCCAGACTCTTCTCAGCTCCTCACTTTATTTCTTCTGTTCCCGCACAAGGATCCAGAAGCCATAAACGGATCAAGCTGTGGCAAGACCTAAAACTTTCCCATCTTTAAAAAGCCAGAAATACCACAGTATTCTGTGAGAACTAACCAGTCCAGCCACAGTGGCATATCCAGACCTGGGATATAAGGGTTAAACTTGCTGGCTTCTAAAATTCCGTAATACTTGTGTGCACAGAGCTGTTACACTGCAATTTACTCTAAATTGATACTCCATTTATCTGTCCATAGCCTTGGCATCTTGCTTCCCCTGCACTCCTAAATCACCCTTCTTAGACTCTCCTTATTTAGTTTTCCAGCTCTTCAAGCAAACTCTTCCTCTAATGGTTCCTGCATACCTCTGAGTCCTCACCTTTGAAAATGCTGCCCCCGTCTCACTTTCCATGCAAACATGTTAAGGCATGGAGCTGAAATGTCATGCCAGAAAAAGCAACCCAAGTTGTTTTGGTACATGCAGCGGTCAGCATGCCCTGCTGGAGAGCCTACCAACATGTGACTAATATCCTGAGTTTCAGAGCCAGACGAATCCTATTCCTTCTCTTCTCCAAACCACAGAGACAAGAACATCCAGCCTCTCCAACATCTCACAAATCCTGGGATCAACGTGGAGATATAGAGAGGGAAAAGCCAAAAAGCCACCAAGCCGCCCAGTGATGCTGGCATTATGATCTGGGACCTTCTCATGCTTGTAGAAGCAGTCATGGCTCTACTGCATTGGGCCGACTTTGACATCTGACTGGAGGTATCTTACCTAGATGCAGTAGTTAAGACTTCCCTCTCAAACACACTGATGAGTTTGACCCACTTCTGCTGAGATAAAGAAATCAGAGGAAAGTCTGGGGAAAATGGAATCTGAACAGAGTAAAAATAGACATTTATATACAAGGAATAGCTGTAACACCACAAACCCATCCTTTTGGGTTTTTTTGCTAGCCTGCCATACCACTTTGAAAAATCCTTCTCACTCTTCAGGCTTTAGTCTTGTGGGTCAGGGGAGCAAAGGCAAGCAGCACTGCATGTTAAGTATCGGGTGGTGCTCCAGAGGTCACAGTACATTTCAAACCTAGGGTGTGAAAGGCCCTCTCAGAAACCAAGGAACCCCTGGCTTTGCTGTGTTTCTTCACGGGCACCAGAATCAGCACAGAAATACATCTGCCTAGGGCTGGCATCTTTGATTTACTGATTTATTTTGACTGTGTTGTTCTTCTGGCACATCTAACTCTCCCCTCCAAGGACACAAGACCTTTGCACTTTTCTGATGACTTCATCCTTTGTACTCCACTCCCACAAGCTATAGGTCAGGGATCGGATGACGGACTTGACCCAAACTGGCTGACAAAGGCTTCTCATCTGCTTGGCATGGCATTCAGAGAAATCGATTCACTGAGGCGTCAATGCTGCATCGCATTTAACAGCAGTTTCTAGGCATGCCATGAAAGGCACCATCACATCAGTGGGCTTATTGACCCATTCAGTAGAAACTCCAGTACTGAGCACCCCCCTCAGCTCCTCACCATCTGAGGGCAAACCTTTCTCCAACCATGTGTGTTATACTGAGTATAAAGAATAAAAGCTTCAGTTTTGCAGAGTTGCCTTCCCAACATTTTCACAGGCACCCCTGAGGTTCCTTCTGAATGAGAGGAATGCCATGTCTTCCCAATATCAATGGATATTTCATCCTTTTTGCTGTGCAAGTTAGATGTTCAAGGAGGTACTGGCTAACACAGAGACAGGAGCGGTACAAATAGAAATGTGCCACTGCTGTTCTTTAAAGACAAAGCACAAGGAAAAAGCATCCTCAGATGAAGTCACTTTTCCCTCCAGTTCCCGTCATCTTCAGCACACAGGTCAGACCTGGACTTTCTTTCTAATCTTGTCCCATTTTGCCACTGAACCAGATTTTATTCCCCCCACAAAGTCCATCCACATCATCTCTTCTCATTACCAATACTTATCTGAGCATCTATGTTCTCCATTTTCCTTCTCAAGTCCTTAGGAATTCATTTAGCACTTTTGTTGGTTTGCCTTGTTAATAACTGTCTATTCCTTTATTCTTTCTCACTTTTTTCCAGGCAGAATGAGGGAACATGCCTTCCCAGAACTGGCAGCCCTGTCCAGCAGTGTGTCTCATCAGTGGGCAAGTGTTAATGCCCTGCTGGTGTCTTTACCCCTCTGCTCTCAAACTGCCATGGCAGAAACATAAATTTTCTCAATTCCTAAAATTTGCAAAAGATTATGCTCCAGGTTTTTGTTTTTTTCACCAGCTGCCTGGTGTGGTAAAATTAAAGATCCACTTATGATAGATGACAGTAGATCAACAGTGTTTAAATGGAAGCCTACAGACGTTTTTTCCAAGGGTGTCTGAATAAAACAGGGACTCCAACAAGGCTAGACATGGTTTGGCTAAGGAACAGATCAAGGATATCAGAACTTTTTGAGTGATTTGAATGTTTTAAGGTACATCTATCACTAACTGAAGACAGAGTTAGTTTGTATTTTGAGGTATATTTGAAGTAATTTGCAAAAGCAAGCATGAAAACTGAAAGCACCATGGACACGTGCTCTGAATGGTTACACTACACTGACTATGGAAGGAATTCAGCACAGATGAGAGAATATATGTATATTATGTGTGTATATATATATATATATACACATATATGTAAAAATCAGTTTGGAGATGGCTTGCTAGTTCCAGCTCAGCTGTGGTGCCCCAAAATGCCCCATCCTGCAGCCTTCTGAAATGACAGGCTGTCTGTTAAGAAAATCACTTTGAATCATATTTCTAGTCCAGAGTCTCCCTCTATAATTCTTGTATGTATTAACTGCTTTTGCATATGATAACTGTTTTCAAAGCCAAGTCACACATTCAACATATCTTCACATTGTAGTTTCACTATGCAAATTGACTGTGCCCCTCTCTTGTAGGTACTGTATTTGATGCATCCCCCTGCCTTTTTACCTCATGGGGGTCCCTGTCAGGGCTTGCTTCCCAGCTCTGAGAGCATAACTGAACATCAGCCCATCCAACAAAACAGGCTGCTCACATGGAGAAATGCCTCACAGTTTGAGATGGAGCCTTGTCAGGTTGCCGGATAAAAAAAGCCATGCATTCATTTCTCTCGCTCGCAGGCTCGCTGCTTAGTCAGCTGTTACACCGCCACATAAAACCTTTGCTAAAAGAGCTGTGGTAGAAAATAGCTGATCAGTAAGTCTGAAGTGTCAGAGCTGTCTGGGTAGGTGGAGGCACTAACAGGAAGGCAGGAAACCCAGTCTGTAAGCTTCAGGCTGGGAGAGAGGAAACCGTTTCCATTCAGTACAGAGATTGCAGGGCAACACTGATGGGAGGGCTCAGGCTGAGCCAAAAAGCCATTTTTTTCTCCTCTGGTTTAATGATTCCTGGTTGCTGGAACTCAGCACCCCAGGGAGGAAATGTGGGCCAGCCTATGCTGAATGCAGCTCCTTGCTCCTACTTTTGCAGCCATGGGGAGGGGAGGCAGAGGATCTATAAATGTATTTCACACAAGTGCGTGTGAAATAACCCACATAAATCACCCTGCGAGACTTTTTTAAACTGCCTGCTACCTGTAACACCAGCCACAATTAGCACACCAACTTATTTACATGCCATAAATCCGTGCCTCACAAAGACCTGTTGTACTGACTTTTCACCACAAACCTGCGAGCTTTAGTAAATTCGTTAAATCAGACTCACCCCTTTCTTATAAAGGGTTTCAACCAGCTCACAGCAGCATAAAGGTAAATCACACAAGGGCTGCCTTGTCCTTCCAGACTCCAATCACAGCTCTAGCATTCACCCCTTCACAATTCCAAATCCTGATTAGATCTGGGAATAGATCCTGCACATGGATCTAAGTGTGAGGAAAACAATGCACCAAAGATCTGGAGCTCACTAAAGCCCTCAGAGCCCCCACCGACATCTCTTAGCCTGGCAGCTGTTCCAAGGCAGCTTTCAATTTTAATCACAAATTATTCTCCTGACAGCCCACAGAAAAATTAAAGCAAGCATCACAAGACAAAGCGGCTTGACTTTGGTTTACAAATTTCATGCAAGATCCTTTGAGGTTTCTAGTTTGATTCCAGGAAGAGCAAACCAGCCCCCCAAATGCAGCAGCTGTGCCCAGGAGTGCCCCGAGACAGCAGTGCTGTTGGCTCCTCATACCCTGCAGTATCCGACAGCGGTTCCCACACATGTGGCACCTCTGGCTAGCCCCACCGGTGGGTTATGCCTTGCTGTGCCCAAGTGCACACTGCTATGGATGACACCGCACGTCATCCGTTCCTCCTCCTTCCCACTGACCAAGCCCAGCAGGGAAATGCGTCTCTTACAAGCAGCAGGAACCAGACTCTCTCATACCAGGTGTGCGTTGTGTGAGGGAAATCAAAAGCAAGTTATGTTTGAACCTGCAGTACCCACACGGCTTGACCAAGCCATAAAAACGCAGCTGTGTCAGTACAGAGACACCCAGAAATGTCCATTTGTGCCTGTGTGTGCAGGCATGTGCTTGCAGCATGGTCTGAGCACTGCCTGGCACACTGAAGCCTCACTGCAAATCAGGAATGAGGGATTATTTTTCAATTTCCCAACTGCAAACTATGGATTTACCCATCCTTCCATTCCTTCCACAGAGGTCTTGTGAGGATAAAATGAGTTATTTGAACATTTTGAAGGCTGGAAGTGCTAAGAGCCAGACGGGAGGGAGTGGTCCAGAGAAGCAAGGAAGCAGGGTGTACATTCAGTGGAGAAGTTGTTCCAGCTAATGCACAGAGAGCTCCCTAGCTCCCTGAAAAGCCACTCTAGACAATCCCTAACAGAGTGCACATATTGCAGAGTGTCATGTATTCCATCCTCCTGGAAAAGCACAGAGCAGTGGTGGTTTCGGGCTCTGCCTGGGCTCTGACTGCTTGGAGCACCACACCACCTCCAACACGTGTCCATTAGCAGAATTTAGGTCCCAATTTGCTCATTCCTTTTCCAGGTCCATTCTTGATGGCTTCCAAGGGCAGATGTTTCCACATCCTCTTCCCCAAAATAAGGCAGGAGTGTTCCTTGTCCTTCATGGGACTTGCTGTACATCACAATTTATTATCTTTAGTCAATGGGGCAGAGGGCAGTCAACCCAAATGGCACCATCCTATCAGCAGGCAAAACCCCCTAAGAAGTGCAGCAATTAATTTACCTTGCCAGCATCATACTGCCAAAGGGATGGTAGGAAGAAAATTATCTGTGGGCACCCACCAAACCCACCAAACGTGCAATTTCAATAGCACGTGCAATTTCAAATACAGAGCACCCTTGAACTCAGCATGGCAGGCCAGTGGCTGGGAGCAGCAAAAGGGATGGATTTACACACCTTCGTTCACTGCTGGCTCAATGATTCCGTATCACACATGGCCACGATCTCCACATAAGTGAGAGAAGGGAACAATCTACGTACTGCAGCCAGAAAATAACCTGCAGTTGAAATCATGCTAAGGAAGGTGTTAATAACAAGAAGGATTGAATGGAAGAAGCAAAAAGGGATGTTCTGGACACTGCAGCAAGCTTTCCATCTCTTTCCTAAGTAGAGCAGGGAAGAAAGGCTGCAGGGTCGACCACCAGTATATTGGCATTTTTCCCACTAATTGAAGTTTCCATTCACATAAAACTATCCCATGATAATACATTGCACTTTCATTAAAATCACGTCACTTCAATTCTTTATATTTTTATTATGGCATATAAATTACACTGTCCAAATAAAAAAAAGAAAAGCCATTATAAAAGGAAATTCTGAAATTAAGTGCTCCATTTTAACCAGAGAAAAAGGGAACGTTTTGAACAAAATAATTTGGCCTGTATATTTCTCTAAACAAAACTGTGTCACAACAAATGCAATCCTACAAAGACCATTTGTATTAATAAAATGGTATTTTTGCAATAAAAAAAAATTGCTGGCAAAGTGTTCAGCTGGGTTTATTAGTGTCATTAAGAATCCTCCCACATTCTCTTATTTTTCAGCAGCTAGCAAGGAGGTATGTTCAGAATTTCTTTATTTGAAAATGAGGCAATAGATAAAATAAAAAAATAAAGAGCAATTTGTACTGCTATAATGGCTTCCTCTCCAAAGCTTCACAGCAGTTTACAAAAAAGTCTGTGATTTAACCTCCTCTCTTGCAATGTAACTATTCCCCCTTTTTATGGCTGGGAAAAATATCTCTTGAGAGAGCCTCTGTTCATTTCAAACCTCTGTATTCTGAGTGCCAAGAGCATGATTTACCACAGCTTATTGTGTTCCAAATCAGTGTCTAGGATAGGTACTCAGTATTTCTAGCAAAAAAGACCACAGGCATCTCTCATCAGCTATCCCAGACTCCTGGAATCTGCTACAGAGCTGGAGTGAATTTGGGACAGCAGGAAACTCAACCTCTGTTCCTTAGCTCTGGGCTTCTTCTCAATTTCCAGGCTCCAGGGCACAACAGGCACTGCCTTTCACCTTGTTCTAGCCTTCTCCAAAAACACACGGGATATTTCAAATGTTTTGTTAGGCAGGAATAAGCTCTCTGCAGAAACATTGACTGGCTCAATTCTCTTTTGTCCGTTTTACAGCCTCTGCATTCCTGTTGGGCGACATTTAAAGACGCAAAAGAATTCCCGGCATTTAAAAAACTTCTTATTTTTAATGTTTTCTGGTGCCAAAACTGACAGACGTCTGTGCACGTATGGAAAAGGCAGGAAAGCAGGGCTGTTTCTGGGGAAGAAACGCTTCTTTCATTTCCTTCCCTCTTCAGCATCGGCTGATATTAATTTTAAACCTGGCTGGCACTCCACAGTAAGGAGAGTGAAAGATCTTGTTCTTTCATACAAAAAAAAAGTATCAAATAGGTGTAGCTGCAATTTTAAAGCAACCCCGCCAAGCCATTAAGTTCCCAAAAGGACGATGGCTTTCCTGGCAGCACAGGGTTCGCCATATCAGATGCAGCAGACTACCAGATCACAAAGCCTTACTGCTTCGTTCTAGCCATGACCCATATTTCATCCTGTGCTTCAGAGGAAGATGAAAGGCCTTCATAATGCATCCTAAACATTACCATATGGAAAAATCTTGCAGCATTTAAAAAGGATAAGCAAATAGGGTCCTATAGAAATACTAGGACACTACAGCATTCATTTCTAAAATCCCAGTGGGACAATTATAATGTCTCTAATTTTCTGTAGCTGGGAAGTGTTTTCCTGATATATTCTATCGGCAGTGGTGATGAGAGGTTTTCATCACAATAAGCACAGGAAAGAATGCAAAAATATCCTGATGCCCAAACCTGTGAAAAATCAAATTCCTGAATTCTACTGTTTTTAATGCAGGTAGGTCAGGATTCAATCTGTACCTCTGAAATTGTATAATGACAGTACCTATAAAGGCTCAGAACCAGCACAAAGACCAGTGAAGCCATTAATAATAGTAATAAATGTGGTTCTACGTGAGGAAAACACTTAGCCAAGAAATTTTTTTTAAAAAAAGCTATTTTAGAATATGTTATGTCCTCCCTTAAAATTCCCACTGCATTTGTACAATTCAGTAGCAATTAAGGAGCAATTCCCTGTCTCAGAAAAGAGGCTGCAATCCACACTGTGTTATCAGATGTTGCCTAGGAGGTCAGGAATGCTCCAAATGGTGCTACTTCTCCCGGGCTCTCCTTGCCCTTGGGGCACAGGCACCAGCCTGGCGTCGAGAGCTGCTCTCTGCCTCGCAGCCGCGGGGCAGGGACTGCCCGAGCAGCTCTTGCTCCAGGTAGGATAAGGAAAGTCCACGTCTCTGCCGGGCTGCGCAGGGAGAGCAGGAGGAATAAGAGCAGGACCCCTCTTGCAGGAGTGCGCACCATGGATTATCCGCAGCATCACAGCTTTCCCTGGAGAAATGATCTGCAATGGGGGACATGCTGTTGGCACAGGGCCCCTCCTCCAGGCTTCAGTGGCATGAGTCCTGCCTCACTGAGCATCACTGAGAGCCAGCAACCTTCCAGTCTCCCTCCTTCCCGTGTACCTCCAACTGCCACAGGCTGCATTTTGAACAAATATACCAGACCTTTCCTTTCCTTGTACAGCTCTTTCCTTGGGCAGCTCTGGAGAGCAAACTGCACACTTCACGCCTTGGTTGCACAGCTTTAACGCCCAAATCTTCCCCTCCTCAGGCAGTAAATGCAACTATTGTTTTGCTAGTTGGTCGGGTTACTCTTTTTTTTCCGGAGAGCCTCGCGTTGCTGCCAAGGTAATGCACGATGTTACACACTTCAGAAACCAGCTCGGGTTGTGTAATGCCACCCTACCACCACCAAACAACTTAGGACTGTGTCAGCCCAGAGGAAAAACAAGCCTGGAAGCTAGAGGAGAGAAGATTAAAGGAAAGCAGCAGCATGGTTTTTAATTGTGCCTTAGAATTTCTAATCTAGTTAATGGTCCTTCCAGCCCATCCTGTGTAAAGACATGAGCATGTGGCATGTACTGAAGGAGGATCAACACTGACACACTGACAGATGCGCTTATTGGCACAAGAGACTAGATTAGGTTTTGGACTGGATTTTTTAACTTGTTAGCTAGCCAGCAGCAACTTGCTTTTTTGGAGGGGAAGGGAGGGATCAAACAATTGCTGCAGAGGGATATTAGTTCCCTGGCACTTCATCTTCTTCCATTACAGATTCTCTGCTTGAACATGAGACAATGCTGCCATTCCTTCCCCCTGACTCACTGGCAATTCTTTATCCATCTCTGGTTTGCTGCTTTGGAGATTTTTTTGGCTGGAATTTGATCACCCCCGCCTGCCCTTTTATTCTCTCTCCATATTTTTCAACACTTCTGTCTCCTTCTTCACATCCCAAAGCTCTGCTGTGTAGGGAAAGCCTGTAAGTTAACTAGAAGTTCAATACATTCACCTCGATATCATGCAATTTTGCTTGCCCATTTGAGGAAGATGAGGAGTGAGTGCTTTGTACCACAAGCACATTGGCATGCATGGCAAAGAGCACAGCACAGAAGGTGGGAAGTGGCTGCCTGCCGAGAGGGATGCAGCTAATCTTTAACAGCACACATATGAAAGCTAGCTCTGTTCACATTCCTTGGGAGAACTGTCCCACGGGTTGACAGAGGGCTGTTCACGGAAGAGGGCAGGAGTAATTGAGGAGAACTGAATTCTAGCAGGTGGGAGAGGTGGGGGATTGCAAAAGTCCTTGAAGCCCAGCCAGGACGCTGGTTAGAGAAGTGCCATGGGTGCTCTTGTTCTGACGGCAGAGTGCTGCCAGATGTGTCTTGCCCTCCTGCCAGGCTCAGAGCTTCTCGGAATCTGAGCAGCAGCTAAGCAGCAGCCAGCTGGGTACACAAACATCTCCCATCCAGCCCACGAGTGCCCAGGCCAGTCACCCTTTGCCATCTCACCATATTCCAACAACACAGGCAAGTGCAAGGGGGTAGAAGTTTGGGACAGTGGAGGCACTGTAACTGGACTGCACTTTCTGATAAACTTTCTGTGTTCTTTTACTCTTCCCTACTTTCCCTTCTGCTGAGTCTTACATTCCATGTGCATGGTCCTCAGCCATGGGACCCTTTGTCCCACAGGGAAAAGCCACTGCTTGGACAACACGTCACTGTTTCAAGGGTGCTGGGAACTGGGACTGTGACTTCAGTGCAGCACAGCAGAGACACCACAGCCAGGGCTGCTTGCAGAGGGGTGCTTGTGCCTGGCTGGGTTCGTGGCTCTCCAGCAGCCACCCACCTCCAAGGCTGAGCCTCTCAGGGAGGCTATTCATGAAGCAATGGGTCAGGCTGGGACACCACCTCTGCTTGTGGCAGCAATTCCAAGGGACACACATCCAGAAGACAGGAGCAGTCTGAGGAGCCCTTGCAAACACCTGGCTGAGGCATGCTGGGTGCTGAGCCTGCACCCTCCCCATGGAAGGTGGATATACACTGCTTCCCCAGAGCAAACAAACAGAAGCACACCAGCCAAAAACCTCCCAGCCCACAGGAGTAGTGCCAGGTGAGGAAGAGAACAATTCACCCACCTACATATGAGACTGCAGCACAAACAACCACATAGGAAAGAGGTGAGCCACTTGAAGGGGCCAGTTAAGCAGGCAATAACAAGGTCTGCACTGCTTTCACCCTCCAGAGAGCCACCAGCCCTCAGCCTAGGGCACTGTGTGTCCCAGGAAGGAGCCAGAGTAGCTGCCAGGAGCCTCACCAACCCCTCTGAGGGCTTAAACAGCTAACTTGTCTCCCGCATGTCCACACTGAGGAGTCTTGCTGCTTCACACAGCCAAGCTGCCCCATCAGTGGTTTTCCAAGTACAGTCTGTTTACTTTTTAATTGGGTAAGCAGAAACAACTGAGCAGAAACACCAAAGCTAGTGAAGAGCAGGAAGGGGCTTATCAAGTTTTACAGCCCCCTTGGGCCAGCATTAGCACTGCTGCACCCAGCTGTGCTCTGGCTCCGTGTTCCATGGGAGGGTTCAGGGTCCCAGCTGGCCCCTGGGGCACAGCAGGCATGTCATGGAAAGCTGGCCTGTGCCCACAACAGCTACAGCCTACAGCCAGGTTTGTGCTGCAGGCTTTTGCTGGCAGAACAGCATCATTGAGGTGTGTGCAGGGATGCAGCCATCCAACTTGCCAAAGCAGGATACACCTGCAGCCCTGGGAGCACTGCAGCTCCCCAGGGAAGATCGGCAGGCATTTCCCAGTCCTGTGTCCCAAATGTCATCACATGGGTTTTGCTGGGCACGGAGGTCTGAGCAGAGAGCTGGCCAGCCCCTGGAATAATTCTCCTCCCTCTGGAATAGGAGGCTGGTGGTGGATCCTCTATCCAAAGCTGCAGGTAGTTGGCCCAGGGTGCAAATGGCAGCAAAAGCAGTGATCTTTGTACAGTGAGAACAGAGAGACGCCAGCCATGAGCTCTCAACCTGACCTGCAATTCTGAACCTTGGGTTCAGCTCCCTGTTCAGAGGCAGGACAACCTGTCCTCAGTCACAGCCCTGCTTGAATCCACGCCCTTCAGATCCAAAACAAACAACAACTAGTTCCTGGTAGGGCTGAGGAGCAAACAGCAGGGCCATCAAGCAAGAGTCAGGTGGGAGCTTCTGGCTCTAAGCCTGAGAGAGAGCTGGGGAGGAAGAGGAGAAGCAGCACAGTGATGGGAACATTGCTCTCCAGAGAAGGGGTGCAGCAGGGGTGGCAGAGGGTGCACAAGTGAGTTCATACTGCCAGTTAGGGAACCAGCTCTGCACTTAGGAGATGTTTTCTTGTGCCAGCTATAGCTCAGTGCTGGAGGTATCAGCAACATGACAGCAGGAGCAGTAGGCTGCCACTCTCCTGGTGACCCAGGGTGCTCACCCATCAGTACACTTGCACTCACACACGTGTAAAAGCCCCAGGCCATCTGCTCTTCTTCAAACTGCAAAATTATGTAGCTTGAAAAGCCCCAAAATGCTGATTCCTCCCTCAGCAGGGACACAGTTCTCCAGAAATACAAAAGCATGAGTCCATCGGGGAAAAATGATGTACTGGACAGTAAAACACTGTAACCATCTATCAATGCCATGTGGGATGCTGCTGAAAGAAATTTGGAACAACTGTGAGACTTTTTGGATGCTCGAATACTGAATGAGTCAAAAAAATCATCTGTGTCCTACAGAGAAACAGTTTAGAAAACAAAGCAATTGGCTTCTAGCAACATGATGTAACCTTGGTTTTTCCTCCCCTTATTGTAAGTGCATCTCTGGGTGTTTGCTTTTAAAGCTGTATCCATTAATAATGTGCCTCTATATTTATTTAGAGATATGTCAAACAAGGAGCGCTTATCCGTAGCTCCAGGCAACCCAACAATTTTAATACATAAACAGCTATATAAATGAGTCTCATAATCGTCCAACAAAAGCTTCGGCAACAAAGAACTCCATAAGCACACCGTCTCTGCTCAGGATGCTCAAAATTCGGCATCCACTTCAGCAGCCAAGGAGAATAAATAAGCTTTCCAAGGGAACCAGCTCGGGTTATTACAGATCAAACAGAGGAACAAGTTGTTCGCCTTTCCTTAACTTGAAAAAAAAAAAAAAAAACACAAATGGAAAAACATGGGCCAGTTTTTCAAGCAAGCTCGGCACGTTGCCTGCCTAAATTACACTTACATGCAAGTGCATGCAAATGTGTTGTTTCCCTGGTCATATGCCTGAACTGCATCCACATTTTCCTCAAATGCCTTCTGGAACGTGACAGGACACGCACGAGCAACCTTCCCAACACTTCAGAAACCAGAGCATGGGCATGCTGGTGGGAACAGAGGAAACACCTGCATTCCTCCACAGCACAAATGCAGCCAAAATAATGATGAGTCTGAAAAAAGCCCAACCGAAGGCAAAGGTCAGGTTGCTGGGACTTTGCGGAGCAGAGGGGTCTCGGCTTGGTGCTTGGCAGGAGGGAACCTTATACCGTTGTGCTTTTAAATGTCTTTTACTGCAGGAGATGGGGAAAAATGCCAGATAAAAACAAGCAAACATTTTCAGCTCCTGCTGCAGTTCTATAGAGGAGTGACTAAACACTGCTGGCGATAGCTCAGCCCCCATCAGAGCCTGCTGCTGCTGGTTGTATTGCTTCCAGAGGGATGGAGTCTGCCTGCCACTGAGGCAAGGGAGGTGCACAGTGGGGCACAATGTGGTACCCCTGTGTCACAGGCAAGCAACTGTGCCCCCGTGCAGTGCTAGCCATTGCTCTGGGCTAAGCCCTGCTCCAGTGAAAATCCCAAAACTGCACTTGCTGAAACCTTGCAGGACCTATTGTGCACATCCCCCAACATGAAATACCAACAGTGATGTTTTGGTTGGCCCTGTCAGAGCTGGGGAGGTTCTGTTTTTCCCCTGGGGAGGTGCTGCTGATCTCTCAGCTGGGCATCACCCAACCCACATGCAGGACAGAGGGAAGGCACCAAAGGCACCATGGAGCCTCAGCTTCCAAACTTGCTTTTCTCTTCCTGGCTGGGAGTTACACACAAAAAGTTATATGAGAGGCCCACAAGAGAGAAGGGTAAGAAAACCCTCAGTAGTTCAGCTTAGACATGCACGTTTTTAATCCTCCTCCTTCTGTCTGTCTGATGTTCAAAGGAAAAAATAAAGTGCTTGGACGGGCCAGTTTGGTGTGAGTCCCTGCCCCTCCCTTCCTGCTCCCCCTCACTGCAGCACAAGAGGAAAAACACTTGAAAGGCTAGGGGGTGGCCTCAAGGATGTCTGCTTTGCCTCCACTCATGCCACTCTTCCTTTTGTATCTTTTCTAACATCCAAAGAGGAAAAAGGCAGGACCATCTCCTGCACCAAGGTGCCTTTCTCACACACACACAGACAAATACATTCCCATTCAAAACAAGACTGCAGTGCATTGAACTTGTCCCTGAATGTAACCCTTCTGGCTTGAACAGCCCTGCTGGCTCCTGCCTTGGGCAAGGTTTCAGTTTCCCTGTGGCTTGATGACGTGATTTGGGCAGGATTTATGAGGCTTACAAAAAAACATAATTAAATCTAAGGGGCAATGGAGGGGATTTTTTTCTTTCTTTTTTTTTTCCCTTTTCATTGCTTGCTTCTAGGACTAAGGCACAAGTTGAGCTGGCAGAAGTCCGCCGAGTTGGCTGGAGCCTGAATTTCTAGCCAAAGATGTTTTCTCTCAGTCTAGTTAAATTAATTTCCTTGAGTTTTTCAAACACTTTCTTGGTCTAAGTGACTGAGAAGCCATTGACATTTCAGTTGAAGAGCAATCAAAACACAGGACCTGAAGGGCCAAAGCCATCTCTACTGTAACTGCTGTGGCTGGCACTGCAGCTGCCAACACTGAGGGAAATAGCTGAGGTGGACACCCTGGAAAATTAAGCAGGTAAGGAGGAGAAGCTGAGTTGGGACTGAAATATCCCCTCTGCTTCCAGCAGAAGAGCCATCCTCTTGGGAAGAGACCCAATCAGGTCCCTGTCTGACCTTGAAGGCTCAAAGAATGGATGTACCCAAATCCAACAGAGAGGAACATGACCTCCACTGGAAACCACACATGCTGGCAAAGAAAAAGCCTGTGTCCCAAATTTGTGCTTTGAGTCCTGTTCAATAAATAATAACAGAGTATGCTGGAACTGTGTCAGCTATGTCATTTCAGGTGAGGAAGACTTGTGTTTTCTAGGTACCAGCTCTGTAAATCCCCGAGGAGCAAGGTGTCAGGGCAAGCAAGGGTCACACTGTGCTCAGCGAGGCACGTGCGCACCCACAGCCACGTGTGCCCAGGCAAATGCGTTTCTCTCTCCTGCAGAATCTAAACTTCAGATCTCGTGGGCTGATTTTCTTAATCCAAAAGCAAAGGTCAAACAGAAAGTACGTGGCTTTGGTTTATTTATGGAGAACCTTAGCCATTAGACTTTCCAAAAGCATCAGCAAATTCTGCACATCCATGTTTAAACCCCTCAGAAAGGTGTTGTGCCCTGCCCTTCCAAAGGCCCCCCTGTTCAGGTGCTGGGCTGGCAGTGTCAGGAGCCAGGAATCTGGCACAGCAGCAGGCAGCCTGGCACAGCCCACAGCAGGGCCACGTCCGCCAGGAGAGGGGACTCGGTGAACTCAGACACAGTGCATCCTCTGAGGCTGTCAGCTCACTTGAATTATTTATTTATTTCTAATTACATTACTGAAAAGGAGAGTGAGAAAAAAAAACCCTCTCAACTTGCCTGAAGAGGAAATGAATAGGGAAACTTTGAGACTTCTCATCTCCCCAAAAAGCCCCTCAGTGAGCATGGGCACTACAGCTGCCACCTTGCTGCCTGCTCCGCCGCCATCCCGAGAGGCCTTGCACCACCTCTATCCTGATATCAACAAGGAAGTACCGGCCCCTAACCGCACAGCCAGTTTCTTTTCTAAGCCTTCAGGTTGCCTCAGAAGTTTTTTAAACAAGACGCTTTCCTGTTTTTGAAACCTGTGCATCCGTATGGTTTGCAGGTTACTCAAATAACCTTATCACTTGGAGCAATGCTGGCATGAATTTCAAAACTGCTTACTGCGGTGCTCCCCTCCCCTCTCCACACATATCTATTTACTCATAGGGAGCCTTATTTACAGTATCTTCCTGCCAACTGCTGACACAGAAGAAAAAAAAGCCCTGGGTTACACATTAAGCTTTATCGTTGAAGTATTCATGCCAGACGGTGTCCAAACAGAGTTAACTGACTGACCTTAGCTCAGGGTAAGCCACACAAGGGGGAATTTCTATCGCAATCTGCTTGCACGGGCAGAGCTCGTTTCGCACCACCAGCTTTTTCATCTCCTCCCCCCCTTCATCTGGGCTGAAAAGGCTTTTCAAAGAAAACATGGTTTTGTTTTCAGAAAGCCAAGTAGAGCTGGTTCCTTGTAAGTTCATTAAAGGAGGAATTACCAGAAGGAGACATTTGCAGGTAAACGTTAACGCATGGAGAGGGCTGCCTGTAAAACAAATCCTGATCTAAAATCCACATAGCTCGCAAGTCAAATCCAATTCTTCTGTCAAAAATGGGAAAACGAAGAGAACTGACATGCAAGAATATGCCATCCAGAGGGTCTGGAAAATCCAGAAATCAGCTTCACTACGCCTGTTTTGCACAGCAGCTTTGGAAAGATCTGCCAAATGTAACAGTTTCATTTGACAGTCATCTTTTGGCTTAACTTCTGAGCTGGCTGGTGGCCATCTCCCATTGCACAATAAATGCCTGCAAAATTAATCATAAACTCCCTGCCTGGAACTCCCAGTGCTGGTCTCCTGAAGAGTACCTGCAGCCTGCTCCAAAACCCTGCCAGTACCTCAAACCCTGTGCTCATTAAGGACCCTGCCAGTGAGGGAGGACAAACCATCACAAAAACAACCCATGAACTTTATTCTTCCACTCCCACTTCTGCAATCTGCTGGCCGAGCCATTTACCTCTGTGTACACTTCATGACAGCCACACCACAGCCAGGCACAAAGGCACTTATCTCAACCTCACGCTTCACATCCTTTCTTCTCACAGCTAACACTTGGCTGGTGAAGAAAGTTGTGTGACCTTTCCTGAGGGGAAGAAGAACCAAGAGCTGCTCTCAGATTAACCTGTCCTGATCCTCTCTCTCCAGTAAATTCACTACCACCAATTCGGCAGGGGTGCCGTAAGGTCCCCTTGCTCCAACACTGTCTGCATGTGTTGGTTTTGTCAGCAGGGACTCATGGGACAGAGTGGATTTGTCGTTTGTGAGAAGTGCTGGCTGGCCAGCCCTGCCACAGGAGTGTGGGGCATGGGGCATGGGGCATGGGTGGGACATCACAGCACTAGCTCCCTGGATAAACCATACCCCACTTTACCGCTTCCAAGTGTCCTTATGCAAAATGACTTTCTTCTGCTGAGCAAGCTGCTCTGCACTGAGGAGGGAAAGCCTCTGCTCCCCTTTTCCCATCCTCAGCATGGTAGTGCTCGCACTTGGGGGATGCCTTTACCCGCAGTCCTTGTCCCACCACAGGGGTGCAGCCCTTGCTCTGAGAACCTCGTTAATGGCTTTGCACCTCGTTTGCAATAGAGGTCTCTCCCTCCGTGTTCTCAGCAGAGCGCTCAGGCTCAGGTAGCCCGCAGACTCTCTGAGCACACCTGGCTCTCGTCCAGATTGCCCCGGGCAGCCGCTGTCACACTCCCAACCCCGGGCTTTCCGGCAAGAAGGTGGCCATAGAATCCTGGGTGCCAACTCTTTTCCCTGCAATTCTAATTAAATTGCTCATTTAAAAAAATAAGTGAATTGCATTCCTGCTATGTTAATTAGTTCCTCCTATGTAGTGCTCTTCTTCCAATAGACTAAATTGAATTGAGCATACAGACACCCCGGGAAAATAACAACAACAACAAACAACAACAAAAGTAGGATTTGAACAGCTTCAGAAGAGCAAGAATATATTTCCTAACATGTCTAATAACAAAACATAAAGGTATAAAACAAATGTGATTAAAACCAGAGAAGCAAGCAGCACACAGTTTATTGCTATGTTTTCACTTTTTATTTCTTTTTAACAAGGACAAAAAATAACTTGTGCAACCTCCGCCAGGAAGTGAGTGGATCTTTGAACTCTGCCATCTGGCTAGTGGAATCCGTATTTTTGTTGCCTCGGGTTACAGGTTAATCCTGCCAGTTTTTATTATTTGTAGAAGTAGTTGGCCTCTTCAAAGCTTTTATGGTCTCTGTCACAGAGAAGATTGCTGCTGAGCAAAATATATGCACAAAATACTGGGGTCAGTGTAGTGAGGATATTGAGCAGGGAAGAAAGGGGAGGCGGGGGGAAGCAGTTCTGGCTAATCTAAAATTATCCTTTTTATTACAAGAGACGACGTTGCAACATGTGCTGGCGAATTTGCCTCACACTGCAAGTCAGCGCAGCCAGGAAGGCTGAGCCTCCCTGCTCACGGTGGAAGTCAAGCCCGAGCATGCCCAGCAGCTGGGGAGACCCATGTGATGACAACAGCATCCAGCTCCATCTGGTGATGTGCTCCCAACCCCCCCGGGCACTTTTCCATCTAGTCTTGCAAGCAGCTGGATCAATTTACTCTAGCCTACGGTGCACTGCACAGGCACAGACTGAAATTATTACTCATGGAAATCCCCTCTGTCTCAGTGCTTTGAACAAGGAATCAGGTAGCTTTCAACCTCCTGACAATTAATAGCCTTTGGTCGAGGGAGAACAGTGCAAAAATGCTGGAAGGGATGGGTTTCAAAACGGCTTGCTTAGTTTCTAGTAAATTAAAGGGAGTGGGCGGCTGAGGTACACAGTAATATTATCCAGCTCAGTGTGGTCTTCACTGACGTCAGCAGGACATTTTTTCCCCTTCTCTTTCCCTCTGTCTGCCTGCCTCCCGAAAACAGACACATGGAGGCTAATGCTGTGACAGAAGCATGGCTCATACACCCGGAGAACCTCCAGCTTTCCATCAAGAAAGCCAGAGCGCAGATGCTACTCTGTTGCAAATGAGCAGCACCAAAATATATGCAAGTCATGTCAGAGGAGGAAAAAAGCTGTTGGGAACAGAAATCATGAGGACTTGCATTGTGTATTTCTCTTCGTGTTGCATGATTAACTGTTCTGACTAAGACAACGCTCTTCCTGTGGCTAAGAACACATCCTCATCTCAGATTTTGCTTGAAATAGTGCATTTGACCATGAACCCTCCCCACAACTGCTGTGCCCATCCCAGCAGGGCTCTGTGGTGTTTGCAACTGTGTTTTCTCAGTCTCACTGAACACATCATTTTCTCTGAGGCCCATGTACTGTAGGCTGGAGGCATTATACAATAACTGCCAGCTTTGCATTGAAAATATGCCAATAAGTTCAGCAGAAAAATTCCACTATGCTTCCAGTAAACTTTTCAAAATGTGATTTCCGTGTACCATCGTGCACTTGCAGCCTTTTCATGCATCATGCATTGCTATTTGCATATGGAATAAAATGTGCTTGGACACCAAATAAAAAGATGTACAATACTAAAATGCTGCAGGTAAGAAAAATAGATCTACCCTAGGCTTGTAGACATCACTTTCCAGGTGAAACATAACACTACAGTCCCCATATTTACTGTGTCAAAAAACATGAAACACAGAAAGCTTCCAGGCCAGAATTTTTTTAGGGTTGCAAAAGACAAAGGGGCCTTTTTTATAACAAAAATGTGTACTGAAGCTGCTGTGCCAGGTTCTGACTCAACACAGACACATGCATACTGCTCAAAGTGGAAGATTTTTCCAGTAATTGAGTGGACTGAATTAGCTCATCATGACCCACTGAGCAAGTTTTCTTAGTATTCGTTTTGAGCAAGAGAACAGCTTTGATCACTGTTTGCACTCATTTGACTTTTCCCGTTCCCAAACTTTTGTTCCTTTCATGGAACACTCGTTCCATTTGGCTCCTCTTGGTGAAGGGAGCAATATTTTCCTAAGTGTGGCCACGGGACTTAAGTAAATATCACTGAAGCATTAAAAATCCAGTGCATTAATGAATTGATACTGCAGCCATTGTCAAGTTACAGGATCATCAGAGCATGAGAAGGAGAAGAGTACTGTCCAGAAAACCAAAAGACACAGTTGTTCCACAGACCACTGCAGAAACAGGCAGTGCATCCTTGTGCAGGAGGCTGAGGGAATGTGTGAAAGTGGAAGACTGTGAATCACTGCAAAGAAATAATGCGATCACCAACCGGCACATTCTTCTTGCCCATCCATATCCTGATCTCCTGATTTCGTGATGGTCACCCATGCAAATTGATGGCATTCTGCCTGCTGCTCTGAAGTGCATTTTTGCTGCTTGTTGTTAAGGTATGAAACCTTACACGGTGTGAAGGTTGAGGAAAAGGTCTTGAACTAAGTTATTTTTGGAAGAAGTAGCAACAATTCCCTCAGGGCCACAGCTGTAGACTGGGCTTTGCTGCAAACATCCCACATCCTTGTGCGCCTGCCTTTGGAGAACAAGTCACAGATTTTTACAAGAAAGTATTGCCCGTTTGCCTTTTCTGCAAGCTGCCTGCTGGGATCCCTTTGACAACAGTGTCTTTCAGGATTCATTTGCAACTTTCATTAGGGCATTTTGGAGGAATGGAAAAAAAATGGAAGGAATTAAGAGCTAGCTGTAATTACAACTCAGTGTGGCAGTGCCTGTGGGTTAATGGAGCTCATATCTCCAAGTTGCCACTCCTGAGTTTTAGCCACCAACCTCTGCTCCCGTCTTCCTGCAAATGGAAAGTCCCTACTTCCTTACACAGTAGGCAAAGATGATTACCCTCTGGACTTTGAAAGAAAAGGGACTTTGGTGAATACATAACTTGGCTAAGCAACACTTTTCATTTAAAAGAAAATGCTTTTCTATTTTCACACCCAACAGGTGCAGCCCAGGTGGTAGCCTGCTTTCTTCCAAGGTCTCACTGAAGAGTAGGAACGGCACCCCAGAGTCCTCCCTACGCAGCTTCAGGCCCTCTGAGCATTTTAACAACTCGGCTACGGCCACAACAGCCTACAGCACAATGTGCCTGGCCATGGCAGATGAAGTTGAAAGGAAATCCACAGGTTTCTCCAGTTCTCTTTTTAAGCTATTTTTTGGAGATGCGGTTGAGTCCAGGCCACACTTATCAGCACAGCTATCTTCAGACAGCCTTTGGCCACCCTGCCACATGAGAGCAGAGCTTGAGCCCAGGTTTTAAGTTCCAAGCAAGGTGTCCCTGATGGTGAGAAACACAGCCCAGCTTGCTCAGCTTGGACTGAGATTGTCAGTGTACACTGGTTTTGTAGCACAGCATCAATGGCAGCTGCCAACTCTGTCACCCCGGCCAGCAAGCAGCCATGGGCTGGTCATGGGTCTGAGCCATTCACGCTGTAGGCAAGGCCAAAGGTGGACCTGAAGTTGCGCTTGCCTGAAGGTGGAAACAAGACCTCCAGGCAGAACAATACCCCATCATCCCCAGACGAATGCAAGCAAAAATGTTAATCATCCCATGAGATAGGGCCCTGGAAAATATCTTATGTGTTTGCTTCGCACTAGCCCTGGTGAAAAGCATGCCAAGAACAAAGGCTGTACATCTCAGATGGCAGGCAAAGAGTCCTTTACAGGGACGCCCCTGAACTATTATTACCACCACTCTCCTTTACAAAGCCTTCAGAAATCTTTCCAAGATGGTATTTTGGTGACCAGACAAAGGTCAGAGTCCCTGCTATGATAAATCAGGCCTGATTCAGAGGCAGGTTCAGCTGACAGAGTCATCTGACCAGCGCAGCTGTGCACAAACCCTGAACCAGTTCCCTTCTTGTGTCTCTGTCAGGCTGGGCATGAAGCTCAGACATCTGCTAGTTCCTGAATTACAGCGTGCACGCAATAACGGACGTGCCCTACTCGGGGAAGCTTGTGTTTATTATTTTCCAAGCTTTGCATCAACTACACACACAACCAGACCGCAGCGTCCGGTCACCAAATCTGCTGTGTGCAGCTGCGTTGGCTGCTAAAATGAATGGTGACTTCGTAAGGCTGTGGCTTCCCTAGGAAAAAAAATAAAAAACAAAACTAAAGGAAAAAATTTGCATTTCCCCTTTTCAGTCTTGCCAAATCTTTCCCTTTAAGAAACTACGCAAAGTCCTGCTAAGTAGCATCGCTCTTGTAAGGAGGGCAGCAGGCCCAGCCATATCACCCACAGCTTTGCTCATGTCCAGCAGAAACACATGGGGATAGTTCATCACCACCACCCAGTGGGGGCCAGCACATCCAAGTATTCCTTGGGGTTTGGGGGAATTGATGTCAACCCTGACCCAGTGCAAGGACAGGTGTCCCCACACGATTCCCCACAGCACGTCCCAGGTGTCCTGTTGAGCACCAGCACAACTGGTTCCTGCTCTCATCCCAACCTAGGCCACAGCACATCCCCTGCCCTGCTCCCACTCTGTGCCTGCTCTCTGAGGTGCTGTTTGTGCTCCCCCGTGAGAAAATACTGCCCTGCTGAGTGACCTTGAATGATTCCCTGCACTGCTGCCTGCCCCAGCAGGAAGCTGCGGCTGCCAGGCCCCCAGTGACCTCTGTAGAATGGCGGGGTGCTCCTCCAGACCCAAAAATGCCCACACTGGGGTGGGCAGCAGCTGGGGTCCCCCCACAGCCAGCACCAGTGTTCAGGGTGACCCCACAGCTGTTGTCCCACAAATGAGGCCAAAATCCTCTTCCACCATTCCCTTGCCAGTACCACCGAGCTGCACTGCTTTGACCTTTTCAGGGAAATCTGCCTGGACATTTTGGCTCTGCCCCCCTGGCAGCCGCATCAGAGGGGGAGCTGAGCCCACTGTAAAGGTCAGAGAGGCACAGCCTGCCCCTCAGGGGGCTGCTGGGCCTGCCAGCTCAGCTGTTGTCTTCCCATGACTACGGCTGCCATCGCTGCTTGGAAAGGGTACAAGTGTGATCCTCTTATTACAGTCTGGAAATCTTAAGGCTGTGGTCTGAGAAAGAGAAGAGGCAGGGTGCTCTGTGCTGGCTCCTTGCCAGGGAAAACTGAGAAGGGTCCTCACGAGAAGTTGCTTTTAGGGTTGATCACTTCTCAGAGCTACTTAGTCCTGCACTCAAAGAGCCAAGCCTTGTGCTTCACATAAGGCATTTGTGTCTGCTTGAAAAAAACAGTAAAAAGCCCCTGAGACTGAGAAATTATAGACACAGCAAAAAACCCCAAAGCTTCAAGCCTGTGAGCACCTCTCCCAACCATACACAAATCACTTCCATATTTTACAAGTTTTGAAGAGTGCGTGTATGCGCTTTGTAAATCAGCAAGCCTGACCCTGAAGCCATCCAAAACTCATGATCAAAAACTTCTGAGTATTTGAGGTGTAGGTGACATCATTCTCCAAAGGGTTCCTTCATCTAAGTAAAAGGAAAAAAGGTAGGAATTTTTGAAGCAGAACAACAGAAGTCCTGAAAACTTGCTTTTTGTGCCAGGAAACACGATGCATAACAGGGACACACACAGTCCCATCAGTACAAGTGAGAAACAAATGGCCCTTATTTTCTGTACTTATGGGACTAAAATGACTTCCAGACAAAATCCCCATCACCTGTGACATTTGACTGTTCAGAAACAAAAATCTGTCATGCAGCCTCTGTGCCTTTTGTCTACCCGTCTGCGTCTCTGCATCCAGTCTGAGGAGTACAGGTAGGGCATGGGGACATGGCTGAAGGGTGCTGCCACCCACATGCTTCTGTAGCTCCCCATGGTCTTTTAAGGCACTGTGGGTTTCTGCTAACACTGCCCAACTGCTACGGTTCACACAGTGGTGTGCTTGGTACCAATTTGTTTGTCAGGGTTGCATGACATCCCAGCAGGCTAGGCTGTGGCCACTACCAAGAGAGCTCAGGTTTGCTCCCTTACCCCAGCAGCAGTCCCAGGGGCTGTGACTGTGAGACCAAGTCATGCAGTCCAATAGGAGCATATCTGTAGGGCAAAGCACTCGTGACTAAGGATATTACATCCATGTAGCACACGTTTTAGGAGGGGTTGCATCAGACTAGCTGCAGCCTGGCTCTATGAACTCAGCTGGGAAGCAGATGAGGTGCTCTCAGAGAGCACTTTCCTGTTTAGTTTCTTCCACCAGAAACCCAGCCTATGTATTGCAAGGTCACCCCGCAAGGTGGAAAGTCATGTGGGAGCAACCAGGATGTTTGTCCAAAGGGCATCCGCAGCCTGAACTGAGCCAGTAATGCAGGCACTTCCAGCTCATCCATCTGCCTTGGGTACAGAAATGGAAGAGCCCCACTGTCACTGCTCACCAGATGCTAAGCGACTTGTATGAGCAACCTCAGTGGATCCAGGCAACCAGGCACAAGCAGAGGACGCTGGCAGAGAAGGGGAAGGAGAGGAGATATGTTTAGGAAAACAATGCTGCAGAGGAGGATGGATGTAGTTACAGCCCCTGCTTGTGTACACTGGGGTCCAGTGGGACAGGACAAGGTTTTCCAAGGACAACCTCATACCCATTTCCATCCCCAGCCCACACTGTGCTCCCACAGGCAGTGGTGAGAGAGGAGGAAGGTGCTCCTCAATACACATCTGACTGGAGGCCTGGGCATGGGGGTGGAGGCAGTGGGGCAGGGGCATCCAGCTCAGCCCAGCCTCCTCCAGGAAAAGGCAGTTGGGCGGGCTGGCCTGCAGCCCAGGCAGCTCCAGAAAGGATATGAAACCTCATCATTGTGAAAGCAGGAGGTGACAGCTCATGCTAAGGCAAGGGGCTCCAGGGTGATTTCACTGCTGGCATGAGGTGCAGCCTGCTGTGTGCCACCACTGCAGCTCCTCAGAGCTCTCCCCTCTGGCAAACTGGCCACGTTGCAGTGGCTAAGTCCACTTTACACCCTCATGTTACTATATAGTGGTCTCTCCCCACCCCACTGTGCTAGAAAGTTCTCCTTTTACCGAGACCCCTCTGGTCACTGGTCCTTCACCTCTCCCTTCCCTTCTCCAACTGGCCCCTGTTATGTCATTTAACCTTGCCTCTACACCCTAGCCCTCAGACCATTGGCTTCTGATGCTCTGCCCGCCCCTGGGACCCTTTGAGGTGAAAAAACATTTTTGTTCTTGGTTCTTTGCCTCTGTTCCCTTCGAGTGTGTTGGTTCCATGAAACACCTTGGAATTGCATGCAGAGATCCCCTCTGGACTCTTTGTCTCTGGTTCGTGCACAGACTGTGTGTGTGAGCAGCTGTTCACAACCACCTGCGAGGGTGAGATCGAGGGCACACCTGGGTGCTGGCAGAGCGCTGCCTGAGTGTGTCCACGAGGGACCCTGTGGAAAAAATGTGGCATCGATCCACTGATGCCCTCCCTACATTACGGCCACAGCGAGACTCCCAAGAGTGTTGTCCTCCATCCACCAGCCAGGGCCAAGGACGGCCCTCCTGCTTTGTGATACCTACACAACTTTTCATACCTCTGTCTTTATAGGAAAGAACAAACACGGGAAGATAAAGGCAAACACTTGTGACAAAAAAGAGGTGTAAAATCATGAAGGTGCCAGGTAGCATTGGTTTGGAGTTCCATGGAAAAGCAGGGCCATCTCAAGCAGCCAGATGCCCATGAAATGTTATTTCTGGACACTGCTTCAGAACTGACTTGGAGGGAAGTGTGACATTTACTGAGTCACCTCCACCACTTCCTGCAGCACCTGGAGCTTACTTCAAGGGCTCTCATTTAGATACTGAGAACTTGCTCACTGTTCAGGCTGAAAATAACAGCATTTACTTTCATTTTTTTTCTGAAAAGCTCTGCTGAAATCATGTTCTGTAATGCAACAGCCTCCAGTGCAGCCTAATGTGCAGTTCACACAGCATGATGAAAGCGAAATTTAAAAGTCGCCAGTCACCTGGTACTTCTGCCATAAGGCAATCAGCAGCACATAGCTGCCTTCTCCTTGAATCCAATAACCGGCAACAAGACTTTCATTTTCCAAGCCACTCAAACCATGTTGCATCCTGAACACTGCTGGAGGTTTTTGCCACTTCCTCTGCACCAGTAAGCTGTGGCCTCCTCAGCCTCAAACATGGGCTGCAGCAGCCGCACCATGAACTGAAATAATTTTGAAGGACAGCTCGGAATCTCTGCCTTTATGAAGAGTCATTCAGGGCTCCAGTGCCCCTTCTTGTTCCTGTCAGAGCCCTCCAGGGCTCAGGATGCACATCCTCAAAGTGCAAGCAATTTCAGAGAAGAGGAATTGAAAAGAAAAGCTAAATCTAATTAAAAAAAAACAAACCACAAAACCAACAACCAAACACAGACAAATATTTCTTTAGTTTCATATCTAAACTATTTTTACATGTTTTTTCTGTTTTTAAGTACTCTCCTTACTGGGGATCTAAAACTCTGATTAATTAATTATGTATACACATTGAGCCTCCCTGTTTTGATATATATTTTGTTAATAAGGAAAGGGCAGATTTTCCACCTTGGTATTAAAGAATTTACACAACATTTCGTATCCAATCCAAAACCATTTGTGGTGTTTCTTACAAAAGTTGAAGCTGGATAAAGAACATTTTGTCCTTATGAAGACAAAACCTTTCATTAAAGGCCATTACAATCACAAAGGATCAGCCACCTAAACCCAAGTGTCTTTGTTGGCAGCACATCCATTAGAACAACTACTTGAACAGGATATGACATGTGAATGTTTAGTCTGTGGAAAAAAAAAGAAAAAAGCAAAAATATTATCAGATGTAGAAATGTAGAAATGTCAAGGGTGAAAGAGAAACTGGGGTTGTTTGCTGTTAGAAATGTCTCCTCTTGCATCACACTGGCCTGTGTGAGCCATGTATGCAGAAGCACCATGGAATTTTTCAGAAGGTATGAAAAACCTCCCTTTCTTGTGAAATACATTGTTTTCCCAGAGACCATTCCAATTCAGAGCAGACAGGAGTAAATTTGCAAAGCTGTCTGAGAAGAGCTCCTAACCCACGTTGTTCTGCCCATGTATTTGGATGTTGAGGCCCCCCAGGACGTGCTGTACAGTGGCTCTGCAGTGTGAACAGTGCTTGCCCAGCAAAAAGCAAACCCACCAGTGCAGACACTGTGCTGAGGCTCTGCTTGCTCTGTTGCTTTGGGCAGACTCTAAGGGGATAGTTCATTTATTTTCAATCTCTCCTTGGTTTCTCTAGTCTGGGAGATCGACCAAAAGGCACAGAAAAATGTCATGTGGACAATAAACTGCCTATTTAAAAGAATTAATACTGCTGCATTAAGCCTCCAGGGCCCTTGAGGTTTCATACAGGTACACAACTGGACATTCAGCTCTGAAAAATGAGGCTGGACAGAGTAAACCAAAATTATGTTCTTTCCAGCTGGACATATTTTATAGCCTGTCAGTCTGCCACATTAAACGGAAGAGAGGAAAGACCAGTTGGGACGTGCACCCAAGCTGAGATCTTCTGATCATTCCTCTTCTTTCCCTCTTTCTACTTATATACATGGAGACTTTGACAACTAGGTGCAGGCTGGGGCTGGTCATGAACCAAAACAAGGAGAGGGCTGTTGTGGACATCTGTGCTTGCTTTTTTGTTGGACTTGTTGGAAAAAGAGGCATGCTGCATTTTTACTGGAAGGGAAGATTAATCATCTAGGAGATGCAAACACAAGAGAAAAGAAATAACGTTGGCTGAGACGCAGCTACATAGTGCCACTTGCCCAGTATGTTCCCAGCCTTGCAGGCAGGCTCAGCACCCAAAGGTCTCCAGGGCTCTGAAACATGTGGAGCTGCAGGGGAATGGCTGGGTGCCAGAGACAGGTACCTCCCATGCCCCTGCCAAGGCAGCAAGATCCTGCACACTGCCACATTCTTTATAAAATTACAGAAAATTTTAATTTATAGCAAATCCTTCTCAATTAAAGACCATAAAGCTCCACAGTTAATCAAGCTGATTAAATGAATTAAACTTGTTAAGAACAGTTTTACCAAAACATTTACATTTCTGCTGAGCAGAGATTCATGTGACTTTGAGCTGCAAAGTACACAGTTGCCATGAGAGAACTAAAAAGAGGATTGGGAACATTAACCATGTGAAAAATCAAGCCTACTACTGCCTCTCCTAGCATTCATTTAAACAAAGGAGCTCCCTGGTCCATTAATTTCATCACCATGTCAGGTATCTCCTACTTTCTGAAAAGAGAGGCATTGTTTACCCACAGTGGTAGGAAAAACATGAGTCCAAAGGTGGGGAATTCATCCCCACCTTAAGAAACATCTCCAAGCCAAACTGCTGCAAGAGGTCCTGGGGGAGCAGCACCCCTCACCCAGCCCATGCTGTACACCCATGGCACTTGTCCAGGGAAAGTGATGGCCTTGTCTCCTGGGTCCAAGAGCACCTATAAAGAAACATGTCCATAAGAGTACACAACACACGTGTCCACAGCTATCTGGAAGATTAAAGTAACTCAGCAGGGGATTTTTTCTTATATATGTCTGCTCAGCTTCAGGCCCCACAGACATGGGTCCAATAAAGGCCTTAGATGCCTAACATATTAATTTAGACACTCATCTTCAGTGTCACCCAACCATGGAGGGATGTACTGCTGAGAGGAACTGGATATTCCTCCAGTATCCTGCATTCTTCAGAAGAGAGCAGAGCAGTTGGTGGTGACATCTCATTTACCTGCGCCATACCAGGACCCACCAGCCACATGTCCTCCCAGAGCTTCACTTGATGGCGCTGAGCTGGGACTAGACAGGCCTGTAATGGCTGGACACAGGTTGAGCTGGCATTGAGGGTTTTCTTTGAGCTTATGCAGAGAGAGTGGCATCCTCTCGCAACACTCCACACCTCCTTTAGGATAAATAATGTGAGGTTTGCCGACTGTCTGCCCACTGTAGAGCAAGTCATAATGATTGGACTTACACCAAATGCTTCACTCCTGCACAGCTCAAATACAACAAACCATGGCAAGGAACAGGGTATCTAACCACATAGCAGCAGGCATGCCTGTCACAAATGGGTAACCCATGTGCATGCAGAAGGCAGGTGAGTGCGAGCTTCAGATCCTTCTCAAATACTTAGCCCACCTCACTGATGGGTTTTCTTTGCTGCTACAACATGCACTGCTCTCCACAGCAGGTAGTTTGAATGTAGTACTGTATGTCTGCCCAGCACTGCATCCACAATAATGTCCTGCCAGCTGAGGATTTAAACAGTGAGAGTGCACAATTCCAGCTAAGAAGGCAGTGAAGTGGGAACAAGCATGTTTAGAAGATCTGCAGGTTCAGCACTTTGCAGCGAGTTCTGCTAAGGCAAACTTGGCATTGGTGCTCCATCTTCTGTGCCATATGCTTTATTCATCTGAGAGTTGTTTTTCCTGCAGGGGAGGGTGGATTGGCAGGTATGGAAGGAAATTCATTAAAATTACTTTGGTTGGTTCTTTGTGCTGGCCACCATCTCACCATTTTGGGTTTTATTTCTCATGCCCAGAACAATGCTGAAACAAAGATATCCTCTCCTGGAGCACAATTAATACTCTCAAAAGGAGTACCTGAAAGGCCTTGGATGAGCCTCTAAAGGCTACAAGTTGTGGCTGGAGTATTTATAAAGAGTGGTAGAAACCAAGAGACTGATAATAAAAGTAACACATGTTAAGAAACCAAATATACTTATATGCCATGCAACAACCTGGGTATTGGCAAAGGTTCCATCTGCTTATGTGCAAGCCGCTTGCCTGGTTTTGCAACAACAAGTTTCTCAGATGATGCTGGAACTGAGCTACCTATTCCATTTCGCACTACTTGTCAGATAAATGGCAGTCTTTCTAATGCAAAGACAGACATTTGATTATTTTAGGTTCAGGGATTCTGGCCAATTTCTTCCCAAAAGTGGTTGGGGTTGAATAGCCAAAGAAAATTTATGCATTTAAACTTAATGATGCTTAAACACTGCAAGTAGCAACATAGAAATGGACAGAAGCCTGAGGGGTAGCAGAAATCTCTAAGAAAAGGACTCTTCTGTTCAGAGAAACTGCCAGCAGCTCCTGATAGTGGCCATTACAAATGTTCTACCCTTTTAAAGTATTTATTATTTTCAGTTAAAAAGAAGTCTGCATTCATTCTCGAAGTCTTGTGATGTTTCTGCACCTAATGGTTTCCAGGTCTGTCCATAGGCTGTAGCAAGTTTTTGTTTATCCATATAAGACAAAGCTTTGAAGGGTTCAGACCACAAAAGCAGAAATCAAATAACTCATGAGCCACAGGCAAACAGGGTGGGACACTTGGCTCCCACGGCTTTGGAGAAGCTTCCAGTTCACTGCCAGATTAACGCAATGGTAATGGGTAGCTACACAGACAAAGGCCTTTGCCTCTCTCCTTTCCTTGATTATGAGGTTAGGTACAAACCCCTTCCTATTTCCACTTCTAATGCCTACAGGGAAGAAATAGTCAAAAAGGTTTCTTAAGAAAGATGAAAACTGCATAGATGTCCTAGTAAATGCTCTTCAGGTAATGCATGTTTCACAGGCTGGGCTTGGGTGTCACTTACAGATTAGGTTGAAATTGGGTCCTTTCATATTCTAATACACATTGAATAAAAAAAATGAAGTGTGATGTGCACATACAAAGTCCACATATCATTACAAAGCTTTCATGTGTCCAAACAATTAGCTCTTAAAACCTCTGCCTAAGTTTTAGCAGAATGCATTAGTTCTGAGAATAATCAAGGGCTGGACTTCTCCAGAAGAGTCTTGCTCACCATTTAACGCCCCTCCCTTTCCATATATCCAAACTGTCAGCCTGCCCAGACCCCAGGGAGTGCCCAGTATGATCATGAATGGAGAGGAATCGTTCCCAAGCTGGAGACTTATGAACCTGTAAAGCATTTCTTTCTCATTTTGGATCTACTAATGAGGAGTGTGTGAGGTTCAGTTTCTAGTTATGATCTCACAAAAAATTGTTTCTGAAATGGAGGATTGGGAAGGAAAACAGCATCTAACAGCTCCTGCCAGGACATGGGCAGTGCAAGGAAACATTTGGAAAAATAATCCATAGCAATTCCTCAAAAGGGCTTAACAAATGGAAAAGAGGGACTAAATCAAACTAAATGCTGGTTTATAAAATAAGAGGGCTTCATTTGGACCTGCAGAGAGGTGAAGCACATTGTGTCATTGAGCAGAAGGGAGATGACTTTTCTCTGCAGTGTGCTGCTGGGTCTGAGCCATTCTATAAACAGAGAAAGCAACTGCAGGCACTCATGTGTCAAAGAGATGTTGGCATATTGGAAAGTATTCAACAATGAACAACAATCAAATGACTAAAGGGAAGATTAAATAACTAAATAGTACAGTTTGAATAAGTAAATCCCTAAGAAGAAGATAAAACCATTTGAAGGTGTCAACATCAAGGAGAGAGTGCTGTTTGCACAGCTCTTGATGAAGTGTAACAAGAAAGGAAAATACCTTCTCCTGCATAAAGGGAAAATTCAGACTTGAAGTTTGAGCTCCTAACCCCCTGCTAGTGACCTTCGCAGCCCTCTCAACCCACTACCAAAACCTCAGTTGGTGCAGAGGTTGCCAAGTGAGTCCCCAGGACCACTCCTGGCCACGATGGCAACACCCTTCTGCAAAGCAGCCTGCCACACTTGCTGTGTGTTCTGCACACCAGCAGGGTCCCATCCCCCTGTGCCTGCACTTCCTGCATGGAAAGAGAAATCCAAAGTGTTTCCCTTCGCATTTCCTATTACTAAAATACCATTTCTCCCCAGCATTTGATTCAACAGCAAAGCACGAAGCACCCGGTAGGTCTGCAAAACAGCAAGTCCACCCCTGGAGCCTGCAAATGCCACATTACAAGCACAGGTCAGTACTTGCCTGTAGCAATTGGATAACCGGATGCATAGTGGCAGGATTTCACACACACCCTAACATGTTTTCTGGTGGGGCCATCTACAGAGCCAGTTTCTAATTTCCCCCTGTGAACTCTGCCTGGAGTTAAAGTTGCTTAACTCTTCCCATTAGTGATGGCTTGCTCGAGCTCAAATACACCATGCTGGATGTCTGCCTCAGGCAGACTCTTTTGGTAATTTTTAGCTAAAATAATTCAACTGTCGCCTAGAATAAGATTAGAAAGATATATGTTAGCTTGCTCTGTTCAAATCGAGATCAAGCGTGTCTGTCTTCAGAGGCTGGTATTGATACTCAGCCAGGGGAGGGGGATGTGCCTTCACAAAGGTCCTAAGTTTCCCCACCTGTGGTCAAGTTACAAGTTATACAAAACCTCACTCTGCATGTGCCTCATGGGGTCCTCAGATAAATTATCTGAGGATAATTTATCTGAGGACCTCATCTGTTTCGGTCTTGCTGCAGGCCAGGGACACAGGTGCTGCCTACCATCACCAATGCCGAGGGCTGCCATCTGCTGTGGCCTTGAAGGTGAAGCAGGGATCCTCTCATCCTGCACAGCTGCAATTAGGCAGGACAAGGACCCTTCCCCACACAACCCCAACTCCCCTGAGAACTGTCTGCCATGGGCATTAAAAGATACAGAGTTGTTGTTGCAGGAAAAAAGAGATTTAACATATGCATTTGAATCCTGTAGCGAAAAGCAACACTATCATGGTGCCTGTGCAGATGGGCCTCAGGTGGCAAGTGTTACATCAATCATTTCTAACTGCCGAGTGCTTGACCCTACAAGCTTCCCATACTTTCAGTCTGTTGGGTTTGTGTCATTTCCTTGATTTTACACTTGGCAAACTGAAACAAAAATGCAGGAATCCCATCATGTGACATCACGCTGGCTACTGCATGACTCACCGGCAGGACTGGCTCTTATTCTCAGATGTTAATTCCATCATGCTTGAAAAGCAGAATAACTGGGAATACTGATAGCCCAACAGCCTCTGCTGAGGGAGCAGGCACAAATGACTCAGCCTGTGCCAACAGCTTCCCCACATATTTGCTGACAACAGACAATTACTGTGCAGCAGAAATCCTTGGGTTTGCTGTACCCCAGGTTCTGCAGGAGGTATGATCTTGTGAGGATACTCCCAAATCTGACTTCTTCTGCTCCTCCTGGTCCTTCCAGCTTGTCTTCTGCCTTGGTCCTGCTCCCATATCCACATCTGACATCAGTTCCCCTCTCCCGGCAGGGGGCCCTCAGCCCTTGCACTGCAGTAGGGTTCTCTCGCTCCATCCCTCCCTCCCTCAACCAAGTCCTAGCCCTAGTCAACATCAGCCTTCCTGCACATTCACCTCAGTATCAGCAAAGGAGCACATCTAGGACGTCCTCCAGCCTCTGGTCCATAGCACTGCAGCGACCCTGTCAGCACAGAAAAACAATGTCAAAGAGCTGCTGCTCAGCACCTGCAGCAGGAGGATGCAGCATGCCTGCCATATCATCATCTGTGATTTAGCTGCCAGACTTAAACAAGTTCCCACTGAGCAAGTGTCTTCAGAGAATTCAGATTCTAACTCTTAAGAAGTTTCTCTTCAGTGGCTGAGATCTGAGGCCCTTTTTCCTGTATGGTTTCTTAGTTCAACTCACTTTTTTTCCCCATGAAAAACAACCAAAGGTGCGTTCCTGATATCTGCCAAATTTCAAGCCTCCTCTTAAGAGGCAGAAAGTGCTAGAGTTCATCAACAGATCACTTTAAGAACATGTTTCAATATAAAGGAAAAAAAAAATTGTTTCTCTCATCTCTTTCTTGTAAGCAAGTAAAAACATTTTTGGATGAGCTTCCCAGATACATTCAGCCTGAGACAGATACCAAGAACTGCTAAGTGGTAGATAGATAAAGTTTTCAGGGTTTTACAAGCAACTGAACACTTGGTCTTACAAGAAATGTTAGACAGTCTTAAAAACAGACAGAGTCTGCATCAAAGTCATCAAGCACATGTAATTTAAACTGAGCTTCTGCTGAGTCAGGAGATGAAAAGAAAAGGCATGAATTTGATGGTAAATTCCCCAGATTTGTAACTAGTTTTGTACTTTCTAGGAAGACCATGGTGAAGAGATTTGTTTCCTTCGGAAGTGTCTATGCTCTGCCACAAGCTGCCTAGGCACAGACTGTTTGGGATCTAAATGGGCTTGATGAGTGATTCTCCCCACAACCTCCACTGGCTCTCCAGGAGCCCACTCTGAGTCCTGGAGCTGTGTCTTCCCACTTTCCCAGCACTTGCAGACCTCCAGGGAAGGCTTCTCATTCTGGGGGGGCACCACAAGGATGCAGGTGCCAAGCACGTGTTGCATTGCTCAGTGCTCACCTGGGAGCTAGACACAGAGAGCTGCTGAGCTGGGCAGGGGAGCAAGGGCCCCAGCTTTTCAGATTTACTGTGTATGTGTGGATTATTTAGAGCCTGGAGTAACAGGCTCTCTCAGTGAATGGTGCTGCCAAACATAGGGAAAGCTGTGGGCTGTTATTTTGGATCAGGCCAGGAAGGTAACATCACTTTGCAATGATGCCATGGCATGAACTAACAGAGGTGAGTGTCAGCCCATCTCCTGGTCTGTCACTGCTGAGGATTCCCATTCCATCTCTACATCACACACACACACACACACACACACCCCTCCCTGCACAGGGCCATCCCACCAATACCCACCATGGCACCATACCCTACATCAGGCCTCTCTTGCTCAGGAAGCATCTGTGCAGAATGTGCAATCCTCCTGTGCCACCTCAAAGCACAGGCAAAGCCTATTCCCCATTTGTTTATGCAGACATGAGTAGGAGGCAGGTAGCAGGTCTGCAGACAGATGGGCTCAACTTGTACTTCCTTCCTTCCTCTTGCCTCCCACCTTTTCCAAGAATGCCCACTGCATGCTTGCACCTGCAGTGGAGCCACAGCACTTGCTGAAATACCTCTCCGCCTGCTTCAAGGATGCTTTTGCCTGTGACTGACAAGCTGGTGCTGGCATTTCACAGTGCTGCTCTTCAAGCCCCTCTTTCATATCTACATTATGATTCCTGATTCTTGCGACTGGGAACCTGCTTATTTATTTATCCTTGCTGACTAAAACAGAAAGGAGTGGAGGTGGGGTGCAGGGGGCAAGAGAGAAGTGTGTTTTAATTTCTGTGCTTTTGATTTTGGCTGAGCAATACAGAAAAGCTGCCCTTGCACCGATGGTGTGACCACTGTTGTGGCAGCAAGGGCATGAACAAGAGGGCCTGTGAGCCCTGCAGAGCTGCATGAGCTGTAGTGGCATCACTCCATAAAGGGAACCCATGCACAACTTTTCATGTGAATCATGAAAACCCAAGCCTCATTCTTCTCCATGCTCCAATCCCTCCTCTTGTTTTCTCTATAATTCCATTTTCATCTCTCTCCCTTCTTTCCACCCCCATTTTACACATATTGCTCCTTTGGCAAAGAGCATTTCTGTGCTGAGATGATGAGTTTGTAAGGCAGAGGGCTGCAACAAATGCCTTGTGAAGCCCAGACAGCAGCTCCTGGCCCCCTTCTTCCCCTCCTCAAAGTTCACACGGTTTAGTATGCAAGTTTCCTGCTGCCTGCCCAGCCAGCTCACTATTCACAGGCAAACCGCGCTCCTCTGCTTGGCTCCCAAAGAAGAATAAGTATAAAAAGCCCTGAAAGTCTTGCTGCTGAGCCAGCAGGAAACTCAAACTGCTCTGAGCATGGGAACCAAGAGAACTGCTGTGGCCAGCACAACAGGTATTGTTTGGGAGGAAATCCCGGCAGCAGACACGACTGCCTACGCACACACAGATATGTATGTATATGTTTAGTGAGGGCTTGGCAAAAGGGAGCGTTGGGGAAGTGTACAAGGAGAGAAGAATAGATTAGCAGCTATATCCAAGAAAGAGTAAGAAAGCTGCTCAGCCAGGAAAAACAGCTATTTCACTAGCCAAAGAACTGACCTGTTTGCCATGCCTTCGAACCATGTGGGACCTCAAGGTAAAGTGGTGCGTCTGGCCTTGGTCTCTTGACCTTGGTTTTTTTACAGGTCTTTCTATGTCCTGGATTTTGTTCACGAGTGAGTTTATGAGGCAGATGCCATGTTTGTCCCACTTGCTGTGTTTTGATTTATGTTAGGGAGCAGTTTTTTTATCTGGATTCCCTTTGAGTGAAAGGAAATGAAGAGATGGACTCCAAGAGCACAACTCCTGCACTCCAACCTCTAATGAGCACCCAGTCCCTGAGAACCAGAACTGAGGCAGTCTGATGTAAATCCCCTGACACAGCAAGTGCTCAGCACCGAACAGCCACCTCTGTGAATCTGCTTCCCAATGCACTACACCAGCTGCTACCCATAGGCACAGTCTATCTGCAAATATGGTAAATTTAAGTGCAAAAAGAGAAGGAAGAAGGAAAAACTTGAATTAAATAACTTCTTTTTTCAGTGAATAAAAAGTGAATAAAAGCTGTGGTAAATGAGCTAACCAATGTCACATTCACAGTAATCACAACAAGAAGTTTGACAAGAGTATGGTGATCTAGAAGTATTTTAATTATTATGTCTTACAGTCTTTCTTGACACAGATGTTCCAAAGAAATACACCTGAGAGCAACAGGTCATCCCACCCAAATCAGCACCCATTTGCCATCATTTCAAGGAGAAGCAGCTGTGAAAAGCCCAATAAGAGAATATGTGGCCCCAAGTCTTTGGATAAACACCAAAAAGCAGTTTGGAAACCTGGCAGAAACAAGCTGATTCTCCAGAGCCTGTAACACCAGTGGAAAATGTGGCTAAGAGCTTACCTCTGCTAATAGTAGCTTTCCCATAATAGGTTTTTCCTGTGCTATCTGGGAGCTCTAGACTACTCAGCACTTCTGCAGTGCTCCTGCCCCTGAAAGTCCACTGTGGAGTCATGGCTGAAGGAGAGAGATCTGAACTCTTACCTTCTGGGCTCCCAAATGAAAAGTCCTCCAAAAATAAATGTATCTTAACACTCTGCTAACTGCCTTAGTGACCTTGGGCATGGGTGCTGAGCAGAGATGAAGGCCTCGTGAGCCAAGCAGTAGGAAAGGCAGCTGGTTGGTGCAGAGATAACCTGGGTTGTTCAGAGCAGCCACATGGAGCCAAGAATGGAAAATGTGACCAGTCCTTTGTGGCAGAAGGGACAGAGTCACATGCAGGAGATTTTAGTCAGCAGTGTGAAGCTCGGAGATTCCCACCAGCACTTCTCCCTTTGATGGCCAGCTGGAAGAAAACAAAGCAGTTCCCTGGGGAGCAGCAGCTCCTCAGCCCCAGGAGCTGCCCAGTTTCCAGCCTGCAGGGTGGTGACATGAAGCAGAGGCACTCACTCCTCTCCTCACCTGTCCCCACTCAAAGAGTACTTTGAGGAAAGGGAATTAAACTGCAGTACAGCATTCCTGTGCAGCAGATGGGTTGCACTGTGGATCACTCCTGCCCCAGGTAGTGTTGTATGCATACTGCACCCACAGGGACAGCTGCATGGCTTCCCCGTGCCCTTGCACGTTTGTAAATGCAGTGCTGGTCATGGGAAGCAAACAAGCAGCCCAGAGCCTCCCAGGTCTCTGTGGGATGAGCAGAGAACAGCCCATGCCCCTGCAAGTGCAATGGTTGCTGTGTCATCCATGTCCTCCCCATGAAGCACAGGGACTGAGGGTGCAGGAAAAGATAACCCACCTGCCCAGGGCTCAGGAGCAGAGGGAAAGAGGTGAAACCCTCCCAACAGCAGGCTCTCACACACAGCTTTGGCACTGTGCCTTCCTGCCAACCAGGAAAATTGGCTGCCATTCCATACAGCCCCATTCAGCCTCACAGGCCCATTCAGCACAGAGCTGGGGTGGCCTGCCAGCCAGGGGGACACCCATTGACAAAGTCCATGAGCGCTGCACAGACAGTCCCTGCCCCTTGGGTGGGACACCCGTCAGTGGCTTCAGGGAGAAAGGCCCTGTGTGTTTGCCAGTGCCTGTTACCCGAGTCCAAAGAGGAGAACGAAACTGTAAAGCTAGACAATACTTCTAAGTTGAAGGGGAACATTTCTTCCTGCATTAATTATTTCCCATGCTATTCCTGGCAGTGACCTTCACCAGGGAGGAAAAAAAATCAGATTTGTTTTTATATCTTTTATCCGACTTCCTATACTAAAGCCTCTGGCTAGAATGACTCACATTTATATCAGCCATCACATTATATTACGCTGTATCAGTGCTGCTACCTGTCTTGTCTTCCTAAACATTAGGGTTTGTTGGCATTAAACCTGGCCATTTGCAGCCACATTTAAAGGCTACCTGCCTTAATGGCAGTGTCCATAATACCCTTGTTTCATCTTTGGAAGTAATACCATGAGGATTACATTTGAGACTGCTGGCAATCTGCCCCATATTGAAGGGGAATTTTTCTGGTTCTGGTGCAGAGCAGTTTGCCTGTTGCAGACCAGACGCCTCTTCTCCAACCACTTACAATAGAATCACTTTCGTGCATCACTGGCCTGTGCACCACTTGCCCTGTTAGAGATTCCTAGCAGTATTTCTGCTCTCTGTGTGCAACAGAGCTGCATGCTGAAACCACGGCCCTTGGGGTTGACCCTTATGGTTTCTCATCAGTCATTGGCCCAGATTCCTCTGCCCACAATTTAAAGGATTGAGTAGAAATGCCTCTAGAGGAGTTTCAGAGACTTGCACCCCTCTCAAAGAACTTCCCAAAGACAGCAGCAGGCTGATCCTTGTTCTTTCATTTCATTTACACTTGGTTTCTTCCTCTGCTTTACAAACACTGTGCTTGCAAAGCAGGTTACCTTCCAGACTTTTCATTTTTTAAGAAAACAGGCATTTGGATTGCAGCAATGGCCTGTCTCCTGCCAGAACTGAAGCTGTACTGTGCCAGGAGCTGTGTGAGTGCCCAGGGAGCATCCTAGCCCTCAGCTGCTTCCAGCCTAAAAGTGAAGCAGGCTAAAGGTTAAAAGAAAAATGTCATACTAGAGGTTTCAACAGAACAACATCCCTCAAAAAGAGTTTGATCTTCATCCTACAGAATCCCAAGGAAACTTAGTCAAAATGTAACCATCCCACAGAGTCTGGATGCTTCTGCCTGTCACAGAAACGCTGTTGTTATGTGTCCACCACTGCTGAAAGACCCCTGACCTGCAGTATGAGGATGGAGCAAATGCTGGCTGCTGGCTGTGCTGGGGCTCTGTTCCATCTCTGACCTGTGGCTCATGGCATGTCAGCAGGGCCAGTGCAGAATGTACCAACCTCTTTTATAAACAAAACAGCACCATGAACCTTGGTGTGAAATCAACTAATTTAAAGCAAATTGCAACAAGTGTGACAAACAGCAGGAGGTAAGGAAGGCTTAAGTGTTCTTCTAAAAGTGTGTTTATTTCACTGACATCCCCAGAAAAGGTCATAGTCTGGAACTGGCAGAATGTTTTCAGCAGCCATTGTTCTTTCTAGTGTGGGTCTATCTGATTTTCCATGACTCCAGATCTAACTACTGGGTTAGATCACTTGAGGTTGTATCACAGGATTTTAGTTCAAAGAAAAAAGCCCAAGAGAGACACTTTAGGTCCTGAAATAAATAAATAAATAAACATGATACATGAAATTAAATTCTTTTTCTTTAAATTTACTGCTGCTTTCATTCATTTACTACTGCATGGAATATATTCAACAGCTTATTCTGATCCCAAAATAATAGGTATGCATTAATATCCATTGCAAAACCATCTCTTCATGTTTGTAGGCTTTGTTGATAGAGGAGAGGAAGCACACAGGCCGTCCCAGACAAGTTCTTATTCACAGGTACAAACCTTTTTTTTCAGTGATGAATGAATCCTTTCAGAAATGCTAATATCAGCATTTATACAAGGTGGCCAATGTAAACAGTAACTGCTGGTTCATTATTCTTTTTGTATCCTTTGCCAATTTAAAAATCTTTGGAGTTAGTGTTGCAACAAGCAATGTTTTGTTGGAAAAGAGCAAAAATGCATTTAAGAACCAAAATCTACTGATGGGAATAGATGACATAACCTCAAGGAAGGGCTTTCCTATGAACCCCACCAGTGTGAGAGAGGAGGAAAGAGAGTAAGAAGATGGGGATTTTGATATTTGAATCATATCTCACTGCTTGCATTCCCCGAGGAGATTTAGTACTACTTCTGAAAGCTGCAGCCGAAAATATGCTTTGATGTATCTTTCATCTAAAGCTATGTGTATTGATAAACTATGTTTGTGCAGATGAAGCACTGAACCAGATAGGACATTTTTGTTCCCATTTCTACCACAAGTTCTTGGTGTGTCCTTGGAAAAGCAGTGAGAGCTTGTGTGCCTGACCCAGGCCTCTCTCAGCCAAGCAGAAGAGTGACCACTTTCCTACATGGCAGCATGGAAAAAAGTTCTGTGCATCATGAGATGGACAGGTCCCACCATGCTGAGTCCTCCTGAAAGAAGAGAAGACAAACTGACACTGGTCAGATTCAGGCTGCTCTAAAATTAATCATATTATTCATTAGGAAACAAATTCTTCAGTTCAGAAATTACCAGTAACAATCTTTTCTTCTGTAATTATTGCTCCAACAGATGAGCCAAATAAAGGGCCATTTCAAAGGCTGTGATTAATTTCAATGCAAAGCAACTGGCTGTGCTTTGATTGCAGGGGAATGTGACTTAAATTAGGTCAGCTGACTTTGTCCTGAAGAGGACTATAATTTCTCACATGATCTGTAGCATAGCCCAACTGTGGATGCTGACCTCTCTGGCCAAAGCCACAGGATATTCAACTGTGCCCTAGGATATTTGCCCTGATAAAGAGAAAATAGACTGCATGGAAATGGAGTTGTCAGGAGAAATTGTTGAGGGCAGCTATAGATTCCAGAAAAAAACCTCTCAGATCACAGGGGATAACCACCTCTCCTACTTGCACTCTTCTCCCCCAGGTAACTGAGCAATGCTGGATTGAGCTGGGGAGATGAGGCTGGAGGAGCAAGAAGCAATCTTTTTTGTGATGGAACATGTGTAGTAAATAACAGCTGCAAAGGCTCCCTCATGTATTGAAATCATTATAATTCAGCATTTTCCTTCCCAAAATCAGACTTTAATGGGAAGTAAGTTTCCACCTTTCTAAAGGAGTACTTTACAATAAGCTTGTTAAGCTTGGAAAGTACTTTGGGAGCCCCTGGGATGAAAGGCGCTCTGGGAATGAAGGCTGATATTTATGATTATTGCTTGAAAGGAACAGAAAGGAACAGTAATGTAAAATATGAATGGCTGCTGGTGCTAAAAAACATATCATTGACTTAGTGCCAAAGAAGATAGTCCTAGCTCTCAAATCTGCATGACAAGGATTTAAGAGATGCAAGAAGTGGAAGAGACTCCTGCAAATAACAGCAAATGCCAACCTGATTGCAGGGCAAATAGGTGTCTTGTGGGTTTTTCTTTTCTTCCTCCTAAATTGCAGGCCATATGATCTGATCTCTCTCATCCCCGCTCTGCCAACCAAACAGATGCCTATTAACCACAGTAAGCACTGCTGGTTTGTACTCCTCTTAACAGAGGAGCCTACAGATCCCTGTGGACATGAGGGGAGAAAAATATCCTTGATAAGTGATCATATGTTATGGACTGGACTAAGTGGATTCATATCTTATCTCACTCAAAGGACTAAGAGCAGAAGCACTTCAGGCTAATGTAAATTAAACTTCTCTATTTTAGAAAGCTACAAGAGAAGAGAATCAGCTCTCATTGCTAGCAGGCTCTGCTCTTGCAAACACCTACCTCTGTACTCTCAGCTTGCATAAAGCCTTCTACTGATTTTACACTGGGCATCTGCCCCCCTAATGTGGCACTCCACAGCTCCAGAACTGCTATTGAGGCATCTTTATGTTGGTCTCCCACTCTTCCACTTCTCCCTGCGAAGAGCTAAAGGACAATCCTTTGAGAGAAAGAATTCTGAATTTTCACTTCTTCAAAAACAAGCTTGAAAGTGACTCTAGTGCCTAAGAAACCTTCACTACAAAAACCCACAGGATCTCAAGAAGTGATTTTTTTTAAATATAGCAGAGAATAACACAGCATGCAGCACAGGCTGAATACTAATATCATACACACTTAAATTAGATATAAGGATATTATTTTTTTAATGAGCTACTGCAATGAATTAACAAAAAAGCCTGTGCACTCCAATTCAGAGGCTCCAAATGAAGACAGGATACTTTTCACAGGTATGTGTCAAGCAGATGTGAGCTAGTGGGCCAAAGGAACTGGAATGGCTCTAAGGATAGGGATTTTGCTAATGAACATCACCCCCCCGCCCAGGCTAGCAGCCCTCTATGTCTCTTGGAGCAAGCCTTGCAACCTCTCTGCAGGCCAGTCTCCCACATTTCTAATGTGGCTGTGCCCCACATCAGCCAGGAGAGCAGCACGACTGTGCTTCTGGGTTGCTGAAGGCCGAGCAGAGCCCTGGCCTCACCTCTGACTCTGGAGAAGCACCATTTCATTGAATCAACACTGACAGGGATGCTTGGCACTGCAGCTGCAGCACTGGACACTGGAAGGGGAAGAAGGTCCCCTGGCAGCTTGTGATGCTTGGGCTGGGGTGTGCAGCATGCTACTGCAAGGTCCTCTCCATCAGCCCTGTTTCCTCTTCCTGGCACAGTCTAATGCTGATGGATCTGTATTAGAAATAACAGAAAGTCCTTGGCCTTTTTTTCCCTCCTTTATTTCTTTTTTCCTTCCCTTTAGCTATTTAGGCCAACTCTGGCTAATCATGCTCTCTAACTTATACTCAGTCACTGCCATGGCAACCATTTCAACATGCAGTTCATAGACTGCTTCTGAAACACACACACACCTTGATGCTTCAGGAGAGACATTAGGAGAGGAGAACTATCATCTGCTACACTGACACATTTTTCTACAGTATTACCTCTGGCAGCATGAATCTCTTCTCTTAGCTCTGAATAGCTCATCACTTGTTCTGTCCTCTTTTCCTCCCACCAAAATAGGTTCTTTAAAAACTGACACAGATTTATGGAGATGAAAAAGAAAAGGTGTAGGAAGGGAAATGCATTTGGAAATTCCACTCTCTAGCATCTGAATTCACTCCTGTAAGAATCCTGAAAGCCTGTCCTGTTACTGCTTCACAGGAAATCCTGAGACCTGCTTAAAACATGCTGCTAATAATGCCAAGGTTGTGGGTCCAATCCCCTATATGGGCCATTCACTTAGGAGTTAAACTCAATGATTCCTGTGGGTCCCTTACAACTCAGAAATTCTGTTTTATTCTGTTGTGCCCCAGTGGAAAAGGAGAAAGCTTCAGGGGCTTGCTTTCTGGTTTTCTCAGACCCCAGGAGAGAGGCAGCAGCTCAGGAACAGGTAGGTGCTGCTCCTTTCTCCTTCGTAAAATGGCTCCTCTTCAGAAGTGCAGCTGCCCTGCAATGTGCAAAACCAGGTCTGCCTTTGTCCAAGTACAGAGAGCATAATTTGAACAGAAAAAAGGTCTACCTGGATCACATAGGTGCATTTTTCCAACAGTCACCTCCAAGGATCCCTCTCAAGGTCTGCTGTAATTAGGTTTGCTTTTGTCTAGTCATGATGCCTGGCACGCAGGCGGCAGTGAGGTGCTACACAGGTGTCTGCCATGCTGCCTACAAACGGATCATTTATTCTGCTCACAGTTAACACACTCTTCTCCCAGACGCAGTCAGAGGGGAGGCTCTGACTGCCAGTGCCACTGTATAAAAAAATCCTTTTTAGTTTCTTTATGTAATTGCAGCTGCTGTGTAGAAGAACCTGATTCCATGTCTTGAATGTTTTATGTGTTTATGTGTGTAGGCTTCAAATGTGTATATGTCACATATAGTGTAGCATTGATCCTTATCAGGTGTAATTGCACTATCCATTCCTTTCTTCCCATCTTTTGCTGTATTTTTATCATTGTCAGCTGGCCACTAGCCACAAACAAGGCTTGCCCCCACCACTGCCACCTACTTGACATCAATAAGAAAAATGTTTCTGCTGCTGACCAAAGGAGAAGAGAAATTCAGATGCACTCACGAGCAAACAAATACTGGCATACCTAAAATAACCTGTGTGGAACATTTGATTTCAGGTTAAATGATTTCAGTTTAAATGATTTCAGTTTAAACTCAGCCCTTCTAGCCATAGTAGAGCACCCTCAGACACAGTTCTTCAAACCAAAATGTTTCCCAGGAACAAAATCTAAGAGACAAGAGGCAGGAGTCCCTCAGGCAGGCAGATAAATCTCAACCAGCAGGTAAATAATATATGGCAGTCACCTTTGCCCTGTTATTTTAATGCAGGCACATGCAGACATGCACAGTGTTTTATAAGAACTGCATATGCACTTCTCAGCAAGCATCATTTATGTATACTATCTTCCACTGAAATCAAGCCTCTGAGACTGCTGAAGTAAGGAAACGTGTGTTCAGAAAGAAACACCATGCATAGTCTATCAGATGTCTTGGACTCCTTGACTATGTATAGCATGCTTGGGGTGACCCAGATCCTCAGCAGTCCTTTCTAATCTGCAACATAAAGTCAAGACAAAGGCTGGCAGGAGGAGAGAGAATATAGGACACAGCTGACTGCTTTTAGACAACATACTTTAATGCTAATGCATTTCTGTAACTGTATCATAAGCATAGACACAGTTACAATATGTCTGTGAATGGGGAATACCATCTTCATGGCCTGCCTATACCACACACCCAACTTCTCAGTGAATCAAATTTCTATAAACCACTGTAGTGAATTTACACTTGCACCACACTTCCCTTTCCCAGTGTATCCAAATCTGTCAGTCTCCCTTGGTCTGTAGGTAGGGATGCACTCTTACCCCCATGGAAGAGAAGGCATGAAGTGATAAAGGCTAGAAATGAAGCTAGAAGAGTTTTCTTTCTTATGTCATGCATTAGGTAACTTGCCTGACACTAGCCAGACTGGCAGCATCTAGAGCAGAAAATCAAGCCAGTGAATCAACGCACAAGTAGGGGAGCTCGACCATCTATCCCTCCAGCTCTTCATGTGGTCCTGGACAACCCAGGACAACCAGTGCTCTGCCAAACGTTCGCAAGCACAGTCCAGGAGTTAGCATGGCCCAGGATTGTTCCCCATAGGTAGTCTGTATGTGACCAGTTGCTTTTGGAGGGCAAGAGGGTTTAAATATCCATCACACCAAGGCCAGACAGAGTTACTCAGACACAAAGCTAAGCACAGCTGCTGCCTGGTTTATTAGCACAGACATGGCCCGCACCACGCAGGCCTGTGCCTCACGCTTTTGCAAGACAGTGTATCTGCCTTTGCTGATCAGGACACACCTCTGAGCCAGCCATGCCAGCCCTTTCCCCCACTTTTTTCTGGTGCAATGTCAAACTAACTTTGGCTACAGCTGGTTTAAACCATCACATCTGACACTGACGAGGATGACCAGAGCAGAGGTGATACAGCCAGTGCCATGTTCCAGCTGGGAGTTGAGCCTGTCCCCAGGAGCATCTTACCCTGCTAGGCTCCACCCTACCAAATCCCACCGGGTGAGCACCTGGGCATACCCAACTTGTAGCCAGGGAGAAAGAAGGTGTCATGGTTGCCTGTTTCTCTGCTGGAAAGGCTTCATTTTGACTTCATGCCACATGCAAGCAGAAAAGGCACCTCACTGGGTGGCATCATAATGGCAGCAGAAACAGCCCAACCCCTGGCATTGTGGCCTCTGCAACACCCTCCTGCCCCAGCCCCAGCCCTAGCATGATGTGCCTTCCCTCACTGCTCCAGCCAAGGAGGGCATCAGACTTGACCAAGAGGGTGCCAGAGACCAGCCAAAGACTTTAATTGCCCAAACAGGCAGTGACTGAACATAGATTGGGCTCAAACCTGGGCTAAGCATTTGCTACAGATGTACCCTCAGCAAGTCTGGCATAACCATGAAATGAAGCTGGATGTCCTGAGGCCACCAGTCCTCCCTTCCTTAGCCTTTTATTCCTGTGAATATAAACCAAACTTTGCAGGTGCAGGAGAGCAGCAGCAGTCAGTGATTCTGTTTTCATTTGATAAAAATGAAAAGACAAGGGTGCCTGCATAGCTAATCTCCTGCATTTTCTCTCCTGCATTTTCCATCAGAGAAACCTGACCTCTTGGGAGGCTGCATTAGCAAGCACCCCTCATTCCTCCACCCCTGCCTGGGCAGAAAAAACATCTCTTCACAGTACTGAGCTGAGGAAAGCTGTCAGTTTACAGGCAGTGCAGAAACCTGTACTGTGCACTCTCATCTCCTTTGGAATCCAGTGTTAGGCACTGTCTTGCTTTCCAAAGCAATATGAAAGAGATTAGGAAAAAAGTAAAAAGATGTTTCTTATATTTACTTAAGAAACATTCAGCTCTTGTGTTCCAAGGGAGGGCAATGGCACAGGACAGAGATCAGGACTACTCCAATTCATATGTTCCCAAGCAGGTCAGGAGAGATTGCAGAGAAAAGCAAACATTGCAAAAACCTTTTGCAATGCAAAACTCTACAAACAATTGCAAATTGTTTGAGTTAAAGCAGAGAAATTGCTTGAATGGGTTTTGAACCCTTTTCCTTCTTCCTAATAATGAGCATTTTCTTATTTGCAAGCATGATCCTGGAATGAGAAGTCTCATAGTTTGGGGATATGTTCACACTGGGAACAATCACGTGACCTTTCAGATCACATTCCTCCTATTTATAAGAGTATTAGTCATCCACTTAGAGTGCAGAACTAATACCATGTTTGTTAAATGACTAAATGCATGCTATGAATAACCAGCGGAGGGTACTTAAAACCACAGTTACATCCAAGAGCACACAGAGAAGCCATAGCCAGCAAACGCTTAGATGGAACACAAATAATACTATTGCATGTAAAATACATTTGAAAGACAATTTGAAGACAGTTCATTCACAGAATGAAAGAACTAAAGGACTAAAGAAGAAAGGACTAAATTAATCAGATAGATTCTTTTCCAGAGAGAGTTCACCTAGTTATTTAGACATATAGAAGAGCTGGCAAGAATGCATGACAGCTGAAGACTTGAATTTGAAAAAAGTCCAGGCAGAACTAACTGTAAGACTAAGAGGATAGATCCCAACTCTGCTGGACCTTGGCCTTTACACTACACAGAAAACGTCAGCATTGTTGTGCTTCAAGATTGCAACTTTGTCACTGGCAAAATGCGAGGTTTAGGAGCTCTGAGTAATGCCTTGCCTGTTACCTAATATGTTGCTCAACTTAGCTGCAGGGAAAGCACAATACAAACCATGTGCATTATTAGCCCCAACACGTTTGTGAGTCCTAGCCAACATGAGTAAACTTTTTGTGCCTCAGATCTTACCAGTGGCCAGCAAACTGCCACGAGCAGTATCAGTTCCTGGGACAGGAAAAAAATGGTGCTTCCCAGGTGCTGAGGACTTCCCTGCTCTTCATGCAGTAGTATCAGCACTTTAGGAAGCATTTAGCAGAACAAGATAGATGTAGTCAGTACACTCAGACCACTTTTGTAAAACCATGAGTGCACGCATCTGGCAGGAGAGGATCTGGAGGAGAAGAGTGAAAGACAAAAAGGTAGGTGGAACAGGAAGAAGGGAAGTATAGACAGCAGACTATGTGCCCCTCAATAAAAGAAACACAGAAGCAGTCTGGGCTGTGTGAGGTGCATATTTCTGACAGCAGGGAAAATGGAAATGGGAACAGCTCTGAAAAGAATTTATGAGAGTTTTGAACAATGATGTGCAAATTATGGGCTGGAATGCAGAGAATTAAAGGACTTTGAGTTCCCAACTGCCCCTCAGTTTAGCATTAAAGCCCAATGATGTGCTTTCACACTGAATAGGATGGTGTTGTGGGGACACTGGGATGTCTGGCTGCACTTCACTTTGGCCAAACCTTCTGAGGGTGAGAGTGGATATTACTGGCAGGAAGTGCCCAGCTGTAGTCACCTGGCACATCATGAAGCTGCCCCTGGCAGCACACCTCCCCAGTGTCAGCCTGCCCAGAGGGAAACCAGCGCCACACCACAGGCAGCTGTGCTGAAAGGTTCATTGAGAAGGTGGCAGCTAAAGGTGCAAACATAATTTCCTCATTGCAGCCTCTGTGAATGGCCCTGCCTGTGCAACACAGAGGATGTTTTGAATGGCAGAGCACAGGCAGTGAATCATCATATAATCACTGCTGGTGTGTCCCAGCCTCAGTGTATCATCAAGCCTTCCTTTGGGTCAAGCAATCATTTGAGTCTGACTCACCACCACCACACAGGTTTCTCCTAGCACAGGCTGGCGTGGTCAGTGAACAGAGCTAATTGAATGTGCTCTCACTGTTTCACCCATGATCCAGGAGGGCCAGCAAGGCTGCTTGCAGCTTTCCATGCAGACCCTGGTAGCACAGAGGGTTCCCACAGATCGTGTAGTCTGTTGGGCCCCACACAAAAGTCAGGCACCTAATTGTTAACCATGTAAGTTATCACTGTATCCTTAAAAACTCCTCATGGGTCAAAGGGTTAGCACTTTCACGGGCTAGAGCTATGTCAATAGCAAGACAAGGCCTCCAAAACACAGAATAATTGAGGCTGACAGGGACCTGGTCTGAGACCCCTACAAAGCCAGGTTTGAACACCCCACTCTTAGTTCTCAGAGTCTGAGCTGCCACTAGAGAGGAAGCACAAAGCCCATGCAAGCTAAAGAGCACTTGTACTCCACCCAGACCACACAGTTAAGAAATAAAAATGATAGGAAAATCCAACAACATCAGGTAGTAGCAGAGGGCCACTAGAAAAACAGACTTAACTGAGGGAAAGACCGGTAAAACCAGTGTGGGAGAGAGAGAGAAGGCATTTTTGCTTCTTTTGCTGACAAGATGGAGGCAAGAAGGGTGGTGTGGAGACATTTCTCCTTTCTCTGTTGGCTGCACATGGAAAGAAGCCACCTCCTGACACCATGAAGGCAAAGTAAGAGCCAAGGTTGCTGTAGCTGGAAGAGGGAGCAGAGTCCTGGCTCCACCCTGCCTGCACAGTCCTTCCTTTGCATGCCTTGAGAGGGATGGAGGGAAGGGGCAGCCCTCATTCCTCTCTACACCAGATGGGAGAAGGACTCACCAGGTCTCTCCTCCACCCTGTCACTAATATCAAATAATAATAGTATTTAGCACTTCCATAATTACCTTTGCACTCTGATATCACAGACACAGCTGAATTGGAAGTCATTAAGATCATTATAATGAGCTTCACTGGATCCTTTCAGTCAGAGGCATTATTTAGCCAGCCCTCATTTTCATGGTTACATCTGAATAAGCACTCTGCATTGAGGTGAGGTTTGCCGATGAGACACTTTGGCTTAAAGGCAGTCTCCCACTTGCAAAGGCAGAATAAGTGTCATTATGCATCATGTTTCACCAGACTTCAAAATGCCAAGGAAGGTAAGTCAGGTTACAGCTGACTCCACCTTCAACTTGTAAGAGCTGCAAAACTCTTCCCATGAACTGGCATGTGGGGAAGGTCTGCCATGACCCCCTACTTATGGAAGCTGCGTTCTGAAGGCCTTCAATGCTCAATACAAACAGCCACCACACCTCTCGCTGCAGACGTCAATTCAGTAAGAGTTGTTACTAAAGCAGAGGGGGCAGAAGGCCAGAAGCTTTGGGAGCACCTTGCACTGGGAACAGGAGTACCGTGCTGACCTAGTGAAGGGCTGCGCTGCTGGCCAGAGCTCAGGCAGGCAGGCACATGGACATATGGCTGTTGCTGGACTGAGCATTGTTGGGGCCTGTGAGCAGAACTGAGTCCTGAGCCATCTGCAGAAGAGACATCTGCTGGTCCTAGGTCTACTTATAGCCTCACTGAAGACCCTTTTAATTGGGGTTACTTCAGTTCCCTGTTGATAAATGCAAATAAAGGCACTTATTTCTCCCATCTTTTTTTCAGCCTTTGTGTTTGAGCTGTGAATCCTTTGGGAATCCACAGCCCAAACATCAAGGGCTTCTATGTGTACGTGTCTTATTAATAACAAAAGTAATGTGCTGCTTTTGTTATTGAAGTGGGAGGAAATATAGGCACATGGAACAAACACTTGTAATTCAATTTCTTACATTTAAAAAAAAGAACAAAAAGGTAATCAAGTGTAATACTTTGACCGAGAGCAAAGGTAAAAATCACAGCAGCTGACTCAGTGTAACAGAAAGAACTTAATAGAGTTGGCAACATTTCAGCCTGCCTTCTTGGGAACTTGAACATGGGAATGTGTTAAGAGTAGCATAACATATCCAAAATCCTATCTGAATGAAAGAAAAGAATTAGTGTTGGGCAAAAGTATTATTTTCAGCAGCAAGAAAGTTATTCCAGCAAAGCATGAGCCCAAACTTGTGTTTATTTCTTGGTGTTCAGTTACTGTCAACATTACAAATAAACCCAATCAAGGCAGAGAATCTAAGTGTGCAGTACTGGCCCCAAATACAGCTAAAACCCTCTCCTAATGTGTTTGTGACCTAACCATTCAATCCATCCTCCAGAAGCAGGTTAAAACAGAAGAGTGGGCAAGAACCAAACAAGCTTCAGTGCAGCTTAGAAGCACAGGTAAGATACAAAGCTGTTTCTCTACTTCAGGACAAACTGGCTGTTACAAAAACATTGAGGAGCAATGACACTTCCTGAGCTCTGGCTGTATCTGCAGTGGAAAGGAGTTTCCCATGCCGTTTCCTTAATTAGCACAAATATGCTGACAATCTTCTCCACGCTGAAATCAAGCCATAGGTCACTAAAAAGTTGATCTATCTACACATCCAAATTCACCACATGCTGAGCCAACATGTTTCAAAGCCATAATCAGTACCCAGATTATAACATGGCTTTGTCATGCATCCAGCTGCTGAAACAAACTTGGATGTCCCAATATGAAACCTACTTGTCTTGCAGTCAGCAAATAAGAAAAGTGCCAATATATACATTCAGTGTTCTGCAAGTGCTAGGATTGTGTGCTGGCATTTACTGGATCATTCATTACAGGAATTTATAAATATGACCAGTTGAATCAGAGAAATAATTTGATCTAAAGACCAGATTCTAAGCTTGCTTAAACTGAAATAAACAGGGAATAACTCATTTGGCATCCAGTAATTTACTCTGATTTCATCATGGAGAGATCAAGGCCACGGTTACCTCTTTATACAGCTCGATCTGAGCTTTAGTCCTTGTCAACAGCACATGCTACAGTACAATCATGCAGCAGTTCAACAGAAAGGACAGCATGCCAATACAGTAAATAGTGTAGTAGCAGCCCTAGGGAAAAGTTTAGTAACCTTATGATAGGTATGGTTTAAGTGTGTGAACCCAAGCCTTGTTCCTCAGACAGTTTTTGCCTTGTTGGTAACGCAGATGGCAGGACAAACCCTAAATGCAATTTATGCCTGGCCAGCTCCTGGCCAGCTCACAGCTAATTCTGAATGAAAGCTGTGGTGTCTAAGCTGTTTCCTCCTGGCCAAGCAGCCCATTTTCCATGACCGGTTCAGTAAGGTTGCTGCCTGCTATGCGGATAGGACACTGCTGCATGCCAGTGTGACTCTCTGACCCCTTCTCCTACATTTCAGTTGTCCCCACAGTAGTGCAGCCCACAGTATGCTGCACCAGGGGCTGCTGCTCTCAGAAGGCTTCTTCCAGGAATTCTCCTCCGTCATTACTGGTCTGTGGCATCACTGCCCGCATTTTCCCAGAATCACTTGGCACCAATGTGGCTGGACAGCATGGCAGGTAGTCCTGCCAGTATAGCTGCTGCCTGGAAAATCTGCCCTGTGGATGTAAGTGGAGCATCTCACTGGTTACCCGTTGTAACTCTTTTAGCTGGATACAAGGTCACATTTGAGTAACAAGAATGTCTCTGTGATGACATTGACATAAATTACCTGTATTTTCTTGCCAAATAATTAAAAAAAAAAGAACAGCAGAAAGTGATGCCCCATGAAGAACAAATTAGATCCCATTTCGTGTCCCTTCACCTGTAGAGAAAGGTTTGAATGTCACTGAATTCTGAACTTGTGGCTGTCACCCAGCCCAAAATGAATTAAACCAGGCTGACGGCTAAGTCCGTAACTTTCCCCTTGAGCTGTTTTCTTTCCTGAATTCTTTTTTTGCTACATTTATTTATTCATTTCAGTAACTGTCCTTCAGTACCACAGAGCAAGCTTAAGACACAAGTGCACTGTCATCTGCCACCACAATTTTTTCTTAGGCACTGTCAGTAAAAGCACATCCTCCAAATTTATCATGACTGGATGGGGCTCCTCACGAGTTGGTGAGGCCAGAGGGAAAATTATGCCAAGGGCCAGTCCTTGGAGGTCACAAGTACTCACAACTGGCCTTGACTTCCATTTGAGGTGCAGGCAGCCAAACCCTTGTAGGGGCAGCTGGACACTTCAGTGGTTACATGAGAAAAGGAGACAGATTTCCCTGCCTGCTCACAGAAGGACAAGAAACTTGACAGGAAGCAAAAGTGCTTCCTACTGCTCACACTGCACCCTGAACCCGTGTTGCTGTTAAACAGCCTTAGTCTCCCAGGGAGAAGGGGGAGGGATGGATTGAAAGTAAGTCTGACCTGCCTGGAAGAATGGACTTACTGATGCTATGCTGGGCTGAAACATGAAACCACTGAAACTCTGGGTCTAGAGGGAGGGAATTACCAAACCAAGCCCAGTGTGACTCAATAATGCAAAGTGTCTCACACAGCAGCTTCCTCTTCCTAGCCCCATTCCTTCTCTCTGAAAGATACTTTGCATGTTTAACCACATGGAAGCAGTGATCTAGACACAAAGAAAGCTGCCAATGTCCAGCTGTGCATCAGCACAAGCCAGGACATAAATCAGGCAAGTTGCAGGTAGTCAACTCACTCATAAATGGTTCCCCAAGGTTCTCCATTGTGCTCAAGCAGGGGCAAAAACCCCCATGCACCCAAAGATTGACAAACCTTTGCCTCCCACTGACCTCAATATAAAATTCGTATTTGGAGAACAGAACACCACAATCCTGGCCTCATTTACACCAGTTTCACACAGTTACCTCCTTGGGAATACCCCATCTTTGCATAGGTGTTCCCAAGACCAAACCTGTCTCACTCAGCATCTCTGAGAACCACTAATATCTAGGTCTTTTTTCACTGTAAAAAGATCAACCTCAACATGGCTAGAAAGCCGCTTTTCCTTTCCCCCAGTTACCATTGAAGACAGAGATTAAGGAGCTCACAAACAGGAGGGCAGCTTGAAGCCTGCAGATCCTTCACTAAACACATGAGCAAGCACCACACAAACCTTCCCTGCAGTCCCACAGCTGCTGGGCCCTCCCACCAACACAAGGCAAGTTTCCACAGTCCTCTTTCTCTGCACGGTTTCTGCTGCAGTGCCATGGCTGAGCTGCTGGTTTAGAATCTCAAAGTCCTCCCTCCTGGAAATGAGAGCACCACGTCACTTGAGCTGGCATTGGTTTCTTCCCATTTTCTATCCTTTGCCATGTCAGCTTTAAAATTTTGGTCTATGCCTTGTTTACAAACTTGGCTCAGGAAAAAAAATCAGGTTTTAGTTTGCTGACCAAAGGCTAACAGGCCTGACCTCAGTCATTAGCTGATCAGGGGACTTACTCAAGAATTAGGAAGTGCTAAGCCAGAAAATGCCCAATACCGATGGCCAAGAGGAGTCTTGCCCCACTTCTTACCTCATAGACAGCATTGCACCAAATGAACATACCACAGCACACTACACAGAAGAAATTATCTCTATCCCAGACATTGTAAAATACTGTGCTGAGTTACAAGCTGGAGCAAGGATGTGGTGCAGAAGTCCCAGACAGCCTTGGAGGCAGGATTACTCATTTATCACAAAACTCAGATGAAGTTGTGCTACTTACATTGCTATAGGGCAAGAAGGAGGAGAGACAGAGTTTTGCATTTCCAGAAGACTTGTTTTAGCAACTGATGACATATGGGGACAGGATTCCCCAAAATTTCCTTGGCTCAAGAATACAAAATCCTATTTCCCTATGTATTAGTTTGCTAGCCACCTAGTCAAGTGCTGTTTAAAGCCCCAGGCTTTAAATTCTACTTGGCTAGTTCTTTGTATTGACCTCTGCCTTGCCACAGGGGCAAAGATCCTTACTTGGGGAAACCATTTTCCCTCTAAGTTGTCTGAGCTGGCTCTGTCCTTCCTCCAGAGATCAGGTGTGTCTACAACCAGTATCTTGAATTGATGATAGCCCAAAAAAATAAGTAGCTTACACAGGTGGAATTAGGTAGAGATAATGGAAGTAAACACCAGCTTGGTATTTGAGGAGTTTCTGTGCAGTTTCACGTGTGCCTACTAGCCTACAGGTGTCCTGCAAGTTAGGGATGCTTCAGCTGACTTGTTTTTTCACACCACCCTCGCATGTTTCTAAAAGCATCTCTCTTTTTGATCACATGGCAGCAGGTACTCACTTGCTTACACACACAGCAGTGTTACAAGTGACTGTGCTGAACACATGCTACACCAGCGAGCCCTGCAATATTGTCTGCAGCTCAAGGGCCACTGCTCCACCCACACTGTCTCATTTTTCTCAGTGTAACCCCAGGTTTGGCCCTACTCAATCCTTGGCCACTTTTCAGAGGGAAGCTTGCTCTTCCTTCTCCTCCACCCCTCTGAGCTCAGCAATCAGGAATACAGAGGAAAACTTCTGCTCATTTGCGTTCAGGGTGAGCAAACAACCAGCCCACACTGTCCAGCAGTGTGAATGCCAGGTTATGTGAGGACATGCCAGCAGAGCCCACATACCACTGCTGGGCTATGAGCACTTCAGATATGACTGACTCTGCTCAGGAGACTGAAATATAAACAGCAATTTCTGGGAGGAGTGGCTCCATCCAAATAATCCCCCATCTTAGTCACAGGCTAAAATAAATAAATAAATAAATAAATAAATCCATAAATAAATGAAATCTTCCAGTTGGCTTGCTCACAGTCATGTGACTGATGTCAGCCCTCACCCCAAGGTGAAATTTGGTCCCAAAGATTGGGTCCCAGTTTTGCAGTGCTCCAATGGCACAACCAGGACAGGCAGTAGCCCCTAACTGGGATGGCAGACTTTGGCCTGCTGCGTAAGGGAACACCCACCTGGCAGACAGCAGGATGCAGCTGTATGCCACCTGCTTCCAGCTCCATCACGCTTACACAAGAGAAATACTGAGGGGGCCGGGACACATTTAACCCAGAAATCATCATGTGATCAAGTGGATGCACAGCAAAGCTGAGCAGACCTCAGTCTGTGTTCCACCCCACCCAAAGCCACATCTGGGAAGCAAAATAAACAAGGGCCACTGCACAGCAGGGACCCGAAGAGGCTAGGGAACAGGCCTAAGGAAGTAGTTCCCTCTTCCCTTGTCCTTTGGTGAAGGAGAATAGCTATGCAGGGAGCCAAGAGGGAACACTGGAGCAGAATCAGTCTAGACTTGCTCTGCTTCTTGTCCTCTTTCCCGCAGCATCTGCTGCTGGCCCCTGTCAGAGGCAGGATAAAGAGCTAAGCAGACCTCGCATCCAGCACAGCACAGCCATTTGTACTCCCCTGCCTTGTGAGTCTGGCCAAAGCTCCTGTGTGTGCATGAAAGATGATCCCAGCATTAAATATATTCCTCCTCTTTGTCCAAATTAGAAATGGCTCCTCAGCCTACAATATCACTAGGCTATGTTAAAACATCTAAGTATAATCAGGAATGCAGCTGGAGGTCCACGCATGGGTGAGCAACCATGAGAATATATTTTAACAGGAACTATCCCAATGGGGTCTGAAAGCTACCTAAAGTGTATCTGCCTGTTGCTAATTATATTTACTGGTGGTGGTTGGCATTTTTTTATCAAGCTGAAGATGAGTCAGAAAAAGAAAAAAAAAAGTCCTTTATTGTTGTGGTAGCAGAAGGATGTCTCCTGAGGGTGTATGTAATGCACTACTGTCACGGCATGACAATGGAAAAACTGACTGCTGAGCCAACCAAACCCCCATAAATACCTAATGATATCTCTCTTGGCCCAGATTTTCTACAAGTCAGTGCCTGAACTGCATACAAAATGTCAATCGATATGAAAGGATCTCTTTTCTCAACAGAGCCAGAATTTAAGAGCCCAGCTGAGCATTATATTCCAGTTTATACAAAGACATCCTTTTAAAGGTCTGTCACAATAACTTAAAGGAGGTGATCCAGCAAAAAAACTGCTAGGCCTCTCCTCACAATCTCCCCCACACTCCATCCATGAGCACAAAGAACAGCTGGCCTCAGCGAACAGTCAGTGTTATTAATTACAATATGGTGACACAAACAATGCGTGCCTAGGTATGTTATTGGGTCTGCATTCATGTGGGAAAAGAACAACATTTTCCTCCTTTTCTCCTTCTTCTCCTCCTCCTGGCTTGAGTAGCTCTGCCACCTCGTGTACTCGGCTGGGGAGGCGGCCGTGCCAAGCACCTGGCCCAGTTACAGGTATGTGCAGAGGCACAGGGAGCCTGTTGTGAGAAAACCCAGCCTTAGCAAATTTCTCTGGCCATCGTCCAGCCTCTGCACATTGGGCAAGTGACTCTCCCTGGCCGCGGTTACATCAGTCACCACCACCTCCCTCAATGTCATGGCACGGGAAGCGGCTGCCAGGGGAGGGAGAGGGGGAGAGAGAGAGAGAGGCAGTCACTGTTTTATGAAACAGGCTGTCCAAAAAACATTACAACACCCTTGCTGGTTTCCAGTGGGTTTGCTCAGTTCCTCCCTTCCCGTGAAGACCACACAGGCTTCGCGAGGGCGTTACGCCCTGCTGCAGAAAGGCGGTCTCTGGGGCCCACCGCTCCCGGCAGCCTCTGCTCTGCAGCGTGGCTCCCCGGACTTCCTCCAGATGCTCTCCCAGTTTCCATCAAAGGCCAGAACCAGACTAAAAACCTGATATTTAGGGGGAAAACATAAGTATTTTATTTCCTTTTTTATCCAGAGGGAGCTTTTTCATGCTGCTCCACCCCCAAGCACAAGAGCACATGAAGCCCTTCACAGTTCTACTCCCTCCTCTCACCTGCCGCTCCTCTGCCTGCTCCAGTCCCTCACACCGTGTTGGCCTTGCATGCTCTGGGCACAGAGGCCACCCAAGGTAGCCCTTGGGATACCAGGACTCCCTGCCTTCCCAAGCCAGCAGCAGGTCACAGGAGTCCAGGCTAGGACTGCCAGCGCAGGCGGGCTGGAGCACCACTGCCAGCACGGCCAACAGCCAGATCCCGCTCTTGCCTACTGCCAAGGGTAAATTTAGAGTGACATCTTCCCAGCAGTGACTGGGAATCTGGTCTTTGCAAGGGCTTAGAGCAGACCCTGGACAAGGGATGGCACTTCAAAACAGTCATTTGAGGTGTGGTGTAAGCAAAATTACCTTATAAAATAGGGCAAAACTGGAAAACAAAAGTATTGCTCCTGGCATGAATGTACTTCCATATTGATTGAACACTTTAAAAGGCACTGAATGAGAATGAGGATGTCCTTTCTTCAAACCCTCCAGCAAATTCACTTTCGCTTTTGGCAACCTGCCGTTTTCTCACCCCTCAGTTCCTCCACCCTGACCACAGCAGCACCCTCCTCCACTGCCAAACCCTCTGTGCTGCCTCCCCTTGCTCCCTCCTCTGCTCAGCCTCTTGCCTTAAGTCCCATCTAGAGGAGGAGCTGAAATTTTTGCCTGACCACCCTGGCAAAAGCAGGGAGACATTGCTGAAGCCCACTGGGAAACTATCACCCATGTGGGCAGCACAGCTGAGCCCCAGGCTGTGAACCTGCCCCTCAGCCCTGCCTCTCCCGGGACAGGAGCCCATGTGGGTTTGCAAGCTGGCCAGATCAGGGTAGCTTTTCTCCAGTCAGAGGCTCTGGAAGGATTATTTGGCTGCAACTATCATATGACTTTGTTCTTAGAGTTACATTTTAACTGAGAAAGTTTAACAAGTATGACTTATGGGCTTCTAAAATTGGCAGCAGAAAAATGAGCTGAGGAAGTCATGGAAAAAAACCACAAGCGAGGCCATTCCATGTTATGCACAATTTCTGGGCTCTTTTTCCAATCTTCTGGTTTTTTTGGATGGTGGAAAATATTTTCCAGCTACACAGGCCTGGCTTCACTGAGTATGTATTTATGCCAAGTTTATAAAAAGCAGCTGCAGACATGGTTGAATGAAAGGATTACACTGCTGTCTGTCTTCCAGAAGGTGCTTCAGTTCACACCCTGTCCCACAGAGCAAGGCTCACTTCTCAAATCTCCATGAATTTATGTAAGGAAGGACAAAATTTGAACCACACAATACAAATAGCTATGGCTGTGCGTGCAAATGGGCACGTACATGTGTACACACACCTATCTGGATAGCTAGTAGCAGTTCCTAGCCACTGCTCACACTGGCTTTTAGCACTTCAATTTTACAACCATTCCTCCAACCTGTCTCCACCCTACAGCCTGGTCCATCTTCCATGAATACAGCAATGGGGAGAGGGCTTTCAGGGTCAAGACCCTGGTCTCAGTGCATTTCTGCTGCCTGCTTCATGTATACCTGCTTTCCAGCTGCTCCCACTGAAATTCAGGCTTCACCAACCTCACGTACTCTCAGGCTGCCAGGCTTTAAGGCTAGGCAGGATCGCTGTGAGCGTGCAGCCTGATCCCCTCTGCAGCACACAACACTGAATTTCAATCAGGAACCCAGGCAGCAGAGGCATAACCTTAATTTTCAGCCGTGCCTTGTCACAGTCTTGGCCTGATACACTCATCACAAGAGGAGAGTCGCAAATAATTCTTCACTCTCCTAAACAGAATGGCTCCAGGGGGTGGGGGGAGGACACAAACTGAAAGCAAATGAATTTAAAAAGGTAAGGTAGGTGGTAAGCTGCAGATCATGCGTTACAGATCTGTATCCTGCTGTTTTTTCAGTTGAGTATGCTAGAATAACAGTACTGAGAACGACAGTGTTACATCAGGAATATCGGTCAAGACAATATTTCCTGGCAATTGTTTGAGAAATGCTTTTCTCACAGCTAATTGCTCCCAAGAGGCTGTGTTTTCTCTGTTTTTAGAAGGAGAGTGATTAAGAAAGAAGGTTTTTAAACCTCTGCACCCTGCTGTGGGACAAAGAACTGGGGGGGGGGGGGGGGAAGGAAAAAAGAAAGAAAATAAAAAGGCACAACAGCTGTAATGTTCTATGAAATGATTTTGTTCTGTTCTCTTGCCGAGGTGGTGGATGCAATCATCAGTTTGGCAGAGATAAATACAGGAAAAGCAAGCCATTTTTCAGGAGCCACAGCTGCAGGAGTGCCACATTGCCATCTAGCGACACAGGCTCTGGAAGCCGAAGCAGCGGGGCTCCGCCGGCTCCAGTAGCCAGCTCACAGATACCTGGACGTGAGACCCCTTTTCCTTCCTGTGATTTACAGCCAAGCTTGAAAATTGTAAAACTACTTGGTCTATAAAAGACAGGTGTAGGAAGTCAAGGAGAAAAGGGAAAAAAATTCACCATAAAGAAGTTTCAGACAAACTTGGCTTTGCTAGGAACAGAGTTTACACTGAGGCCCACAGAATCTCATCTTCTATTGCTGCTGCTGCTGCTGCACACAAAGCTACCGCAGCTTCGTCATCTTCTGCAGTTATCACATGGATGTCTGTGGCAAAATGATGGGCTGGCAGGAAAAGTGAATACTACCTTGTCCCACGGAGACAGGCCTACATCTAGACCTGATACCCTGTTCCCAGTCATGCTGGACCAAACACCTGTGTGCCCTGATGCTATCTGCAGTGCCAACCCTGAAAATTTGACTCCACTATGTATCTCTGCAATGTACCTCTGCATTTGTATTCTGAAAAGAACACACATGTTAACCTTTCAACACTTTAAAAAAGAAAAGCCAAAGTGCTAAGCCCCTTAGAGAGCAAAAGGCAGGCACTTGGTCTTCAGAAGATGCCCAGCAAAGGGCAATGAACAAATTCTTTTGTATGATCTTCACACAGCAAGTTAAAAAGAAAAGAGAGCTTTGGTGTATCAGAATTCTGACATTCACTGAAAGCTGTTAAATTGACAGGTCCTGGCTACAGCAGACTTATTAACCCAGAAAACAAAAACATTCCCAGTGCCTAAACTCTGCCAGAAAACACTATCATTTTGGGAAGCAATGGAAAAAGCCTTGCATCAGGCATCCAAGACTGTCCACAAAGCTCTGCTTCATGGCACATGACCTTCCCACTGAAATAAATGACCAGTCTCACACCTTACAGGCATTGAAAGGTGATTAGCAGCAGACTGTATTGGTTCTGGGACAAAGGATGGTGTGTCTAGCTAATCATTAGGTTTGTGTCTTTGGTCCCTGAGCCCTGTGAAGCTTCACAAGAGCATGGCAATACTCCATCTGCAGGCATGTCAAAAAGGGTGATATTCTTTTATATTGGCAAAAAATAGCATGGTCTTCTAAGAAAAAGGGAAAATGCAGTTAAGTTCCCCCAAAGGAAGATAATTTGTGCTGCTCCAGTGAAATACTCTTAGAGCAGCATGTCTTCAAAAACCCAGTGATGGCCTCTACAAATTCTTTGGTGACTGTGTATACTATGAGGACCTACAAATACTTTGAATTTACAAAACCACTCCTGCATCAATAATAAAGTTTGTGCTGTCACCCCCTGAGACCAAGCCCACAACATTACCAGGAGCTGGGGAGGCAGAATTTGAACAGTCAGATTATAAAAAATGCAAGGCCACGAATACTCCTGAGTCTGAGCCACTGCTGGTTCTGTCAGACTGCAATCTGTTTCTTTTTTACTTTAAAATCAGGGTGAGATCACTGTTTTTCTTGAAAATGTGCTGCCCAAGGTAGGAGACATATATCTGTGAAAAGATCTAAAGTCTAATGACATATATTGTCAGGCCTGCTGAAGATCTTCAAGAGCAATGCAGCAGAGAAAACACTGCTCCTGAACAGTGGAAATAACACCATCCTGGAAATAACCAAAATAAAGAGAGGGATTCTACACAGGAGTCAATTTTTTTTCCCTGCTTCACATTTTATGACCAAAAGCATGGGAAGAGCGCTGCCCCAGTATCAATATATTCCATCCCAAGAGCTGTGTTCCCTCTAGAAAATCAACATAACTTATGAGCATGTACTTTCATAGTTGCCCAGAGAAGCCAAGGTGCTCAAGTGCTGCTCAAGCTTAGTGCTCAAGCTCCCACTAAGAACCAGACAGTCCATTGGTTCTTGAGGGTGGCAGGACACACCAGGCTGATCATCTGACTTCCTGAATATATGGTTAGCACATAACCAGCTCCTGTCGGGCTTCCTCTCCTTTCTGGAAACCAGAATTAGAAAAAGGAGAATAGAGCCATTCTGGCAAACAGATCTGCTCTAACCACCAGGACTTCGAGGGTCAAAAGCATGCTTTAGAAGGTTGCATTGTTTTTAAGGATGGGGCAACTGTCCAAAACAGGGCTACAACTCTCTCTCTCTAAAGTAACTTTCCAATTTTCAACTGTTTTATCAGGTTGTCAAGCATTCACAGTTTGCAATCCAACATCTAGGATGGACACTGACTCGCTGCATTGCCTTCTAGGCTGTTTCCTTTATTTATGCCTGCTTTAATACCTATGACTGAGCTTTCCTATTTGCATGATGGTGTCACTGAATTTCAGGCACTATGGTTTCGGCTGATTACAAAGTTTTGACAGAACAGAGTTCCTTTTAAAGTTGCTATCCAACAGCAAGCTAGATTTCTGAAAGATTGCTTCTTACAGTTTCAATGCAGTAGGAACTTACGAACTGCAGGACTGCCAGCAGAGCAATTAACCCAGAGCTTGACAGCTCATGTTATTGATTTGAGTAGTGGAGGAGGAAGTTGTGTCTCAAATCTATTCAGTTATAGAGAGTGCCTTTAATACTTTTTTCTTTTGTAGGTTTCATGATTTATAAGCAGATCTATGGTTGGTTGAAGTCTCATTTCTCCTGATTACACTAGTAACTAGCACTGATTAGGCAAGTAGTCTAAAATTAATGCGACGTAGAAAAGAAGCAAGCTTCAGAGCTTCAAAAAAAATTCAGATAAAACACCCACTCAATTACTACTAAAACAATCATACTATCCTAAACCTTACCTTTTCCCTTCCTGTGTCACTGTCCCAATGTCCTGCTCTTGACTGCTTAGGTTTCCATCAGGAAAGGACCATGCAGAGTAAGTTACAGGGTCAGGACCGCAGACTGTGAGTTTGCAGAAGCAGAGACTTCATCTTGACAGATTCTTCAGAGTGCCACACACATCTCTGCTGATACAGAAGTAATAATAATAATAATAATACTTCCATGCTAAGAATTCTGCCAGTGCCAGTGGCCAGTAAATAACATCCCTACAAAGAAGTAAAAAAAAGCCTTTAGTTGTGTCAGACAACTTCTAACATAAGCCAAGGAACCTGATGTTAAAGCTCAAAACTTTAGATGGAGAGACAAAAACAAATAAATGAAATAGCAATGCTTCATGGTTATACAAATTCAGGTAAGTGTCATTATAGCAAACACTCCAACTAGAAGAACTCAATAAATATGGAGGCTGTAACCTGAGGTCAGATGGGGCTTCCCTTCTTTATATAGGCAAAAACTTCCACCTCCTTAGTGGTGGGAGCTGGCAGTCTTCCTCACAGTAACTTACAGGACCAGGCAATTATACCAGGTCAATGTGTGGTGAAATTAAATCTTCATCAAAACCAGACTGTTCCCACCAGTAATGAAATACTGCTATGAATTGATTAGGTGTGTATTATCAATTAAAAACAAGGGAGAGTTTCTCAAAGAACATGCTTGCTCAAGAATCCCTTTTCTTCATGTCTCCATTTAATTAGTCATTGCATTATAATTCACAAATTCATGCAACAATCATTGTCATTTTAATCATCACAGCTGAATGTACATTCTTTCTCATTAAATAATATTAAATACAACAAGAGATGCTAACCAGGTTGTTTCAGAGCTTCAGGAAGTGCTCTTTTACATACATGCCAAAACAGGCAAATATTTTTTTTTTACAGCAAATTTCTGTATCTTCCAGGGTGTTACATGGTCAGAGTGACCTAAGGAAGGAGAAGAAGCATGGTTTTCAGACAGTACCTTTTATTAAACAGCTTTCTCTAGATACTGCCATGTTTTAAGCAGACTTTGAAGAATTTCTTGCTAACAAGTTGAATGTTTGGAAAAATGCTGATTGGCAGCTACAAGGGTGGAAAATTTCCATTTACTTGTATAGCATACATACACTTTACTCCCACAAACACAGACCAGGAAGCAGAGAAAAAACACTTTTGAGATATAGGAGTAGTTAAAATTAAGTTTTGAGCCAGGGTGCCACTGCAATGCAAATAGCTGCCTCCAAGGCATGAGAGAGACAAGGCATGAGATCAGCTCACTTCATGTCAGCTGCAGCATCACAACAGGCTGAGAAGAATTTGCCAATTTAAGCAGAAATTCAATCAGCATTGAAAATGCATCCTGTCACCCACCTATAATATCTTGTCTCTTTATTTTTTTTAGTTGGCTCTCCTCACATGGGCCATCACAGGCAGAGTCCAACTCCAGACAAAATCTCAAGATGCAGATTTCACTTCCACACCTACTGCAGTTAACAGGTGCATTCCCTTCACCCCAGCTAGCAAAGCTCACCCAGAATAATCACAGCTGTCCAGGAGAAAACTACTCTTGCATGCCTGGGAATCAGATGCAGTTCCATTTTGTTGCAGAGTTTAAATCAGAATTGACACCCAAGTACAATGCTTATCTATATACCTAGTTTGTGATGAGGGACGAAGAGAAAAAGGGAAATCCTCCTAACCATGTCATCGGAACAATTTAAACACACAGGATTTTAAAAAGCCAAAATTAGGTACCACCAGTAGAAACACATTCTGCTGCTGCTCCAATGAGCCTGTCTTATACACCATACCAAATCTGTCTGGACAAAATGCTGCATTGCATCACCTCACCAGACAGGAAGATTCTAAAAATTAAGATTTTGCAGGGTGAGCTTGCACAAAATATGTGTGCAAAACTGCCCCCTGCTGTTTAGATTAAGACCTGCTCAAGTAAATTAATCGTGTGACCAAATCCGTTTTCAGCTGTAAGGGTCCAACATGCGGAGAGGCAGAACTATCTGACTTAATCTGTTTTCTGCCTCCATGCACACCAGAAATTTCATACACAAAAGCCACTCAAAACTGCCTTGCAGCACAGACGATCCCAAGAAATCTGCAGGCTGCAGCAACACTTTGCCAGCTGCAGCACTCACTCCATTAAGCAACTCTCCCACTATGGGTGAGCACCAGCCGACACCCTCTCATCCCGAAGATGAGTCGAGAACATCTCACAGTGCAAGGGAAATGACGTAATTGTGAGTGAGCCCTGCAGGACATCCATCTGTCAGCCTGTTAAAGACAGGTCTAACGTTTATAAAACAGGAACAGGAACTGTATGCCTGGGGTCAAAAGCTTATAGCTCAGAGACCTTTAAGAATTAAGGACTACTAAGTTACAGGAATGATTGGAAAACAGGGTAGTGAGCTCATCAAAAGATGTCCAGTAAATATTCTTTAAAGCTAGCTCCTGCTGCAGGGAAAGAAGAAAGAACCTGGATTTTCTTTTCAAGAACACATGTGCACTGTGCACTGTAGTTTGAAAAAGCTGACCAATTATCTAGTGCCAGTACGTTGGGCAGTTTGGTACAAAAAGTATCACAGAAGGGCCAGCTGTTTTCTACAGTTTCACTCACCCATTCATACAGAGGATGAGGCGAATTCTGCCCTGTGAGAACAGCATTAGACATCCACATCTTCTTTGGGAAGTTCGAGTTTGGTACAAATACAGAAAACAAGTACTGTGACCCACACCAGTTCAGCTTCTGCAGTGCCTCTGATGAAGCCTAGCCCAGCCCTCGTGGATGAAGCACAGGTTTCAGCTCTTTGCAACAGGCTTTCGGTCAGTGCATAAAGAATACTGTAACCTCTGCTGGGCTGTGTAAACACACAGACTGAAAACCAAACCAAAGCTTGGGTACAACAGAAGCCTTGCAGATTTTTTTTTTCACATCAGCCTTTTTCATATCCACACATTTAAAAACACAGAAGCATGGGTGTGCAGCACATGCCTTTGAAACGATCGCTAAAAGCACTTAGTGACCACTTCAAAGACTTCCTTGATGTTTAACTCATGTTAACTATAACACAACAGTCATGTAGGGCCACTGTTCAGCCTAAGGGACACACCATCAACAGATAGACAAATAAAACTTTAGAAAGATTCTTCTCAGTGTATAAATAGCTGGAGCTTTATTTTGATGATGGCTGGCTGGCCTCCTACACAGCAGGGCTGTGACTTCTCCATTTTTCAAGTTAAGGGCAACAATAATATTGTGTCAGCCCCCAGGGAAAGGAAATTAGTGCCACATGATTCAGTGTGTGCCTGATCACTCTGGTTTTGGATTTGATTCCATTATCTAGAAAACTTGATGGTGAGACATCAAAGGTAGTCCTGCATGATGATAAAACAAGCTGGGTGGGTTTTTTTCTATAAAAGCTGCCTGAGAAGCTCGTAATCGATAATAGAAGACTTCCCAACATAAAACAGACCTCTCATTTTCTTTATAAGGAATCTTTTTAGTGCTGAAAACAAGTGCCTTGTTCTTGGAGAAGCACAGAAGGGAAGATGGTGCTTTCTAGAAGAAAAATTAGCAGTTTAACCTGCAGTAAAATAAGATTACCGACCTCACTCTCCAGCAGCTGTAAGCTCCACAGCAGCAAATCCACAGCTGGAATGGCTTACTTCCACACTTTTTTCATTTGCACAGGTGAAAAGAAATGTACAGCACTATCCCAGCTAATGCAATGGCATTACTACTGCTAATGCAGAAACATCCAATCATTACCACCACATTTCTGATGACTTGCACTTTGCTCATGTCTGAAAGCAGTCTTTGCTCATGTCTGAAACATCTGTGGACCGAGCATGCTTAGCTACACCACTGTCAGCCTGCCACTCTTGGAGCAGTAGCAAATCTGCATTCTAGACAGTATGTTCCAAGTCTTCACAATTGTACAGTATTAGCTTCACTGGGAGATTTGGGGAAAGGAAAAGAATTCAAGTCTCATTAAAATGATTCAGCATTCCAACTTATTAGCCCAAGGCACTCAAAACAGGTATCAGAGCTTGCTCTAGCATACTAACCAGGTACTTCTGGGTTATCAGATATGAGAATAAATTTGCATTTAAGGCTACATTTAAACCTATGGTGTCTTAAAATTCTGTTTGCATCTAACTTCACAGGCTCAAGAAAGCAAAAAAGGTTAGAGCAATATGTGTGTGTTATGATGCTTATAACAGCAAATACCATGTAGAGACATAATCAAACTGTCACCAAGCCTTCCAGCAAAATCAGAATTGACACCCAAGTTTGCTGAAACACAGTTTAGGAAAGCTTTGCTGTAAGCTAAAATGTGAATTCAAATTGTCATTATTCCACCAAAGAGTGTAGAAAATTGCTTTAGGTTTGACAGAAGGGTGCTACTTTTGTCTTACGCTGTTGGGGTTTGTTTTTCAAGGCAGAATGGAAGTTTGATTCACCTTAAGACAATGTTAAAAGCTGAACTAAAAAGATACACTGAAGTGACCAGCAAGACAGAAGGTAAATATGCCAACAGTTCTGTCAACATAACCTAAGAATTCCTACTTTTTATTTTCTAGCGTTAGAAGGGAAAAGAAAACCTCCTTCAAAAAGCCTCATTAAAAACAGAACCTTCTGTAATTTCACAGTATTTTTATTAAGTGCAAAATAACTTTGTCCCTGTAAAACAAATTAAAAGGAAAAGAGCACCCTGGCCATTGTCCCCAGAAGAATATGGCTACTACATTTTACTTTTTACCTTATGCTATCTGAACAATTCAAGCACAAAGATTAAATTACAACCAGTTGTTTAAGATATGTTTGTTGATACCAGACACTAACTTCAGTATTTATCACATTACAGAAAGTTTCAATGGCACTTCCAATCTTTGGAAAAAAAATGTTTTCAAGGGCTTAAGGGGAGAGTACCTAGTCCATTACAAACCATCTCAGCAGACTGACTCAGCAAGAGCCACTTCTACTCACAAACTCAGGTATTGACTGCTAGGTCACCATCAACTATCTACTTAACTTCAAAAAAAATCCTGTGTGAGGCAATTCCTGAACCACCAAGGAGATTCTGCCTTTGAAGAAACTTACACAAGGCTGAAACGAGACAAAGTTGGCTAGAGTGCTCTCAAAGTACCTCACTTCTAGATTATGCCACCTAGTACCTCACTACTAATCTAGCAGCATCATTAGTACAAACTGTGAGCTGGTCTGAAAAACACACCTCGAAGCATTCTCCTCAAGTTACAAATCAGTTGCTATGCCAAAAAGATAAAGCTACATTTTCAATTGTTTCTTCTGCCACCTGAGTGCTGATAGTACAAACCCAGACAATAGCAGAAGCCAATCTGTTTTGACATTTATAAAATCCTTTGAAAAACTTGCTTTTATAAGTATGCTTCTCCTACTCACTTGAGCCTGCCATATATTATTTGTTTCCTTTTCATTGGCAAAGGAAAATTTACCCCAACATACTGAAATTTTGCAACATCTAATTCAATTAGCTTCTGCTATTTAGCCCAGGGATATAATTGTCTTACTTCACCAGTGCAATTCTTTTTCTTAGGGCAAAAGCCTTAAAAAGACTGTTAATAACCATTTGCTATGGTCTTGAAGACTACAGACTGAAGTTTCAACTATCTTGCAAAGTAAGTTTCAAGCTTTCCAAAAAACCCCAACCTTTGTGCTCTTAAAATCTGCCAAGGTTCTATTCCAAACAGCTTTGTTTCAGACACCTGCATTAATAGAGCTTTCAAGTTCGCCAGTAATTTTGACTTGATCACTTAACATGGTTTTGTTCCTGACAGAAATGGATTTGTCATTCTTTCTGCAGCCAGTTATCTATCACCACTGAAATTTGCATCTCTTTCCAAGGTGATCTGTTACTGTTTAAATGATCATATATTTATTTTCTCAGGAAATTATGCAAGGTTTTAAACTTAATTAAAAGCATTGGAAGACCAGCCATAACATTAAAAATAAATTTTAATGTTGTCATTTTTAGATCATTTGCTCTGACACCCAAATATTCTGGATTTTAAAGTAGTACTATAGGGACACACAAGTGCAGATAAATCTTTATTGCCATAACTTCGTTTTTTCAAAAATGAGCACTGGGTTTTCAATAGGTCGTAGTTTTATGTCTGTATATGTACAACATTACAACTGCGTAATTTAATAATAATGAAGTTAGTGATACTTTGATAACTCAACACAGTGTATTTATAAAATGAATTCTTATCAAAATACACTTTTCACTGGGATAATAAATAAAATCCTGCGAAACCCACCTACACAAAGTTAATTTTAACTCTGGTAGAACCCGATGTGGTACACAGTCCATTAACTACTATGTTTGCCCCTTTATCCCCCTACTGATGCTCATCTTCTGGGGTAAGAAAAGTTTTTTTCCCCCCGTTGTGGTGTGACCTCATTCAACATCATCTTCAGCCAAGCATTGTGCACTTACAATTCTCTGTAAGAAGGAGAAAAACTCATTCACAATTACATAAAATTGACAGTAGGCAACTGATTATCAAGCAATGTAATTTTACACTGAACATTAAGCAGTGTAATTACTGAACAAACTGATTAAAGTTAAAAACTGATTAAAGTTAAGTTTTTGAAGTCAGTTCCATAGAAATAACATACAGTGCAATACCTAACAAAGCCAACATCAGATAAACAATATCCTATCAACCTCAGGTAATGATCTCTGTGTGTTTTTTGGCACTGTTTTCTTAGAAAACATTTTTGTTCAATCATTTCCCCGACTCTTACATCTCGTGTACCTGACACTTTGCGGTGTTACCACTGACTATACGGACTTAACCTGAAATGTAACCAGGCCTGAGCTGTAAGAAGAGCCAGCTGATATCCAGCACTGACTCTCTGCTTTACGTCAGGTAACACTGTTAGGGAGTTCCCTTGTACTTCCAGGAACATAAAACATATTATTTATTTTACAACAGACTCACCTGCCAGCATATTAACAATATTACCCGCTCAGTACTCAGACTAAAACAGGAGGGCATTTTATACATAGAGCTACCAACACTTTCATCATCAGGGAAACTCCCAAGCTTCCAAAATTGTCACGGGTTCTGGTGCTAGTTAACATCTTGTGTCTATAGCTGTCCCCAGAAGCAACGGGGTAGCAAAGCAACAGATTCCTTTTGATGAACTTTCATAGTTACTCATATTTATATTTACTTTCATATTTACTCACAGATATATAAATTAAAAAAAAATACTCAAGACCCAGTGCAATAAAGTTACTCCTTTTCCAATCCCCCCAACTTGTATTTGGGAAACAGTGGATCCACTTCTAGTATCAGAGCTGTGGTCAGATGCCTCTACTTCAAGAGCTTAGCATACCCTACACACAAGAGAAGTTTTGTATTTCTAATTTATCCTACTGGATAATTGCTATTATCCAGTTGCTATTAATGCTACATGATGACTCTCATATTAACTTTTTAACATCTCAGGTGAAAAAAGAGCTTCTTTTAATCTAATTGAACATATTAAAAAACCAACAGCTTACAAAACCCAATACTCAAGACTGATGTAGAGGGTAAAGTAAGTATTTGAGTTATTTCCAAACCATCAGGGAATGTTTCACATACCTGGCTTATTGTAGGGAGCTTAGTTAGAAGCATTTGAAACACTGGTGGTGGAAGAGTCTGCTGTAGAACTTGTAGTAGCTGCTGTGGCTGCCCACACACAGCAATGGCATTGGTCAAGTGATCAACACCTTTTTCATATTCACCTGTATGACAAATTACAATGTTTTGAAATCAACCATCATCCACACTGTAACACATTTACATAAGACATCCACCAAGACTGGATTAAATTAGGGTGAATCAATCCACACTTAGCTCTTATCCTTCCTTGATGAACCTCCTGAACACACAAAGTTAAAAAAAATTATGCACATTTTCTTAGATGAATTTGACTCCCCAAAATTTCTTAACATATAAAAATAATCTTCTAGCAAAGGTAGAGAAATTTTACAACAACTTACAACTTACTCTTCGGGAAAAAAAATGCCATTACCTTGAGCTAGTAATTCCTCTCCAAGTTGAATCTCCTCAAGGAAAAACTTCTGAACCGCTTCAGCATCTTTCAGATCAGGCAACTATAACATACACAGTAAAAGTTAAACCGGCCCTTAAACACCAGCTAATAAAAATTTAGCAGAAAACATTCTCAAACTGAAATAAAACAGGCACACAACCCTATTGTTACACTGACACTGGCAAAAAAACAAGTGTCATCACTAAGTTAAATGTACACAGAATGTTTTTGAAAATCAGACTCAGGTCTCATAACACTGCATCACAAATCCGTAGAGACAGAGTCTGAAATACTGCTACTCAGTTTATTAAGTATGTGATTTAGGAGCAAATATAAATTCTAAGGTGTATTATGTTTATAACAACTGAATTTCTTGCAATTTTAAAAAGAGAAATCTTATATTTTCTTTCTGGATCCATTGGTGATAATGAAAGGAAATAAAATACTTATGGTAAAACAACACATTAAGTTCAGTTATAAGTGTGTCCTGTCAATGATTTTAAGTCTGAAAAGTCCTTGTTCATGTTACAAAAACGAAAACACCATCAAATCACACAAAGAATGTTGTACTAATATAGCTCCTCTATCTGACACAAAAAAGGAACAACCATACAGTTATCTGTGAGCATTAAAAAAAACTGAAGACTGCATATTCGTAATGCTGGAATCAAAACAAATCCGTAAGTAAATCTTACAAATAATACAAATGAAACATCTTTCAATATGGCACTGCATTACTGAACACAGTATTTACTACCTTGGAAAGCCCTGCTCTCTCTTTGGCAAGCTTCTGTTTCTTCCTTCCTGTAAGAATAAAAACATATTTTATTTTCAATTTGCAATTAAAAAGCCCTTCAGATTATAGTCTAAAACCATGAAAAAAATCAAAGTCCTTTTCAAAAGAAGAAACTGATAATGTATTCCAAACATTGAAGATTGAGCACAAGACTGCAACCCACTCAGTGCAACAGAGCATCATTTAGTGGTCTAATGAGGGCTGGCAGTAGCACCAACTCAAAATGGCAATTCTTCTCCTGCTGGCCACAGCAAACACCAGCTGTGCAGGGCAGGCAGCACACCAGCAGCACAGCACACCTCGTGCACTGCAGGCACACAGACACAGAGAATTAGAGTAATAATTATCTACATGATTTCTAACAATAAGCCACAGAAGAATTGTCTACAAGTCAAGGCTATCTGGGTTTGAACTGTATGGTGGCACCATCAAGGAAGGGGAACTTCAGCAGGCCACAGCAGATACCCACACAGGGTACTTTCTCAGCTGCTTTATAGAAAAGACATGGGAACTAGTTAATAAATGGCAGTATCTCATCATCCCCCAGCAAAAGCAGCACTAAAGCATACATTTCTGAAACCTGAGGAAAGCAAACATTTACAGATGGAACAAACATTTACAGATTTAACTGCCTAACCTAAAGGCAAAAAGTTTGTCTCCTACGTGAAGTTGTACCACTCCAGCAAAACTCATGCAATTAAAATTAAAGTTGCTTTTAATGCAGCTAGGCAGGTATAAAGATATTTTTATAGTAGCAGCTCTTCATACAAGACAGAATAATTATACTAACACTGCCAATTTCCTCAGAATAATCAATTTATCAAGTCTTCAATTCACCAACTGAAATAGTTACACCAATAAAACCTCTGAATACAGCCTATGGTTAAACTGTCCTTTCACTCTTTGTCCTTAGTGCCTGTTCAGAGAACTCTTATATTGACAAAGAACAACTGTCACCTAGCCCTGATTTTTCTTTAGATACAATTTTACAAGCTGGAAATACTTCCAAATGTGACTAGCAATTTACATGGCAATTAAAAATTTTCAGTTGTCCCATGATGAAGACATTCAGGAATACTATTCCCTAGTATACTGATAACCTAGTATGTGGCATTTACTGACAAGGCTGTGTTTTTATACAAAGGGAGTTCCCATTCCAACTAGATGGGCCACTCTTTTACCTTAAAACAAAACTTTAACAGCACTTAGCACCTAGATTTCCACAACTTATTGACCCGTGTATGTTATTTTACACTATAAGTGGAAAAACGTGTTGGATAGAACTGCAGTATGCTATAATTGTATCATTTTAGTGGGTTTCAGTATTAAAGAATTTCTCTTGAGAGTCAGTGCTTCAATTACCTCACTCCAACTTTTCAGAAGCATTGATTTGCACAAAACTTTAAACTGCACTACTATGCAAACAAGTTTTGATAACAGATAAAATCCTCAAGATGAAATTTTTTAAATTTAGTATTTCAAATGTTTTACTATCAAAACAAGCCACATGGCAACTGTAGTGCCTTCAGCAAAAACACAAAAGAGAAATACAAAGAGTAACAGCTTAATATTTGTACATCACTTTCAGGAGAAAACTGGGTTTTCTTGGCATGACGATGACACCTTCTAAAATATAATAAAAGGTATCGCTTACCAGGTTAAGCATTCTGAAATAAAGAACAAAAAAAAGACATGCTGGTAACTGGAACTAATAAAAGCTTTTGACCACTGATCACACAGATTTGAAATCATGTACTTCAAGCTGAAAATTGTGAGGGAATATGAAGAACCACCAAGATTTTAAAACTGAAAAATGATCTACCAAATCTTTCAAGTCTGACTACTACAGAACTTTTCTTTCTCTTCTGAATACTTTTTTATGGGCTCTTTAAAAGTTTTCTAGTGAAAACAATTACAAAATCCAAATAACTCTAAAGAATATTTATGAATTCTTCCCATGCTGGTTGGGAAGAAATACTAGTTTCAAAGTATCTTTGCAATAACAGCAAAAAGTTACATTTGATGTATGACAAGCAAAAAGCAATGGCTTTGAGAGGTTAAAAAAACTCAAAAAACAAACAAAAAACCCCCACCCCACACCTGTTTTCCCTCAGGGACCTCCACAAAAGGGAAACACTTCCCTCATTTCTAAAGAGATAATCTCATTTTGAAAAGGGAAAGGCAATCTTTCATAGAATGAGTCTTTATTACCACAGAAATGCAGCACATGCATCCAAAACACACAGATAAACTGCAGTTCTCACACTGCAGGTCCTCCAGGCACAGTTCTTGTACAAGGGTACAAGTTTCAAAAGAGAACCAACAGATGACCTGTCCTGCTGGCAAGGCTTGCAAAAGCCCCTGAGTAGCCCCAGTAGCTTCCCAACCAGTCCCACAAAGGAGCAGAAGGACCAAAAAGCCATTTGCATTTTCAGCTAACATCAGTGAAGTCTGCCTACTGCCCTCCTCTCACTCTGCTGTCCAGGCAGAAGACGCTCTTGAGGAAAATTCAGCATGGTCAGAAATTCTGGCTGTCTCTGAACAAAGATATCTGTGTCTAAACTTTAAAGCAGAACATTTCTATTTTATTCATTCAAGAAGGCAAATAGTAAACATACCTGAAGTATTTCAATCATAAAATACAGCTAGGGAAGCTCAGCAGCTACAGATGTTTACAGCTTTGCTATCTTTTGGTCCCAAGACTAAATATGGACATGTCCACCAAAAAAAAAAAAAAAAAACAAAAAAAACACCCCCACCAAACAACAGAAAAACTCACCCACAAAACCTGCTAAATAAGATTAAAACATCTGGAAAATCAAAGCCCAGTAGTTCTACAAGCCTTCCAGAAAATCAAATTTTTTCCCAGAAACCTAAATCTGGCCACTTCATTTTCATGAGGTACATTGCCTTTGCAATGTAAACTTTGGCCCTAACACAGCACACAGAAATGTGGAGTGTAACTGGAATGGCAAAAACACCAACTGGTTCTTCATTTGTCAGCATGTGCTTGACCAAATTCGACAGGCAATCCACTGATATGTCAAGAGCTCCTGTCCTTCCCAAATTCCAGTGACACTGCATCACAGAGGCTGGAAAAGGATCTTATTCTAAGAAGGTTAATGGAAAAGATGTGCTGTGACAGTGGTTTCCAGAAGCTTTCCATCCCATATCCCCACTATTGCACAACACATAGAGCATCTTTACATAAAAAACTGCAGCTGGCTGTTGCACTGAACCTTTCCTGATCAAATATTTTACAACCCATGCCTTCCTGTCTACCCAACAGTAAAAATGCTGTAATACCCAGATCCCTGACACCACTGCTGAAGCATCCGTACGAGATTATCTGTTACCCTACCAAAAAAACCCCAAAACAAATTAACTAAAGCCTTAAATGCAGACCAGCACATCATGTGCAAGAACCATAAGTCCCACAGTGAAGTCCCCACAAGACAACTGCCATCTCCTATCAAAACTAAATGGATTTGTTTTCCACTTCAAAGATGATGTCAATTCTTAATCAAAGCAACTCTAAGGTTTATTCAGAACATGACTGGATAGAAGCTCAGATTATGGAAACCTGGAATGCAAAAATAATTTCCGGTGCTTCTGCAAAAACCTTATGTAATTTGGTGTTTCTCCTACTACATATCTGGCATCATAAAAAAACCCCATGGCTGATTATGTTGCCAAAATCAAGTTTGCTTGTGCAAGACAAGCACATACCAGTTAACTGTGCTAAAATTTCCCAAATAATGACTTGCACTGCAGGGAAAAACGGACTTGGAATACGCACAAGAAGTATGTGCCCAAAATCCTACACACAGAAGCAAGGGCCTGAAGCTGAAATATTTGACAGACGTAACTTGCTGTGGAAGAGCTTTTGGAAAGTGGAATTAACACGCCGCTAAGCCACAGCACTGGCCACTCAAATTCAATCCATGAAGGCAGAACCAAAGCTTTTACATTACATTTTAATGCTATCAGGTAAATACTCATTTCCAACCCATCTAGTTATTGATTTTTCCATCCATGAAACTGCTGATCACATCATGCTTACTTGCCGGGAAAATTTACCTTAATGATAACTTCTTATCTTGAGATTAGTTACCAAAGGAATAATATACATATTACCCTGACAGAAATAATTCAGTATAAAAAGTATCACCTTATTTCTCATGATTCATTGTGTTCCTTCAGTACTCATGCCTACAACTGCATTAAAAACCCTCACTGATTATTAAAACGTTTACATAAATGTTGAAGACGTGAAATAATGAAGAGCCATGGGAGAAGAGCTCTACATCTTGGATTAATCAACAGTTTTCTCTGGCATTCATTCTTATCCTGGAAGCCAATGTCAGGGCTGCCAGGAGGGTTTAGAATGCAGCCAATGAAATATCTGAGAGTTGCCACCGACCCCAGCCTCATAACTGCACTGTAAGAGATCACATTGTTTTACCTGCTCATCTTCCAAAAGCAAAAACAAAACAAAAAAAGTATCACCATATAAATGTAGTGGCTATAATAGCACTGCCGAACCTGTAGGACAGCAAGATGGAAAAAAAAAAAAAGGCAGGGGGGAAGAGGTGAATTTGAGCCAAGCATCGATGAAAATCACAGGTTACCCAACTCCTACAGCAAACGCTCTCCGACGGGATGACCCTGTCTAGAACCACCTGAAAGGAGGTTGTACTGAGATGGGGATCGTCTCTTCTACCGTGCCTGTAGTGAACAGGACCAGAGGAAATGGCCGTAAGCTGAGACAAGGGAGATTCAGATTAGGCATTAGAAAAAACCTTTTTCATTGTAAGGGTGGTCAGGCATTGGAATAGGGTGCCCAGGGAGGTGATGGAGTCACCACCCCTGGGGGTGTTCAAGAGGCGTATCTGGCGCTGGGCGATGCTGGTTAGTGCTGCAGGGGTTGCAGCGGTAGTGCTGGGCGAATGATTGGGCGGGACTCGAAGGTATCTTCCAATTCTGATGGTTTTGTGACTCTGTGACCCGGCCCTGGTTTCGGTGAAGGGGCAGCGAGAGGCCGCAAAGCCGCAGGAGCTGCCAGGCCTGGGGCAGAGGGCGCGGGGGGGTCCCGGCCGGGCCCGGGGGCGGCGCTGCGGCGACACCACGTGCTGCCTTCCCGCGCCCCGGGCGGGCGGGTGAGGGAGGGAGAGAAACGGGGGGATCGCTGTGGGAAGCGCGCGGCGGCGGGAAGGGACGGGATGGGACGGGAGGAAAGGGGAGGGGGCGTCCCGGGACACTCACGCTCCCGCAGCCGGTTCTTGAAATTGGGGTCGCTCCGCCTCTTGCGGTCGAAGTAGATGCAGTATCCGATGAAGAGCGCCCCGCAGAGCCCCGCGGCGATGGCGCTGGTCCTGCCCACCATCATGGCGCTGCCGCCGCCCCCGCGCCGCTCCCGCCGCGCGGCCCGCGCCGAGCTCCGCAGGCACCTTGGGGCCAGCGGGCACCGGGAAAGGACCCCTCCTCGCTTCCGCTGACGTCATCAGCCGGCGGCGGCACAGGGCGCCTCCCGCAGTGCCTGCGCGGAGGCAGGGGCGCATGCGCGGGCGGAGGCGCACGGTGAAGGGGGCGTGGCTGGGGCTTCGGCGCTTGCCCGCGGAGTGCCCCGAGGGGCCGGGAAACCCCGGGGGAAGAGCTGCGGGATCGTCGCGTGCTGCTCTACCGAACACAGCCGCGTCATCCAGACCATGGCACTGAGTGCCACGTCCAGTCTTTCCTTAAACACCTCCAGCGACGGTGACTCCACCGCCTCCCTGGGCAGCCCATTCCAGTGTCTAATCACCCTTTCCGTGAATTAATTTCTCCTGCTGTCCAAGCTAAACCTCCCCTAGCACAGCTTGAGGCTCTGTCCTGTCATCCTGCCACTGGTTGCCTGGGATAAGAGACCGACCCCCAGCTGGCTACACGCTCCTGTCAGGGAGTTGGGAGAGAGCCACAAGGCCATCCCCGAGCTTCCTCTTCTCCAGACTGAAAGTCCCCACCTCCCACAGCCGCTCCTCCTAAGACTTGTGCTCCAGACCCTTTACCAGCTCCACTGTGCCCTTCTCTGCACAAAAAAAAAATCCACCCAAATCAAGGTAACGATTTCTACTTCATCACTTTGCATGTGAGTCGCTTTTTCCTACAGTCATTGTGGGTAATCCTACACAACTCCAAAACAAAAAATTCACAGATAATCTCTGCAGCAAGACCTCAGCTGGAGATGGATTCCTGGAACACAGGAATAAAATCATGCAGCACCTCTTGCCGCCTTCTGGGAAAAGCCAAATGCCCCAGAACAAACACCAAGACAACAGCTCTATTAGCAAACAAAATTTATGACACAACATTCTCATATATATATATATCCATCTTAATAACACTAATTAGCATTTTTATCTGATTTATTTTTATCAAAGGACTGTTTATTTTTCCCAGCTTTACTCCTAGGAATAGTTTTTAGTCTTTTAGGTTTCGTGCTCTTCTTTAATGGGGTTGCTTTTTCACCAACAAAAGAATCATTGGAGCAACTCTTTTCTTTCATCTTCTTCTTATCAACTCTGTCCTTGGGAGCACGAGATTGGTCTGGACTTTTCTGCGCTTTCCTCTTGTCTGCTACACGCTGCACTCGTATCTTTCTTCCCATCAGAACTGAGTTGTTGAGCTTCAGAGCAAGATGTACAGCATCTGTATTCTATAAAACCAGACAACGAGTTTAAAAGCAGCATTACCTCCAACTGATTGCCTTCAAACAAACAGTTACCTGTATCTGAAATTGCTAAGTGGGATTTTACAATGAAGAGCACTCAAATCACTCTGGTTAGAGAATGACACAACATCTCTGCTCAGGAACACCAGCACCCCCACACAGCCCACACACTGAGGCACAGACACTTGCAAATAGGCTATGAAACAGCTTACATGAGACACCAAAGTCTGAGGCAGAGAGACAAGGAAAAATTGGGAAAAAGGGCATTAGGCTGCAGGAAACAAACTAAGGAAAATTAGGCTGGGAGACTGCCATGAGAAAAGAAGTACCGAATCAAAGTGGAGAACCAGTAAGCAAACCAGCTGTAGGAGAGAATTCCACTCACATTTTCACATATAAGAAATGGGAGAACACTGAATTACACCAAACAAACTCATCTGTCCCTCCTTTAAGTCTTTACCTTAAGCTCACTTCCTTCACCCAAGTGTGTACAAAACCTAAAATAGTTTGTTTTCTTTCTGCTTCCACAGAACCAGTCTTCCAAGCTGCTATCACCATACACAACACTACCACTTAACATCATACACACATACAAACCCCAAAAAACTACTAAGAAGAAAACAAAAATGCTCTAAAGGCAGCCCCCAATTCAGGTTTTGAAGAACTCCCAGTGTGCTGGAGCAGGCTGTTCACACACACCTCAAAGAGGACGTAGCCAAAGCCTTTTCCCAAGCCCGTCCTCCTGTCTCTCACAACTCGCACTCCCACGACGTCTCCACAGACATGGAAGTGTTCCCGCACGGCGTCATCGCGGATGTCTGCAGGCAACACAATGGAACAGATGCCTCTTCAGTGAGACTCATGGCTTTAAAAGCCTGGCACAAATCAAATTTACCAATTCAGGGACACAAATATATTTAAATATATATTATCACATGAATACGGATAGTGGTTCAGAAAAATCCCAGCAAGCTGACAATGCTTTGTAAGACTTTATAAAGGACTATTTACTTTGACAGTTACTGATTCTCCAGCTCTGAAGAGTACAACATAAATCACAAAGAAGAATGAAGGCAAAGACTGAAATAAATTCTTGAAATTATTTCATTTATGGTTGTAACATAGTAGAAATTAAGATTCCTACTATACATAAGTTCCTCCTTATGCCAGAATTTCTTTCTAAGAATTAATGCTGATGATAATGAGCTTGAGCTGGCAGTTCTTCAACTGCTTATTGACTGAGCCATGAATTTTAGCTGAATGGAGGAGAAGGAATTTACAGTTTCCAACCACAGCTGCTAGGCAATTATTGTGATAATGGCTGGATGTATGAGCCTTTCTCCATCTCATGCCTAGGCGGACAAGTGTGATGTGCCATCACAAAAACACAAGTTATTTTCCTTTTTTGTATAGGTATTCTTCACACAATCCCCTGCCGTAGATATAAACACCTCTCTGCTGAGGGGAGGGGCTGAACTCAACAGTATGGGTTTAACTACAGCAATGGGACCTAGATGTGCTGAGAAAGGTCCAAGCTGCTGAAGTGATTTCAGAGCACAGCAAATCACAGAATCATAGAATATTCTGAGTTGAAACTGGCCCACAAGGATTATCAAGCCCAACTTTTAGTCCTGCCTGGACAGAGTCACTCAGACCGTGGCTCACAGAATGCACCAAAAGGAGAAGCCATCACTGTCCATCACTTGGAATTGGTTCACAAACAGGTATTGGTAACTCTTGAGAAGTTTAGAAAGCCATGACCTATGCAATTTAGGCATATTTATTTAAAAAACATGAAGCAACAACAAGAATTAAAAGTGCTTGCAATGCTACCTACAATCAACGTACAAGAACTTGACAGAAACTTACAAGCCCTTTAGGTGTTTCAATTAACAAATAAAAATTACCTCCAGCAAAAAGTATTCATCTGCCTAAATATGTGACCCTAAATACCAATAAATTAGGTAACAAAAAGCCTAATGTCAACTATCCCATAAATGCAAATTAATTATGCATATAACAACCCATTTTAGACTTACCATATGAAAGATTTCCCAAGAATACAGATCGTTTATTGTCATGCTAAAGGAAACAAGAGAGACAGGACAGTAAGTTACTTGTTATAGAAAAAACCAAAACAACCAAACAAAAACAACAAAAACCCCCATAACCAAATCACAAAAGGGGATTTCTAGCCACACATCTTACTTACCGAAGTGGTTTTAGATGCCGTGTCAACTCTGATGTGAAATCCACTAGCAATTTCTGTTCCATTCCTTTTGTGGTCAAAAGCAAAAAGTTTTAAAAGTGAAATAAGCATTATTTAATCGACCATGTCACTGTATAGCAGTTCCAAAAGCAAAGTTACTTTTAAGTTTGAACCAACATTTTATTCTGATTCAACCAACAGAGGGGAGGTTGTTTAAATTTAGCTATAAATCTACCTGTTCTACATCTTCAGCAGGGGATGAAGGACAAAACTGAGACTTACTCCTTCAGAGCCTTCTGGGCATCACATTCTTCCTTAAATACAACATAAGCATTGACAGACTTCGCATTCGGGTGCACCTTATGCCTGGAACACAAAAGGGACACGTTACTGCTCAAATCCTGCTGATGCTGTGCAATGCACAAGCACTTCTTGCTGAACACATTTATGCCTCTGCTTGTTCTGTGCACACTAACAACTTCATTTCCCTTGCAGGTCAAGCTACCCCTGTACATGCAAGGTACAGCCCATATATTGTACCCTGATCAAGCTTCCTCAACTCATAAACATATACAAAGAAATCAAAGACTTTCAGCATCTTCCTCCTTCCTGAAATGTAAGAAATGCAACCTCAAGTAACAAATTACTAGTACACAGAGCACATAATTTTTTATTACTTGTAGAGAAAACTTAATACCTTAATACAAAGGTAATGACATAAGTCAAAGAAACACAAAATACATAAAAAAGACTTAATACAGACAAACTTGTAACAACCAACACTAAAACATTGTTTAGGCCTTGAAAAATACACAAAATTCACAAGGAGGACCTACTTGATTGCTGCTACCTTTTTGGATATAGTATCCTCTGCTGGAATCTTAAAGATAAAAAAGCTTGAGTTAGGTGGGCCTAGTGTCAACTTACAACAAAAAATTTTTCTGTAAGACAAGGAGGAATTCAAGCAGGTGCCACCCAAAGCAACATGGCCAGTATTACTAGTGAGCAAATGACAGAAGCAGCTGGACCTAGAGATGGTCTAAAAAACCCTCAGACTTAAAGAGCTTGCCTTGACTTTGTCTGACTTGTTTCTTAAATTCCAAAAGGGTTATTGTCACCTATTTTAGTGAGTGCCCTGACTTACAACCAACATGTCTTTGCTACTATGATTTAAAAATAGGTGAGCAATGCATCAGCCAAAACAGCAATAACAAAGGCATTCCTCTTTCAGAGAACTTATAGCTCTGATCCTGGATCAGCTGCTGCTACAGGAAAAAGGCAACTGTGGTGCTCCTGGGGTAACATCTCCAAGGCTTTTTCTAATAGAAAAACCCACATACCCCAAACAACTTCTGAACTAATGAAGGTACAAGCCTTACAAATACTACTGCCCCTTAACAACAACGAATAATTTTGTTATGTAACATTAAAGGAAATAACATACCAGAGACCGGAAGCGAATGGATTGGATTCGTCCATACTTCTTAAAAAGAGATTCCAGTACCTGAACAGATGATATTACAAATATTCAGTACATTTTTCAACATAGTAATGAGAATTATTTTTTAGTATGTATAAGAAATACTATTCTTTCATGGTTTTATTTATAGGAGGTCCCTTAATGAGCTACTGAAAAATGCAAGTAATTCATAACTATTTCTGTGGTTTTTGTGGCAGCTTCTTCTTCTATAGATTGCCAAAACTGAAGTCATGTCTCCCACTATGGAAGAAAGTATAAATTTAACATGTTTTATGTAACGACCTGAAGCACTGTTTGCATACAAAATTAGTAGCAGAGTAACTTTGTAAATGCAGTTCTCATTTATTCAGTCATCTTTTCATTGATGAGAAACTGACCAATTCTGTTCAAGAAAGAGCTACTGCATCTACTGCTGTAGGAAGCCCAACTCTAAGAAACCAGAGATTGTCTCTAATGGTTTCTGAGAATAAGCACTATTTCCTACTTTCCAAAAGCAGTTCCAATCACAAGTGTGTATGGCTTCCCAGCTGGAAACAGCCCCTCAAACTGAGGACTGCTGCAACTCCTTTCATTCCTTCAGTGGACAGAACCCACCCACGTACCTGAACAGTACAAGTGACAGGCAAGTTTCCAACAAACACCGTTCTTCTGTCTGCTGTTTCATCAGCCACTCTTTTTTTCTTCTGCTGTTTTGCAGTAGCACCCGTAGCTGAATTAACAACACTTTTGGTGATGGCTTGAGAAGCCTTTTTCTTTTGCTTCGCTTTGTTTAGAAACAATTTTTGATCTTCCTCCTCATCTGCCTGCTCCAAAGCATTCTCTCTGACCAGAAACAAACAGGCAGGTTACAACTGATCAGAAAATAACAGGGGTTTTGGGGTCAAAGAACTGAAGCCTCCAAGATATTTTAACTTCCATTTGAAATTGTTATGTTCAACTTTAACTTTCAAACATTATTTTGTTTATTCTTCATTAAACAAACACATCTGACCATTCAGTAACATGAAAAACTATTTGCTGTCCTCAGGACACTGCATTCACTATTTACCAGGAGTAACACAGAAACACGTCAAAATTAAATTTGATAGCTTTTAAAACTGAAGGAAAAAACCCTCATCTTTTCATACTGGACCTAAGAACAGACTAAATCCTTCTCAGTATGTAGGAGACTGAGAACAAACCTCTGAAATGCTGCCATGCACTAACAAATCTCTTGCTATCCAAACCTGCCACAAGAGCATGAACAACGAGATCTGAAGGAGCCTCTGGAAGGCTACAGACATAAACACAGCAAACAGGTCCCGTGGGCCCAGTGCCAGGGACAGGATGAGGTGTTAGCCCTGTGCTACAATCAAGTTCACTTTATTATCCAAACTGCATTGTAGTGTGATCAGCTTCCAATCTGCTCTGAAGCACCTCGCTTCAAGTATTTAAGTACACAGAGAGGTTCTGTGTCACTGCAGAGGCCCAGAGGGATACAGACTGCTCACTGTGCCTGGCACCTTGCTTCTGCTGAAACCACCTCTGCTGGATAAAGCCAAGGACAGCTAGAAAGCATCTCCCTGTGCCAGACAGAACTAAGAACTAGATCCATGTGTTTTCATCTCCAGCTGCTGGATCTGATGGCTCTCTAGCAAGGCATTTGCACTTCACCAACGAGTGTTTCAAGAAGCTACACAACTTTCTCCTTCAGGGGAAAACTACAGAAGTTTGCACAGTCTTAAAAGTAATATTAAACACCAAGTTGAAGATGAGTAGCAGATGAGAACTTAATAAACTCATATTACGAGTAATGTAGATGCCGAGGGGCTTAATTTTACCATGAAATGGTGTCACCTACTCACCTCTCTGACAGTTTTTTCTCTGCTTCTGAACGTTCTTTTTTTCTGGCCTTCTTTGCTTTTACTGGAGGTTCTTGTATGACGGATGAGTTCTGGTCTTCTGACACTTTCTCCCCTTCTTCTGTACGCTTCCTTTTCTTATTTCCCTTTAAAAAAATGGCAAGAGAAACAGACTTGAAGAACAAAATTCCAGGAACGCCCCACAGTTACTCCACATACTGCAACTTACTTGGAGCGCCACTGCCCGAAGCCCACCGCTGCGGGAAGCGGTGCTGGCGCCCTGCCAGGCTCACATAGCCCCAGCCCGCCCGGCCAGCCGGGAGCACCGCCCCAGCACCCACTCACTCACCCCCGGCACGGCCACCAGCACCGGCGGGGAGGCGGCGCGGAAGAGGCGAGCGAGGGGCGCAGCGGGAGCCGCGGCCGGCCCGAGGCTGCCCGACACCTGCCCCACCACGTACTGCTCCTCCTGCTCCTTCTCCTCCTTGGCCGCCGGTGGGTGCCGCGGCCCCGCGCCGCCCCGGCGGCCCCGCATGGCGGCACCGAGCGCGGCGGGAACAGGCTCAGCCCGCGTCACTTCCGATGCGTGGGGCCGGCGCTGCTCCCGGGACCGCCCCCGCAGCCCTGCCCCGCAGCCGCGGGCTGGGAGCCGCTCCCGGCCACCGCGGGACTGCGCCTGGGCAGAGTGGGACCCTGGAAACATCCAACATCAGGACGAGATGGCCAGGTTCACGATGGGCATGAGGAGGAATTTCTTCACAGAAACGGTGATTAGCTATTGGAATGGATTTCCAGGGAGGTGATGGGAGTTACCATGCCTGGAGGGCTTTAAGGAAAGACTGGAAGTGGCCCTTAGTGCCATGGTCTAGTTGACATGGTGGTGTTTGGTCACAGATTGGACTCGATCTCAAGAGGTCTTCTCCAACCTAATTGATTCTGTGATTAGCGTGTGATGGGGCTGTCTCACTGATTTCCCACGACCCTCAGATCCAAGGGGAGCTGAAGCAAACCTGACAGCGCTTGGCTCTCTTGTTACACGTTTCATACACTTTTGGAGCTGCCACTGTAAGCAGCTGGGTTGGCACTGGCATCCAACTGAAGGCAAAACAAGTAACCCAGCAACTGACTGAAGGAAAAGTCTTGGTCTTGACACATGCACCAGGTTATCCCCCTGCCTTGCCTGCTGCATGCCAGGAAAGGTAGTGACCCCGCATGGATGAGGTCAGCCCAAGAGAATACACAAATCCTTGAAAAGGGGCAGGTGGCTGCTGCACGACTTGTAGTGGCTTTTCCAATCTGCCTTCACACAGAAAAGCAGCTCTAGTGACACAGGAGGGGCAAAACAGGCTCAACCATCATCCAGCCCATTTCAGAGACTCATGGCCACTGAAACTCTGCAAGAAGCATACAGCCTCCAGGAACTCTGCCTGAGAGCAAGTTCAATCCCTGTGCCAACAGGAAAATTCCACAGTGTGATGGGAACTACGCAGTCATACACAGGTATCAGTGGAGACTGCAAACAAAGGTTGCTGAGAGCACTGCAGAGCCTTCAAGTAAGGCGCATTTCCTCTCGGCATATGCTGGTCTCAGCTATTTCCAACAATCAGTTGTGAGGCAGACAAACCTGAGTCTGTTGCTCAGCCAAGGTTCCGAGAACACAGCAGGGGTTGTTTGCCTTGCTTTACCTTTCAGATCATGGTCCAAACTACGGGCACAGCCCACTAGGCACTGCTAGTGGCAAACTTCCTCAGCTGCAAGCAGAGTGCACATGCCAGGCAGGGAACTCACCCACGTGTAAAGCTCTGTACAGTATGTACCCTGGAAAGCAACTCAGATTTGACCCACTCGAACATGGGATAAAAAACTGCCTGGCTAACAGCTTTCCAAAGATACCTTCCTTTGTTACATAATGGGAGACAAGTGGTTCCATGAATCTGGAGCACACCATTTACAGACACACTTCACAGAAGAGGTGCAATGTAACACATTCAGCCAAATGTTTGAGTAGCCATTAAACTGCATCAGAAATACGATAAAAATTAAATAATCTCTGTATTAAGGAAAAGCAAAAATCCTATTTATGCAAAAACTTGACTTGGGAGCAGAGAGGTGACTAAAGATCCCTGTTTTAAATGAGTAAACAAACCCCCTCTCCCCAGATCAGAGAGTCAGTAATTGTCACATCAGAGCAAACATGCTGGCACTAAAACTGAGAGCTGATCAAGAACAAGCAGTGAGTGAAGAACTGAATTTGAATCTTGCTTGCCCAGATGTAGTTCCCAGTTACATTCATACCCCTTACACCTACTGAAACTTAAAAGCAGAACTGAACTCCTATGACTCTGATTCCACTAAACTTAAACAGATGAAAATATCCTCTAAGTAGCTTCACTGAAAATATTAAAATCACCCGTCAGTCTCAGATCACCGTAATTCTTAACACAGTCAATGTTTCCAAAGCTTACTTATCATGGTCTGTTACTGTCAGTCTCATCAGTAATCTGTCACTTTGCAGGTGTAGCAGTATTTTGGTCACCTGAACTACAGCCAGTAGTTTGTTTCAACTGGCTCTACCTTAGTGATGGGCCACACTTTTGCCTTCTGCTGAAAAAGAGGATGGATTTGAATTAATCACTAAGAGAAAAATTAGGCAAATGCACCTGCTCTAGCTTACCTTTATATAGCCATTACTGCACATCAAAGATGTGCTAAACTGATTCTGTAGCTTCACATAATTTTCATGAACACACTACAGTTGCTTAATTAAACTGTTAGAAACAAAATCAGGGATTCACAAACTATGGCATTTTATTTCAGAGGCCTTTGCTTACATTTGTACAATATATTACATAACTCTCCATTTTCTGCAGAACCTAATATATATTTTATAGCTTTTTTCTATAAGCTTTTCCTTCAATGTCTGTCAACAAATTTTTACAGTCCTGTACAATTCTGAATACTTTGAAACCATTTTCAATAAAATCAGTTATAACCTTAAGCGCACACTACGAAGACTGAAAATGCTTTTCTTAGAAAAGTCAAATGAAAAGGATTCTGACACTCTAGCATCTACAAACAAAATGCTTCAAATTCTTACATGTTGTATTGCCAGAAAACAAAGAAAAACATGCCAGCCCCTATTTCCCCAGGCAAAAGAAGTACACAGAACTACAATTAAAACAGTAAAACAATCTGTACAATAAAGTACTGTGTATTAACAGTGCCAGGTATTAAATAGCTTGAATGAACACTTCCGCAATATACAAATGTCTTACAAAGGTATAGAATTAACAGGAGAGAGCTTGGGATCCATTCAACATAAAATCAATACAAGTGAAAACATTTTGAAGTTGGTTTTGGAATTTGTACAAGGCATTTAAAAAATTAAACATCTACCACTCGGCTAGCTAGTTATTTTAAAAACAACTACCCTTTTGTGGCAGTGTTGGTGTCAGCAACCACACATTATAACCTCACACCTTACTCCCTCTTGAAGTCCTCTCCTTGAAGCTCGTAATAAAATAAGCATTACAAATGAAATATTTGTTGCTTTAAGGGGAAAAGAAACATTTACAAGAAAACACAAAAATATACCTGTTATAATCCATTATGAATAAATATACACTTTAAACTGGCTGAATACAATCTTTATACATTAAGATTTAATACAGTTTGTTAGCCATTTTCTTTCTTTTTCATAATGTATTTTATCAAAATTAAAAAAAAATACTGTTTTATAGAAAAATGGCAAAGTACAGTAGTTTCATTCCAATTAACAGGTTCTTAAAACCCAGAGTAACCTATTTAAGCCTAATTCAAACCTGTAAACATTAGTCAGTCTTTTTTTTTTTTTTTTTTTTTTTAAAGGAATCCTCATATTTGGTTATCAGGACCGATGTCAGACATCCTACTAACTGCAGGTTTTGAATAGATGTGCTTGACGTATACAATTAAAGCCACTATAAGGTGACTTAGCAGTTAAAAAACAATTAGCTTGTACAAATGAAAATATTTTCAATATTTGTCATAAATAAATGGAAAAATATCAAATGTTCCAGCTTTAACAAAATACCAGGGAATACTGTAAGCCTTACCACATTGATTTAGATCACCCCAACAACTATATACTTATTGTCCTGTCTCTACAGGCAGTGAACAGCCTCCATTTGCCACAGTGGAAGGCCTTCGAGTCACTAGACTTACAATTCCCAGACAAGTTGGAAACAATTATTGCTTGAGGAAAAGCAGTTTGTTGTACTTTTTTCTTCATAAAAGTGCACTTAAGTGCAAAGTTAGCTTGTCAAGAAACAACTTTAAATACAAAATAGTGCTTGTCTGAATTTTGTGCCACTGTGCAGTATAAAAAAAAAAAAAAGAAAAAAAAAGAGTGGCCCTCAGCAGCCATTAAGTGCAAAGTGCTTTGGCAAGTCCTGCTGTCACCTGCACTCAACTGACATTCCATTCTGTGATGAACTTGACATAGATGGTTCTGCTAACGTTAACATAACTGCAGCCGTAATGGAACTAGAGGAAGGTGATGAGGAGGAAGATGATGTAGTAGCAGCACCTGCACAGGAAAAGGAAAATACAGGTTATAGAGATTCATAAATCAAGCAATAAAAATGTTTTCCTGTTCAGCAACAAGCACTGATACATACTGACTCCAGTAACTATTGCCTCACAATGGAAAAGAAACAAGCCTGCACTGCCTGGTTTGCGCAGGAAACTCTGACAGAAATATGCAGCCGCGTGCAAGGCAGTGCGGCACCATCACCCCTTGTACCCCTGGGTCATTGACCCCCTGGATCAAGGGCCCAGCCAAAGGAGGCCAGAGCTCGTTCCTGACCCACCAGCACAGTCAACTGTTCCCTTTCTTTCCCACAGGATTCAGCAGAGGGCCTTGTCCCAGCACTGAATCTGCACATTTGCTCTGCTCTGGCAACCAAGCAGCAACTGCAATTCCCACCCATAACCCATGACCATGACCCATGTCACGGCTGTGGCCATAAAATCCTACTACACGTGGCATTTCTCAGAGAAAATGATCCTTTTAGCATTCCTAGAAGCAAGCACACTAGAACATTCCCTACAGCAACAGGTGTGCCAACTTCTGAAAGATCGGAAATTTAACTGGTCTCCCTTATATCATGGAATAAACCCCCTATCCTAAGGGGAAAGCACTAACTAGGCCCACAAGCAATACTACAGTAAATTTATCCCTAACTTGAAGAAAAGTTAGAAGTTATTAATACCCTTTGTTCTCTGCTTAGATATGTTTATTTTCTGTGTATTTTTTCCTGTATGAAATAGTTGTGCCTCAAGAGCATGAAACAGATTGCACACCTTGGTAATGCTCTCCTCCTTCCACAGTCACCGTGTATCTGATCCCTGCCTTCTAATGGTCATAAAGTAATTGTACACAGCGTTTCCCAAAACCCAAACAAAACCACACTCCTAATATCACACATCTCCCTACAAATTATCCAATTCTTATCAGGACCTTAATATAACATGCAATTAAGCCCTCTACAAGTAAAATTTTGTTTCCAGTGCTTACTTTCCCGCTCTTTTTTCTTTAAGCGCTTTCTTCTTCGGTCAATGGAAGCCACTTCAGATTTCAAGGACAGGTAATGTTTCCTGATCTCTTGCAATTTTTCTTGGAGAACTGTTATGCGCTCAGCACTAGTCAGGTTTTCCAAGTCAGCTGCAAGTTAAACAGTCTCTGTTAATTATTGTATTGAAGCATTTCCAAACAAATCTGAGTGTCAGTGAAGTGGGAAATACTCAAATCTTAGTGATGTGCTTTGAGGTAGCAGAAAACAAAGCTAAGAAACACTACAACAGCAGCAGCTGCTCCTTATCACCACAAATTTGTTCATCTTTACAAGATACTGCCATACACTCTTTGGGGACTTTTTAAGGAACTGGGAGAGGAAAAGAAAAATGCATTCCCTTCCCCATAAGGAGGAAAAGGAAAAAAAAAAAATAAGACAACTGATGTAAACATAAGGGCCGAAACTAGCTTTGAGCCTGTGGCTTTCAGTCCTTGCTGGAGCTCAGTTTGGCCCCTGACACCAGGAAGGTCAGCCTTGCCTGACTTGTCTTGGTTGTTACAAAAGAAGTAGGTTACAAAAGGAGTCTGCACAGCTGTGGGGTGGTTCTGGTGGACTCCCTGGCATATGTGCCATAAGGAATAACCATACAGAACCTCCTTGCTGGACATGGCCAGCACAGGAGCTGCCCCTCTGGCTGTTTCCAGCTGGGAGCTCTCCACAGCATGGCACACAGCAGTGGGTGGCACAGGCAGGAGAAACTCTCAGTTCAGTCCAGGGAAGCCACAAGGAAGCCACACTGGTAACACTCCATTCAAAAGCATTTAAGAATCATCACTGTGGGGTGCAAAATGCACTATATCAACCTGTAAGGAGAGCAGCATCAAAGGACTAGAAGCCACAACTATATTAGGCTGTGGGAAAACAAGGAAAGCTTGGAGACCCTGCGAGTGTCTGACTCTGCAGCAGCAGGAAATGTGTCAAACAGCACTCCACAGACCAACTTTGGCAAAGCAACTTTAGCATGTGGAGTACAGCCAAGGTAGAAAGAAAGGAAGGAGCAAAAGCCCTTTAAATGTGTTGCAAAAAAGTGTTCAATGAATCCCAACAGGGTAGTAAGTGACAATAAAGACCTTTTACATTACGTACTCCTGAGGAGCACCAGGAATGAAACTTGTGAAGAACTACTGCGAAAAATTACTTTTAAAAGTAGAGTAATGCTGAGATTCAGGGTTAAGGAGGAAATAAAAAAAACCCAAACCAGCAAAGTCAGATTCAACTTCTAAGTTGTACTAATATGACAGAATTAATAAGCCACTGATCTGTTTTTCAGATAGGCAAATGCAGTTTGAACTGCTCACCCAGAGGCAAACCAGTAGCTTGACTGAAACAAACACAGTGGAAGTTCTTAATATTACAAAAAGTAAACATGTCCTGGTTCACTAATGCAAAATGGAAGGGGAAAAAGTTACAAATCAATCAACCTAAATGTCTGAACAAGAACTAGGGAATGAGGAATAAAACAGCGAGGAAATAGCAACAGAAGCACACAGAGCAGATAATGTTCATGCCAGATTGACAGGTATGCACGACAACGAGAACAACAAGTCAGCTCAGGAGCCATATCTAAAAACAGTCCCAGAAGAGTGTGACAAATGCAGTTCCTTGTGCTGCAATTGCTAAAAAAAAAAACAAAAAAACCAAAAACAACAAACCCCCACACTTTTTTTTAAATGAGGATTTATCACAAACTTAAGCAAATTCTGAATGGAAACAAGAAAGCCGAAATAAAGAACATTCAGAAAGCCTTTTTACACTATGTCACAAGATGACACCAGGTGTGTTTTCAAGAAAATACTTACACATTTGAAAACTCCATTTGTAAACTTTGGGCAAACGATTATTCTGTTCTTTGAGATCAGACTCCTTCTCTCCATTTTTACCACATTTTCCTGGAGATTGTGTTCTTGTGAGTGATTTGGTTTGGTGAGATTTCATGCCAGTAGAAACTGATTTTGCTGACTGAGACTTGGACACACTTTCACCAGCAGACAGTTCGTCACTGTCACTGCTGTTTGCTGAAGAAACAAGAAGACATTGTTACAAAACAAAGCCCAAACTAAAGGCTGTCAGAAGCTGACAGAACCCCTGTGCTGATTTTCATACAACTAGAATTTATTTGACACACATCCTTTACTTTAAAACAACAGAATCCATCCTGGTGTAGCACCTTGGCTTGATGCTCTCTCCCTCCATCACTGAAGCACAAACCAGGTCTATAAACGGGGCCAAAATGAACCACATCTGCCTGCTTATGGGGCTCTACTTTCTCTAAGAGTTCACAAGATTGATTGTTATGTTCTATCTCCTGTTCACGTTTATTAACATCAATATGTAAAGCAGTATTCAATATATATAAACCTCTATCCCATTTTAGTGCTAACCGTTACAAACAAACCTTTGACCGTATTTTTAGGACATGTACAGCAGAAATCAGAGCAAACACACCCTTTTCTTAGCCTTGTGCCACCTTCATTTTAATTTTCCTCTACGAAAATCACTATCAATAATCTGAATATGTGTGACATACTCTACAATTTCCTCAGACATGATGATAAAATCTTATAATTTTGGAAAAAGATCTTTAGCTGACCCAAAAGAGAACTTCACCTCTTTGCCTCTTTCTAGCTATAAAGCAACAGGCTGAACAGAACACAGGTTTTCAATCAAACCACTCAAAGGAGGATAACAAAATAATCTATCTGAAAGACAAGATTTATGAGTAATGATTGAAAGGATGATTTTTTTTAGCATTATTAAAATAAAACTGGGGTGAAAACAAGCACAAGAGATTGTAATGCAACACAAGTCTAGCAAAGCAGTGGAATAAAGTGCCTAGGAAATCTGCACAAACTCCACTGCTAAGAGTTGTTTTCAAAAACACATTGAGTTTATATTTATTATGAAAAATGTATGCCTCAGTTGTACCTGCCCTGGGTGTCGAAAAAATGAGCCCTGAACCTCCTGGCCTTTGTAATCTGGTACATAAAGGTTAGGAATGAAAGGAGTTGCAGCAGTCCTCAGTTTGAGGGGGTGTTTCCAGCTGGGAAGACATACACACTTGTGATTGGAACTGCTTTTGGAAAGTAGGAAATAGTGCTTGTTCTCAGAAACCATTAGAGACAATCTCTGGTTTCTTAGAGTTGGGCTTCCTACAGCAGTAGATGCAGTAGCTCTTTCTTGAACAGAATTGGTCAGTTTCTCATCAATGAAAAGATGACTGAATAAATGAGAACTGCATTTACAAAGTTACTCTGCTACTAATTTTGTATGCAAACAGTGCTTCAGGTTGTTACATAAAACATGTACACAGGAGAAACTGAATACCCAAGACATGTAGTGTGAAAGAGCTTGGCCAACTGCTTGTTGGTGTTGGCTGGTTTAATGCAAAGGCAAGAGCTGAAGCTGCCACAAAGACAGTTTAACAAATACACATGAATTTTGCCAGAAGTTTTTTTGGGTTTTTTTTGCTTACAGCTGACTCACATTTTATGTATTTATTTTCCTTATTACATCCAGTAGCACCCAAAGCCTAACAAAAAGAGCACACACTAAGGACTAGGTGGTAGTAGCTTTTAAGTTTCACATCCTGATGAAAGACACAGGTTGAGGAAAAGGTGTAAATTCACCAAATCCAGGGGAATAAAGGCAAGGCTAAAAATGGTGTATTTGTTCTGCAAATTCAGTTTGTTACTTTAATTTCTGAGGTGAGGGTAAGAATAAAGATATGAAAGGAGGAGACCAGTGAAATGGAATTAAAAAGGATGAGAAAATATAAAAGGAGATCAATGAACATGAAAGACAGGTGGGGTGAAAGCAAATACCAGACCAGCAAGTACAGACTTTTAGTAAAAGCTGTTACTAGAAAGCAGGGAGAGAAGCTGGGAGAGAAAGAGGAAAAACACATGGCATATGCTTTTTATCCTTGCTTTAACTCATTTTTTACAGTTATCTTCCAGACTTCAGTCTCTAGCTGCTTCCTAGTATTTTTTTATTAACAGTGAATTGAAGCAGTAATTGATCTTGTTGTCTCTCAAACACGTGTGCTGATGTCTCCCTAAAACACCTCTGCTTTTATTAAGCTCCCTTACCCAGTACTGTGGTTTCTATTCCAATGAGCTTCTACAACTACTACAACTGCAAAAGCTGTATTATTTACTGTAGATGTAACAGCACAGCAAGAAAACAAGAATCTGTATTCTTTTGGAATTATTCTCATATTTGCTACAGGGTAGAGATACTAATCTCTAAAATCTCATCTTGCAGAAATTACAGAATATGATTTCCTTCAGGTCCTGGTCTCCCATCTAAAACAGGCAGCTATCATGATAAAGAGATACCTGTCCCAATTCTGCCATGTGTGAAATACTCACTCTTCTTGGCCTTCCCAAATTACACAATACTAAGGACCTCTTAAATATAGGCCCAGAAATAATACAAGACATTTAAAAACACTTTGGCTTTTAGGTAGAGCAGCTTCTTCATTTAAACAGGGCTAAGAATTCTGTGATGAAAACATTTTGTCCAAATACATTTTTTATTAAGACTTCATCTCCTACAACCAGTCAAACAAATGACACAGTACTTTCACACTTTTTATTTCACACTAAGCTGCTGTACTTACTAGTTTTACTCTTCTTTTTGCTGTTCACCGATGTTTTGTGGCTTCTTTTCTGTTTTTTTGAAGAGCTGCCTCCTCCCTGAGCATCTTTAAGTCTTTTTTGGCCCGTACAGACTATAATTGGGAAAAGAAATAAAAAAGAAACTGAAATTAAATAAATGCTTGCACTCCTGTGTGTTTTTCTCAGCCTCAAAAAAAACCCACAAAACACTTCAAAGCTTAAGTTTGTAGACAACAATGCAACTGTTCCTGCCTATCCTTAATGCAGCTCAGTTTTCTACTATTGACAAGAGGAGATGAAAGACAATGGAAAGAAGGCAAAGTTTCTTTGCACAGAGTGAACATTTACCATGACTATGAATGACCTTCCCATACACATCACCAGAATTTCTCTTGAACAACATGGATTTACTGTCTTTTTAATACTGCTAATTAAGTAAGAATACATTTATTTAAAAAGTTATCAAGACCTACTGGAACTAAAAAATGTCTTTAAAAGTTTGCTGTACTTGGAAGCTGTGAGAAAATAAACAAAGCCATAACCTGTGATCAGTAATTACATTAATTGAAGGTATTAAAAAAAAAAATCTTACATAATGTTAAAAAAGAGCAAGAAAAGAAAGGCAAACAAAAAACAAGGGAAAAATTCTACTGGTATTTGGGACTACAAAGGGAAAAAGTAGAAAAGGAAGATGGAAGAATTCTAGTACACCTGCTAAAAGAGAGTGTTTTAGAAGTTCTTCAAACGTTGTTTCATAACCATGTAACTTACAGATTAAAAAATGACCCCTGGAATAAAACAATTTAAATTAAGGAACCCAATTTTCTGAAACAGGTTACATGCTGAGAAAATCAGAGAGGAAGTTAAAGTCTAATGCATGTAAAAGTACTCCTTTACAACAGTGTAAAACTTCTTGCAAGTGTCAATAAACTACTTTCATATAAAAAAACCCTAACAACTTACACCTACACAGCTCTAAATTAGCAAAACAATACAGGTTTATTTATTGAGGAGTACACATTTCACCTCTTCCAAACTCTCTCCTTTAAGGAAACACATTTTGTTGCATGCTTTCAGAAGAACATTTCCAACAGAATGCTGGAAGTACCATACCTTTAAGGGCATTTTGAAAAAAAATAGCTGATTATTAGCCAGAATCTACTGAGATGAAAAAACCCCACTTCTTTCTCAGGATTAAAGCCAAAACATATTTTCTTCCTTTGTGTTCATAATTTTTAGCCTCTACAACATAGTAAAAGTAGCTGTACTTTTGATGATGTGCAAAACAGCCAGTCACTTTCAGAAAAAAGCTTTTGAATCTAGCCTGGCCAGCAGTTAAAAAGCAGACAGCAGTACAGCAACATCATGTGCACAAATGTTTATTATCCTCTGCTCTCTAGTGGTTTCAGGAAAGGAACTTCAATCTGAAAAATCAATATGAAAGTGAGACATAGCTAAAAAGGTCAATGCTTTTATCAGCTTGACTTGAATCTTATGAAGTTAATGTTCTAGAAAAATACAAATTAGAAATGACTGCCTAAGCACCCTAGCAGCAGGAGGGCTTTCTCCCCCCAAACAAACTACTTATAGAGAATCAAATTTTATGCAAGAAAAGCATCTTCTGCTTCTAAGGAAGGTGCTTAAAATGCTTCCATCTTGCTACAATAAATATTCCTTACACAAGCTATTACAGTTTGCTTTGGGCTTTTTTTGCCATATCCAGTAAAAGCTTCATCCTTTTACCCTTTATCCCTCATTGAAACCACCACAATTTCTAATAAAAGGCCAATAAACTTGCTGGCAGATTATATTTTACTCAGAAGATGATTATGCCATTTCCACGCATCTGAAATGGACAGCAGGCTACTAGTACCTGCAACAACTAGCTTCCCTGCACCATAACCATAACAGAATGAAAGCTCATCAGCAATGTTAGCAGTAAGAGCTGGTTAGGTTGGAGACAGCTCTGTTTACCCTTTCCTTTACCTTTTTCAGCATGCTCTGGCTCTGGTTGATTACTACTACTGGAGCTGACGCTGGCATCAAAACCTGTTGGAGAAATATTTCCCTCCGACTGGAGGTCCTGGAGCTCCCCTGCCACACTGTCCACCTCTATTGTACTATCTGTTTCACTTTTGATGCTTCGTATCTCTTCTTGATTTGGTGGCAGTGTCTCAGAGACAGTGACACTGGACTGATGTCTGCTGGACTCTGTCACAGTTACAGAGGAAGGTGACTCAGGAGTTGTAGGAGGAGTATTTAGCACTGAATTGCTGCCGCTGCTTGGAAATTCAACTTTCTTCTCACCCACTTCAGTTGGTTTTTCCTCAACAGGTTTAACATCTACAGTTGCTGGCAAAGATTTTTCAAGTTCACAGTTAGGCAAAGAAATACCTTCTTCTGTAAGAGTCTGAAGCTGCTCCTCTGCTGCAGCATCCTCAGGAGCAGCGTGGGGAGGAGAGGCAGCAGCCTCAGTATCAGAGTCTGAGAACAGCTCCTTCAGCGTTTTCTTCGGCCACTGTCCTTGGATACTTGACCACACATCTTTTCGATCCTTGGCTCTGGTGTTCTGAAGTCTTTCATCAGAGTTATTTAGAAGCTTTATTCTTTTCTCTCCCACTTCAGAAAATCCGGAGTAGAAAGTACTTGTCCGTAAAGATTTCCTTTTCTCCTCTAGTCCATTGTACTTTTTCGTAGTAGTGATTTTCAGTTTAGATTTGTCTTCCTCATCTTCATCCGAGGAGCTGTTACTGCTGTTTTCTAAACTAAGGGAGTCTTTGTTTTTGGACTTCTCATCCTTTCTATTTGGTGACACGGTCTTTAAGGACTCCTCTGCAACACAGTGTCGTCGTTTACCACGTTTCACTTGTGGTTTTGCTGTTTTATCCACTATCTCCTTTTTTCCATCCTTTCTCTTCTTTGTGGCTTCGTCTTCTCCATCAGAGTCACTATCTTCAGATAACTCTTCCATCTCTTTCCGCAATCTTTCAGGAGACTTGGATACAGACTTGGGCACTACTGCATCTGTAAGAGCTTTAGTTTCTTCTGGAAGGGATGAACCGCTCTGTTCTTTAAGACGGAGTTCATTTTTATCTTGGCTTACAGCTTCGGGCTGAGATTCCTCTTTGCCATCAGCATGTACATTCAGGGCACTTTGGTCATCTTCTTGCTCACTATCATCAGAACTTTCAGAAGCTAATTAAAAATAAATCCAAACAAAACAAAAACAAAACAAGAAAAGTTTGTCTTGATTCTGGTTACAAAGAATAATTAAAAAAAAAAAACAACTAAAGAAAATCATACAGATATGAAGACATGCTACAGGGATCTCTAGCAGTGTCTCTCTTAAATGGTACCTCGTAAAGAGTTCAAAAAATCATGGTATAATGGCTACATTAGAAACTAGGAAGATTCTCTGTTATACAGTATATCTCCAGGAATTTCTGAAGAGGTAGAGAAAGCATTAATCCATAAAATATGAACTTCTGCGTAACTACCCAAACCAGAAAAGGAAAGATGTCCTTACATATTTCTTATGGGTTACAAATACTACCATTATCTGCCTTTTTTCCAATGCCCAAAATATAGACATCATTTTCCCTGGAAAATCCAGTGTCTGAAGGACAAAACAACAACACACACATTGGATACCCTCTAACAAACCAACCTGATGATCAGCCTGGAAAAATAAAGTGAATGTAATACAGACAGGCACTTAGGGAAACAAATGGACAAGAAGAATGTAGGACAACTGCAAGAAAATTCAGGATCAGCAATAAAGAAACTAAGAGAAGATCAAAGATATATAATCCAGAAGGAATCAACAGCAATCTCATTCAGTGGGAAAAGATACAGATTCAAGGAGAAACACAGGAACTGGCTCAAATATAAATATACATACATACATATATATATATATATATATTTGTAACTCCTTGATTTGTAAAGTTAATTACAGATTAATTATCACACTAATAATAGTGTCATTGTAAATTGCCTTTTTTTTTTTTTGTTTCTCATTTCCTAAGGAAATGAAGCTTCATAGATTATGTCGATTGTTATTCTACCTACAGTTTTGGAACCCAGTGGCCAGTGTCATCAAAGATCAGACAAGTTGGAATGATTATTAAATTCACATAGCTTCCACAAAAGTTTGTGGTTACCCAAACTACCTATACCATATGTGATTTCTTTCTCTGGAGGTATGATCTCAACTAAGAACAAACAGAAGCAACTAGGTATTATAATGCTACTGTGGGAGCACAGTTCTAGCAACACCAGACAAGCATATATGAATAATGGGTCCGGCAGCTTAGGTAAATAAAAAAATTAAAAATTCAGAAATTAGATAGGAGGCAAAAACGCTTTGCTCTAGATCAAAAAAAAAAAGATGGCAACACAAAATGTAACTGACTATTGACACACTGAATCCACAGAAACTGCTGACACTGCTTTTGTTCAATGGTTATTTCTGAAGATGATGTTATAATTAGCAAGATAGACTTAAGTATTTAATTGCAGTAGTTGCTCTACATTTACATTTACTCTTGTTTAAAGGCTGTTTACAGAATTAGAAAAAGCTTTTAAGTACAATACCTTGTAGCCCATTAATGATAGAAGTAATTTCTATCGATTTAACTGGAGCTTGTTCAGTATTTTTGGCTTCAGTGCTGTCAAGTTTGGACCCAGTCTCTGGTGATGTGCTGGTGTGAAAGGGGGGTTTTGACAAACGTCGCAGTTTGCAGGGTTTAGGAGAATACTTCTCTTCCTTCTCTCTGTCAGTTTTATTCTAGGTGAGAAAAAAGATACAAAAACTCTTCTCATTTGAACACACATCTTATCACAGATTATAATTACACAATGCTTACAGTTATCTTAAACATTCAACCTGTAGAGGAAAGCTCTCCTCTTCATTTAAAGAACTACAAATACCTTTCTACACTCCATGCCAAGACCTTTCTATTGAAGACAGGGACTTTGTGAACACTAAAAGAAATGGGAAAACAAACATAAGCAGTGCTTTAGGAGTAGTGGCACTGCAGGATATGCCAGGGTCAGCAGTGGCAAAAGGAAAAGCTTCCTTCCAGCCTACTGTCCAAGAAATATGTCATCATCTAATTATCATAATCAAAATATCAGTTGTGAAAGAACAAATTTTTAAAGAAATACTTGGCAATAAAACTACAGAGTTCCATGCACATGGACTAGTCCATAGGTTTGCTCTCCACAATTAGGCAGCTCTCAAATTTCAACCTCCCATGTTGGCTCCCAACACTGACAATAACCTGTATCCTTCTCATTTGTTTTCTGTAAATGACTACATACATTTAATTTAAAAATCCGAGAAAGAAGGAAAGAAAGGTTTCCCCTCCTCACCTCAAAGAGAAAACCCAAAACCACGACGAAAAGAGTATCCATGTTTAAAATACTACAAAGTTGCTTTTCCTGACAAGCATTTACAGGCCAATCAAAAGGTCAGGGAGGGGGGCGGGGATTACATAACTATATATCAAACCAATGCTGGGGGCAACAAGAGAGAAAGGGAGAAAGACTACCTTTATTTTCTTTCGATGCTTAATTTTTGGTACATTTTTATCAGCTGGTCTCACTATCTTGTCTGCCTTTATCCATTCATCATACCTAAACAGAAAAAGAAATTGTACACATTTATGATTTTTGCAGATAGCCACACCACAACAGAAATTTAACTGAGGAAAAAGAGAATTAGTAGCTATATAAAAACAGAATTGGAATTTGAATCAAGTAATTTGTGTACTTCCCAAGCCTGTGAGGTTTCAGAGGATTAAAGTCCTTTTACACTGAAGGCGAAAAGTAAAATCCTCTATTTTCCAGTCTGCACAGAACAGCAGAAATCCATTTATGCAGGTGAAACAACAACTTGAATGAGAAATCTGACCTCTAATAAGGATACTTCCTATTTATACACTATAAAACCTTAACAATAAAATAAATTCTTTCAACTACATAAAATGCAACCACTTAATAAAAATAAACTCTTTCCATCCCAAGTGACTGCAAAGAGGTATCTGGTGTGAGTAACTCTTCAGAGTCACCAACTTTGAGTCACTGACTTCACAGTGACATTTTTCAGTTCCTTTTCTGTTAAAGGTTTCCATTTTGTATCAGACTGATCCAAGACAAAACCATACTACATAGCATCAAGATATTAACAACAGGCATCTTGTATTCAAGACTGGACCTGTTAAGTACAAATCTAAGACCAAAGAAGTACATTCTAAGTAAGAATATACTGTACCTATGGTACTGTGCTTGCCAGATTATTTGTGTATTTCTGAAAAAACTCAGGAATCATTTAAATCAATTTTTTTCCTCCCAATAAAAATAAGCTGCTTTACTACTTAAACTGTAAATTCAAGAACCACCTGCATAAGAAACAGTTCCATTAAAAATTAGTTTGTATTAACTTTGTCCTGAATGTACATACAAATTCTGATCCTCCTATGTAAACGTGAAAATAGAGGAGAAAAAAACAACTTTAAAATACCCAAAACCCCAAACCACACTCTCCAAAAAAAACTGGTACAAAATGAAGTTGAGCACAATCACCATGCTGGTTTCCAGCTGGGCTTACTCGATTTTACTTTCATACATGCAATGACTACTGATACAGTCCTAATTCAGCTTCTTTGCAACCACTGCCAATTATATCCATAATATTGACATAATTTAAAAATATTTAGGGAAAAACATGCAAGTTTACAATTTGCTTTCCTATGTATTATAACCTATGATCTATACAATGGATTTCAGAAAATAAATACTGTATTTTATAGCAGCAGTCTGAAAAATAGCTTTCAAAACAATTTGTTCTGGTTTTTCCCCCTCCACGTGACAATAAAAATCACAAAATCTCACAGCAGACCATGCAGACTATGATATACCAAGACTGCCTATACTGCTGCAAATACCACTGTCATTGTACTATTACACTCTCATTACCAGGTGAAATGTCAGTAAACAGGTTCAAAACTGAAATGTAACTCAGCAAAGTACTTGCTCAGTATGGAAAAATCCCATATTCTGTGAGACTGTGGGAAAGCCTATCTGAAGCAATCTTTCTTCAAGACAAAGACATGTTTTGCATAAGGAATACCATGAAGTGCCTGCCAAATGGATTTTGTGACCCAGAGAAATAGAGGAGTATTTTATTAGATCTAAATACATGCAGGAAAACAGCATAGGACCTGACAAACACATGGTGAAAAGCGGTGATTCTGACAGTGTCCTTTCTGCCTCAAATACTCTGCTAGAATACCAAATTCGTATTCACTCATTCTTATGCATCTCCAATAAGAAAATAATCTTCCTCCTATGCAAAGTCTGTGCACAGCCCACACTGTCTGAGATTCACAGCAACTGCAGTGCCTGTTGGGGCAAGAGCTGATAGACATGGGGGCACACTGAACCAAAGGAGAGAAGCGCAGAAGAGAATACCTGTACATACCACAGAGTCTTAAACACGGTGCAGGAGAAGCTGTGGTCACGCACGCCCTCATGCCAAGGAGCACAAATTGAAACACTAACATGTGACAGTCACAGTTCCTGGCCACAGCATATCCTGCTTTACTCCTGACTGCATCCAAAACAGCAGACACACCCTTCGAGGAGGCCACAGAAATCTCACATCTTCTCCAGAGAATCAGCTGCCCACACTTCACACCTTTGCACCACACAGATCCTTTCACAATTCACACGTTGAATGCATATGGTTTGCCTAAAACTGGGACAACTGGACCCCAGGCTAAAACAGATCCTTCAAAAAAGACAGACTCCAAGTCACAGTTGACAATCTGACCCTAAATTACATTTTCCTGCACTGCAAGACAGAGGAGCACCCTGAAAGCTGCATCTAAAATGGGGTGCGTGACTCAGACTAGAGCCTCTTTCTAGAACTGCTCTATATGAAAACTTACTTTAACACTAATCTTGCTTTAGAAGTCCGTTCGCAAAACAAAACAAACCCAATAATATTATCAAAAAAGTTCTTCAGCTCTCACTACAAGAAGCATGTACTTTCAGAGGACCTGGGTTGTTTTACTGCAGTACTGTCTTTCACATGTACTTGCTTCACCACCCTAAAGTGAGCAGATGAGTGCAGAAAGGAAGGAGGTAATATGGGAAGCTGCTCCTAGAACAGTTTACACAGATTTCTCCGAAAATGAAGAAGAGGTATTTAATAAGAAATTATTATTTACTTATTTTTTTACATCAGGTTTCATATGAAAACATGGAATGCTTTCATAAAGAAAATCCCCTTGCTTTACCGAAATGAAGACAAAGAAGAGCACCTTGCATCAGAGTATGTACTGATTCTATTACACCCATAGGCACTACTTGCAAGCTAAAATGCACCACAACACAGTCTCAAGAGATTGCACTGTTGATCTTCCACAGAAGTACTAGGGGAGAAACAAGGAAGAAAGCATGCTTCTCCAGACCAGATTTATACTAGCAAAGGTACCACTTTCTCAGGAGGACAAGTGACCTCAAGGAGCTAGCAAGCCTTAGCAAATTCACTGAAAAGTTCCAGTGTATTATCTGTAGCTGCTAAAAAGGGAGAATCAAGTATTATTTTTGGCTGTGATCAAAGAAAGGAGAAAAACTACTCTGATACCCAAATACTGGAATATTAGATGAGGATTCTAGTTTGTTTAATTTATTTTTTGGTTTTTTTTGAATAATCCCTCCCCTGTCCCCCCATGACATATATTACTCTCTGGGGACCAAAAGTTGGCTAAAAGTTACTTTCAGTGGTTGACTGTTAAGTATAAAATTTATATATGAAGTAATGTTTCAACCAACTTAGAGAGAAATTTCCACTTTCACATGCAGAAGGAAAGAAGTGTTGAAAATAGTAAGTCTTAGCTTCAAACATTTGAAACATTCAAGAATAACGTATCTTGATGTTTACCATAATGATACACAGTTTCAACAATCTAAATGCTTTTTAAATATGCACCCTCTAATTACTGGGAATACACTGCAGAGGAAAGGCATCTCAAACACTTACACAATGCACTTTTCTTTGCACTGGCATCTGAAGATTAAAATTACAACAGAAGGAACTGGCACCATAGGCCCCAAAGAAGTTTTAGTTACATATAAAGCATACATAATTCAGAACATTACTGGTCTGTGACAAGTCGTACAGTTTCTCAGTATTTCTCTGCTTTTTCTGGTTAACACATGGTAACATAAGCAGGTCCCTCTAACAGGGTAGATTTTTACCATTCCCTCTCACTACAAGTCAAGCTCCACTGAACACTACCATTCAGAGAGCTTTATCAGAGACACACATCACCTGAATCTCAGGAGCTAACAACAATATCCTTTAGCATAATACTGTACAGCTTCTGCACTTTCTAATTATTCTTAAAAAAAAAAAAAATTCAACAGTTCTCAGTGTCACTGGTTCCAAAGCATTTAAAAAAAAAGCCCAACTAATTAAGATGAGTATCAAGTTTACCAAACTTCATTCCAAGCACCCTAAGGCACGGGAGCACACCCATACACACACTCTCAATTCCAGACTGATACTGAAATTAACTTGTGATAAGAAACATTAGTAGTTATTTAGTATTTCTGCTCAAACTTATGAGTTTAAAGAACAGGCCATTAAATGGCATACTTGACCAAAAGGGGAAAGTCAACTTTAAGGAGGAGAAGAATGACAGAATTATAAAAAACCCTGCATGACTAGAAAATCCTAGTTCAGTTCATCCCCTGTACTGTACTTGTGCCTGCTTAGTAAACTACAATGACTAAGGAGAGGAGGGAATTGCTTCCCACCCAACTAAGGCAGTTGGCTTTTCCAGGCTGTCACTGACTAAAAGCCAAATCAAGCTATTACAGCATACAAGACTAGTCTTCACAATACTAAATTATCGAAGTGTTTAGTTGCTGGCTAAAGGTGAGGCTTACATACTGTTCTGTCAAATCCAAAAATTTAAGTAATTAAATTAAGTAAACATAAATGAAAAATTTAGCCACTTTAGCAAGAGTCCACACACAATCCCACAGCTAAATCTCAATCACTGATGTATTTTTTAGTGAAGAATCCTACTCCCTCTCCCCAACCTTTTCAGAGGGCTCTTTTAAAACACCAGGTAAAAATATATATTCAAGTCCTGCTGCCAGAATGACCAAACAACCAACACTCCTTACTTTTCAAATGAGTGCAAGTTAACTAAAAATGCTTTTATTATCAAACATATCCTTGTCACAGAAATAATGCCTCTGACATCAATCTGCAGATTTGTTTAAAATGCAGAGTTAAAAATTTAGAATCTTGATTTCTCCTTTAAGAACTGGGATGATGGAATCTCCAAGGTGAAGAAGACTCATTTTTGACTTCTCATTTCTTCAGATTTGAAGTGGCACTGCTCAAATAAAAATCTGATCATCTCACCTCACAGCACAGATAATAGCATGATTATTTGCTCAAAAAGAAAAATAACTTCTACGCTTACACGTGAATTCCAAAACAAGAGTTTAAAAGCAAGAAACCTCTTGGAATAGTACACACAGTAATCTTCAGTGAGTAGGATGAAAATTTCAGCAACTTGCACTCCAAGGGAGTCCTCCTCAATACGGACCAGACCAAAATGCAAGTCACACCCCAGCTCCCACCTTGAGTAGGCTGCATTTCCCCTCGTATCTTGACTTCCCAGCCCACTATGCTTAGAGATGTTGCCTGAAGACAGTTTATGTCAGATCCTATTCTTGTAGATCAATGTAGATCAAAATTCTACAGAAGATCGGTATCAAAACCGGCAAGAGCGAGACTCCTCCTTGGCAGTAGCTCAGGTGCGTCTGGAAATCACCGGGCCTCGATGCAAAGAGGTGAATTCAAGCAGCAAGAGAAGCATCTCACTTCTCTGTTACCTTTGCTAGCAGATCTTGCTAGAACTGAATAAATGACATTTGTCATGCCCTCCTGGTCAGAGGCAGGATGCTCAGATGACAGATGAAGGGTACTTTCAGCTTTCAGCTGAAACCCCAGCTTTCCCAGAAAAGGAAAAATAAGTAAAGAAAAAAGTACATCAGACTTGTCTCAGACTTGGCAGGGGTGGTGGTGGGGACTTGCAATTATTTTAGAAGCAGTAATAAAGTTGAAAAGCTAATAGTTAAGGACAGTGAGCACTTACACTGAAACTGAGGAAAGAAGCAGACATGCTTATAAGCTGCTCAAAACTTTTAGTTTTCTCTACTGTTTTCAAAGTTGCTCCAAGTTTTAAATGGCAAAAAAGAGGTCTGAAATAGCAACAGAAATACTTCAACTTATTTCTATCAGTGCCAGACTAAAGACAATAAAAAGCATATGCTTCTCCCTATATCAAAGAAAGCATAAGAAGCCAATAGGCTAAGAAGAGACTTGCTTGGAAGATTAGGGCAGCCTCAGCAGGAGGTGGGGTAGGGAGCATAGATATCAGATCAGATGAAATGCAGTTATTTCCTGTGCACTTATTTGCCACTAAATTTTGTTGTTTTCCAGTTAAATACCATACTGCTGGTGTACTCTGTGCTTCACTGACAAGAGTGAGTTCACAGCCTTAGCTACATGCACTACTCAGATACCGAATGAGAGAAAATCGGCTTAAGAGAGCCAAAGGAGGAACCTGAAATGAGTGACGTGTCACTTGCATGGGAAGTTCTAAAAGTAAGATGAGGAACAAATGAAGCCTTCTTTGAACAAGTCATTTAAAGATGATTTTCAAAGTAACTAAAGTCCTGCATTTATATAGTGTTAAAAATCTAAGTTTCATACAGTACAATGACCTTCACAGAACACCAATACTGAAAGTTTAGGATTCCAGATGTCTATTAATTTAGTTTTTAAAATTCATAAGTGTATTTGAGAAGTAATTCAAGAAGTAATCACTAACTAAAACTCAAGTTACCTCACGTTCCATCCACAGTAGTGCACCAAGTAAAGGACTTCTCCACCTTCGATGTCAGAATCTTTAATACTAGCTTCATACATTTTTTGATTTTTCCCTCTTCCATACCGCACTTGGACTTTCATGCCTGGTGGATAGCATTCAAACTCTTCTTCCTCATTGTTATTGTTGTCTTCTTCCTCCTCCTCCTCCTCTTCCTCCTCCTCTGCTTCTTCTTCATCTTCATCTTCTTCCTTATTCGTGTCATCTCTTGAAAGGTTTAAAAAATTGTAGAGTTAATATGAGATACTTCATAAGCTTTTCAGTTCCAAACCACATATATTGATAAATATTGTGGATGCATTAGAGACTGGGAAACAGGAGGCTCCAAATATGTGAAACTGTACTACAGCTGAGTAATATCAGCAAAATAGGATACAGCAACATACACAAAATCCAGTGAATGTAAGGTGCCAAAGTGACTAAAAGAAAAAAAAATCCATCAAAATCTGTATGAGCAGAAGTTGTTCAAACTCATCTTTATATGATTCTTGCATGCAGTCTGTTGGTTAAATATAATTTTCTCACTTAAAATAAATTCTTTTCAAAACAGAGAAAATTTCCTAAACTCCATTTTTCAACCTACAAGTTTTACAAATGCTTCTTGAAACTTTCTTCTCAAAAAAATCCTTGCTTTACTACAATAAATAAACTCTATCTCAACAGTTTGAAATTGCTGCAACCACAACCAGATCTTGGACAAAAAAGGTCCCCAACACCTTATGTGACTGTATTAGCAAATTAAACAACCTGTGCTAATTTATGACCTTGTCACTCTTTGCCAATTACACTGAAAGTATACTAAATATGTCAAACTTGCATCTAATCACTATATAAATACACAAGCAGGTGTTCACTGCTTTCAGAAGTGAGCTAATTTTGAACACATCTTCAGATATTTTGGACCAATCTTCAGAAGCAGTAAGAACCCATTAATCTTACTTGTTTCAGTCAATGGTAGCTATGGGCTGCTCAGTTATCTGAAAATTATCTGCAATCAGCCTAAAGAGACAGATTACATTACAAAAGTTAAAGGGGGAAAATATCTTTTAATCTTATTTAGACTTATAAAGCAGTATTACTGGCCCTCATATCACTCTAATCCCACACCCTGTGCAACACAGAACAGATTTAGTTGCTGACTAAATTCACAACAACTTCAGACCACAAATAATCCAAAAACCTAATACGTGGAAGAGGTAAGTTTGGATGTCTAGATAAGAGAACTTAAGTACTGCTCCAAGTCTGATTCACACTAATATTTAAGTTAACCTCACAAACACAAAAGTCTGTATTAATAATCTAACTCTTTCCATAACATTTTCAGTAGAAAATACTCAGATCAACCAAGCTACTTTCTCTCTGCAAAAGGATGCTCCTTTGCAGAAGTAGAACTGCAGTATTACTATCTAATTAGCTAGCAAAAGGTAGTTCAGAACAAAAAGCTAAATTCAACTGTAGTATAGCCACACAAATTTAAGGAAATCACTTTAGAAATTAATGTTGCCGTGTACACACATACGCATAGGTCCACTTAATATAAAAATAGACATATGTATGTACATACAAGTGCATACACAATGAGAAAAAGGCTAAAAAAATCCCTTTTTGTCTATTAAGTACATGACGTCAAAGATGACATATCTATTCAGGTATATATGGCATGGACCACAAAGTTTAATTCTGGAAGGCCAAGATTTTAGTTTTTTATATTTATATTTATATATATATATATACACACGAAGTCTTGGCCTCCCAGGAGACGGACAGATAGACAAAACTAAATACATTCAGTTAACTACTTTGCTAGTGAAGTTAAAACCACTAGAGTTAAAAATGCAATGTAAATAAATGAGCTTTGAAAGCTCACTTATGGCAAAATTTACTTCCCAAAGAAATCAGGAGAAAAGGTGCCCAACACTCAGATGAAAAAATCCTGACTAGAATTCCACAGTTAACAACAAAAAGCACCACTCAGTAATTTAAAAGATTTTAATACTCTCTGCTGCACTAAACAAAAACGCCAAATTTCAGTTCAAGAGGTATTATCATACAAAAACTAAAAAAAATTTGTGATCAGAAGCAGAGCTACCACGGCTCTGAGAATAAGATGAGCTTGTGATTTTTCCATTACTAAGTACACTTCAAAACTGCAACAAGCCAAATTTTGCCTTTTTTCGTTTCCTCTCCAAGATGTAGGGGCACAATCCTTGAATGCTGTCTGCAAAGTGAAGTATGCCTGTGCCAGAGATTCAGGATTTTCCAGACACTGGCACCAGTGGCTCTTTGACAGCGGAACAAATTTGGAGTCTCCCTCATCTTAATCACCCTATGGGTTTCTTGGTGTCCAAACAGATACCCTACAAAGACTCCATGACAATACCAGAAATTGGTACCATCTGGAAGAGATGTGTGAAACCATCATTGTGAAGGTGAGTAACTTGGATGGTCAAGGAGATGTGAACAGCAGGCTGTACATAGGCACAGGGCATGTCAGGAAGCAAAAGCAAAATGGAAGCAGAGATGGCTGCAATTAAAAAGTGTTCTAAGGAGTGACTTGGTTAGAGATTATAAGCTTAAAATTTCAGGAAACCAAACAGAAGCAAAGATAGTTCATCATTTTGGAGCAGAAAGAAACCAACACACTCATACAGCTCCTGGAAGAAAAAAACAACCAAACCCCCAAAAACCAACAAAACCCCCCAAGAACATACACCAACAGTTGCAAAGAAGATACTGTTTTATAATCCCATAAATAGCTCTAACCTGGCAGTGCAGACATAGGAGAAGCCATGACTGCACACAAAACAGAGGTTTCTAAGAAGAAATTATGATTGTAGGCATCCAGTATGCACAGCCATAACTTCATTAGTCCATGTATGTATGCATGAGATCACTGGATTTTCTTCAATGCTGTTTAGTCAAAATCCCATTTTCAGGGAGGGCATGGGGAAAAGGTAAAACAAAAAAGAAACAAACAAGCAAACAAACCTCTTGGCAGCAGACAGTAATTGTCAACTTAAAACCAGTACCAAGCAATATCTACCACAAAGCTGCAACAATGTGAAGAACCCAAGCAGCAGCTGATGAAACAAGGCAGCTGCAGATGTGCATACACACTGCACAGAGACACAACAATACCCGTGTAACTCTGTTCCAGAATCTGAAGTTTTACCAGAAAGCTTATCAGGACTCCAAACCATTTCAAATTACAACCACTGACTAAAGAGAATACCCTCACCCCATCTTACAAATATATAAACCTTCAGAAGCAAAAAATAAATGAATTAAAATGCAAACCTATTTGTTAATAAAGTAAAACCATTAAATATATTGCTTATCATTAGTTCCAAATGACAACGCAAAATCTTCAGAAGGCTAAAACTACACACACAGGTCATTCTCAGTCAATATAAAGACTTGACACCAACAGGCCTATAATTAAGTGTATTAACAACCAGATGTAGTTAATAGATGAAACACTGCTGCTCGTACACCACTCAAGAAAATGCAGCATCATGCAGACCTCTTTCAACCCACATTCTTGGCCACTAAACATGAGCTGTAACAAAGCCCAGGTGAAACCTAAGAGACAGTGTGATTTGGAACATTATATCTGCCTCCTAAGATCCCTGTTTTGCAGCAAATCTAGCCCTACTCAAAAATACACTTCCCCTGACACACCAAACTGGTATACACAGCAGGTGAGATGGCATATGCAAGATTATTTTTTTCTGGGGTTGTTCTAAAATTTGAGGAAGCAAGATTATTTCAATTATTGGCTCAATTAAGTAATTACAGTTAATTGAACCATTAACAGAAATAAACTTTAGTATAATTGACACCTGAAGTTTCGGAATTAGCTTCTATATTTGTTTCCTGCTAGTTTTTTCCCCTTTTTCTCATCCTAGAGCATAATTTAACCTCTACTTCTTGTAATTTAGAGCTGAAAGATGTTCAGTGTCTCTTCATATTCTCAGTCACAGATGTATTAAAGTGACCTTAAGTTTTAAGGCACAGAGGCCATTAAGACCTTTACTTATACCATGACAATGGAATCTCATCTTCAATTACACAAAGTAATAAACCTCCCCAAAAATCACCAGTATTTGTCTTCCCTCTTGTCCTGGTTTTGGCTGGGACAGAGTTTATTTCTCCTTGGTAGGACAGCACTCTGTTTTGGATGCACCAGGGTGGGGAGAAAGTGAGCCAGTGGTTGCATGGTACACAGCTGCCAGCTGGATTAAACCACAACAACCCCTGAAGCCACAAAGAAAATCTGAAAACAAAAGCCCCATGGACTTCTGTCTGCACACAGAAAATTGGAATAAATGCAGTTAGGATCCCCTGTTCCAAGGGAAGGAGAGGCACCACCTTGATCTGAATCACACCTGAGTGTAGTGCAGTACACTTCAATCATGCAAGCACGTACTCCGTAAGCAGCATGTTCCTCTGCTGCCACAGACAGGTGAGAGGACCTCAAGTTACTGCTTCTCATCGTTCAGCCACGTGTTTTGAAACATTCCTCAGGAAGACAATGGGTGGTTCCAAAGTCTGACTGAAGAGTACAGCCCTTCCTAGTTTTACAGCACTGGTTCACGTTCAGCTTGGAAGTACATTCAGTATTTGATGAATGTGTAAGGACTCCCCAAGTCTCACATCAGTCTCGGTGACAGCTGCCGTGGTTAAAAACCTGCACAGTGACCATCTGCTACGTAATATGTGATGGCACAACCACTTCTTCCAAATCAAAGACGTCTCCCTTCCATTCAAGACACAGAGCCAGTACATTTACACTGCCACTCTACAATTTATTATTGTGTCATTTGCAGCTTATTGCTGTATCAAAAGCAATCATTACATGTATGTATGTATCAGTCTGTATTCTATATTAAGAAAAAGAAAATCAATTAGACTATTTCTTGAAAACATGACTTCCTTCCTAATACAAAGATAGCTGAAATACATAAATAGAACACACATCACAAATGAGAACATAGAAATATATTCCTATAAATAAAACTACTAAGTATGGTTCTTAGAAGCATATTTTTGCATACACACCAACCATCTAAGATTCTGACCATATGTTTACACTACACATGCACTGAACATGACATATTGTTCTCCCTTTTCCCAAGCTAATCAATTCCACATAAACCTGAATCAAACTGGAGAAAGTTATCTCAACATGTAGTTCTCAACTCTTCAGAAACTAAGAGAGATGCCTTTTATATCAAATATTCTACACTCCAAAAATTCTAACCTTCTCACTACCATTTTATATTCACCACCACAAAGCTCTGATCTGTCATTTTAACAGATAAGGAACTGAAGAAAACATTGCCTTTAACAATGTCTTTCTCCCATATGTGAAATGGAGCTTCTGACTCTTATACAATCCCATGGTAAACTGCTTTCAGAAAATCCCTAATAGGTGTTACCAGAAAATTTAACTCTTGTACAGAAAGTTCCAGCAGCAGCACAGGCACAGCAGGTGCTCTTACCCCACAAGGGCAATAAACCTTAGTAAAATCCTTCACATGAAACACTGCCCATCTTCCCTAAATTCTAAATTACTGCTTCTATTAATCCTAATTCACTCCTACTGCTTACAGGAGGGGAAATGCTATTAGTGCATGAAAGATACATGTAACAGCTCTAAGATTAATATTTTTCCTTTGCAAGTGTGTCTTAGGTTACAATGTAAGATGTAACCAAAAGTATGTGTTCTATCACCAGTTGTTAAAACCATGTGGGGCAGTGTTCTTTATCAATTTCCATGACACATCCCTGGTAACTCCCTCCAGGAGATACCCTCTGTTAATGGGCCTTCCAGCCTCACTGCATGACTCATAAAATTACATCACCCCATTGTGAGATGCTCTGGCCAGGGGGAGGAACCAAGCATTCCTACCTGGATATAATCTGAGGTTTGGAACACCACAGTCAGGCCCTTCCATACTGGGTTCCCAGAGGACAAGAGCTACACAGCCACCACTGGACCTTATGAGGAGGACCAGACCCTTCTATAGGATCACCACTTCAACAGAACCACATCTATCACCTTAAGAGGACTGCAGCCATCATCAGACAGCTACCACCACCCTGACCAACACAGTGTTGGGTTTTATCCTGACTATGGCAGTGTTTCTGTACAACTGCATTTATTTTTAATTTTCCTACCAAATTGTAGTTCTGATTACTGGTTTGCTTTCCAAACCAGTACAACATGAATGAATGGATGATAGTCTTGAAAAGAATTAAACCAAAGAGTAAATGTTTAGCATTTTTGCCTTGTGATATTGTCAAAACATGACAGTACCAACTGCCAGAAAACCACACCACAAAGACCTAAACCATCAGTATCAGACAACCAGAGGTGTTAGGTTTCTAAAGCATGAAGGACATTTGTTCATGCATTCCTAGAAGGAAATAAAAAAACCTAGACAGTTTTCAAGAACAAGAAGCAAATTCAAGAAGATTCATAAGGCCAAAGAAGGACTTGAAAGTCTGATGAGCAAGAACAAGGTAAGACCCAGAGATGGCAGCCCTTCCTGGTGTTAAGGCAGCACCTCAGCCACAAGAAGGAAAATACAAGAACAAAACCTCTTGCTATGTCTACGTACTATAACTAGGATTCTTAAAAGAATTTTGCCTGAGCACCTCAAAAATTCAAATACTACCCATATACAAGTCAGATGCCAATTTTTGTTGAGAAGTAAAAATTACCCAGATTCTCAGCATTTAACCTTTTATTTCAGTATAAAGTTCTTGACAGTGGTCTGTTCCAGGTGCTTTAGAGCAAAGTGTTAAACCAAAATAAAATACAAAACCAACCAAAAAAAAAATTCTCAATAAAAACTCCAAAATCAACAAAAAAACATGGAGTCAAATTAACTACCTGGGTAAAAAAAAAATCTTAGTAATATTGGTTAGCAAGCACTTAACCTACACTTCAGTTTTCAAACTGCACCTACTATGAAATTTTTAAAGACTTACCTTTCATTTTATTAGCTTCTACTAAAAACCCCACACCATCTAAAAACTCCACTATGCTCCTGGCCTCAATCTCTTTGGAACATATTCAATGCTCTATATTGTTCCTTGTGTAGAAAAACATCTCAGTTCTCAATTTGTGGACATTGACTCAAGTGCTCAACAAGTTAAAATAGTTAATATTAGATGCTACAAAGGAAATAGCACACCAACTCTGCAATGCTACATTTGCAGATCATTACTCCCACAACATGAAGTTTGCAGGAACTTGTGAAGAAGACAGATTTTAAACTTGCTTCAGTGGCCAAGTATAAGTACTTTTTTTCATGTTATGGAAAAGGACAATTTACAAAGTCAGTTTTGTAAAGGACCCTCTGGCACAGACACATGGAAAATAACACATTACTGGCTTTTTTTAAAACTTGTTTTAATGACCACAAGTTGCATGACCTGTATCTAGCTCAGGTATCTATCACTAGCTCCAGGCATCCTCCACTAGCTCCAGGCAAAAAAAAAACAAACAAACAAACACCCCCCCCCAAAAAAAAAACCCAACCAAACAAAAAAAAAAAAATCAAAGCAAAAAGCAAACAAGAAAAGCATATACAGAATAAAGGGCAAGGTGCCCTCTGAATCTCTACTCACTGCACAGATACACTGTGAACACAGAGTAGGCAAGAAACTGGCACTCAAGGGAAGAAAGGAAGAAAAAGTTGAGTCTTTCTTCCTCTTAATCATATTGTTAAAGTCTATGTGGGACCATACAATTCAAGTGGTAGCAATCTCAAAGGTCTGAGACATGTGGCACTGCACAGAGAAACAAAATGTGTAGAAAATTAACAACCCTGGCTTCCAGTAGTATTTCCTGAGATCTGGAAGCTGAGAGTTACATTCAGTCCTCCCAAAAAAAACAGTCAGCAGGAAGAAACACAGAAGTTTTTCTGTCCTCACGGTTCCTTGTGTCTACAGACAAATAAGCTACATGAAGATATCCAAAGTCCTACAAACATAAATGCAAACAGAAAACTCTACAAGTCTACCTTATGTAACATTAGATTTAATTTGTTTAGCTATTTTGTTAGGACTGCGAAGGACAGATGGTCCATAACTTTAAGAAAGTTCCAGGAAGACATTTTAAATACACCAAATAACAAAATTTCGGTCTGAATTCCACACTGATGTATTCTGATTTGATTTCAGGTGTTGTGCGATCAGTTTTCTACAGCATTTCCATCTTTGTATAAATTCTGCTACTTCTAATCCATGAAGTTGGGTACAAGGAAGTACAACATCTAATACAATGCCCCACAAAATTCCTTTAAGCCTTTATGGTATAAATGCTAAAAACATTGTTTAGCATTTAGGATGACAGCGACATTTTTAAAAGCTCTTTAAAGCAGATACAAGTGCATTTTGTACTCCCTACCAATCCGAGAGGGTAGAAGGGAAAAGTAATCACGCCAGCAGTGCTACTGCTTATGAATACTTACAATTAACTGCTACGTGTTCCACTTTTGTAATTTAAAGTATTCCTTGAAACACAGCATACCTCCCAGCAATGACCACATCACCACCTACACCTCTTTTTAGAGTTATGCTTCCTATTCTAAGCAATTCGTTACAATCTTCCATGAGTCATAATAGCAAAATACTACTTAGAACTGGGATGAGTAAAGAGGAGCAGGGGGAAAAGAATTCACTCAATTACTATCAGGTGAATTGGGAAAACTTAAAAGGAACTAAGTATTTTCTATAGATTTTTGTTGTTTTCATAAATAAAAAACTAGGAACACTCGTAACAATTTCTGATGTCATAAGTAACACAAATTTACATGAATAAGGATTCAAAACACCCAAACTTAAAAAAAATAAAGGATTACTGAAAAGCAAACGCATCTTCTAACTTTTCATGTACCACTTACTACAGCAGCATGGCAAGCATTAAGCCACCCAACTTTTCAGGTATATAAATAAAATACCATCACAAACATGCAAATACACAATTTAGGGAACTTCAAAAACTGCTATTTTCTAAGCATTGCAACGTTTTCCATCTATTTAGTTCTATATTTTGAAAGTAGCATTGTAAAATCAGTCATTAATAATTCTGAAAATCTTGCAAACCTGTTATAGTACAACTCACCTAGTTCACCTTAAAAATTGCAAATGTTACAAAGTCCAGCAATTAGTCTTTTAAAAAAGAAAAGTTTATAGGACACAAGTGAAATCACATCCATAGAGAAAAGGCTCTTTAACTGAGTCTAGGTAAATTTGATTTTTCTGTATTCTGCATTTCTGAGTTACAGAAATTGCCAGCGAAATCTCACTGAAAATATTCACGACAAAAATATTTTACAAAAGGATAATGCCAGAATCCGCTAAAAATATCAAAATCCTTAATAAAATTTAAAAAAAATACTATTAATAAAGAATCAGAAATCAATATGCTAAACTATGACATTCTGGCCACAACTTTCAATGGGCCAGAAAAAGCTTCAAGAGCTAATGATATTTAGACAGAAGATCCAGACAGCTGATCTACTAAACAACAAAACTTCTGCAATGAACAAGGGAATTACTGGTCAGGCAACACATGGTATTAACTACAAAAAATCCCTACAGAATCCAACACATCCCTGATCTACAGATTGCTGTGAAAGTATAAGGAGGTGTCATCTGCTTTTTCTCTTGTAACAGCTTCTCCCTTAAGCATCTGTTACTGGGTTTTATTGAAGACAAATACTGTATTAAAAGAGATCTTCTATCTGACCTCTAAGGGCAATTTTTGTGTACTTAATACTTGAAATCATACTGTATGACGGTTTTAATTATAAGAATACAAATTGTTAACACACTGGGGATTAAAGAAGACTATATTCTGGTTGTATTTTTTTTGTGTGGCTGCTGAAAAACACTTGAGATTTTTCTGCACTGAAACAGGAAAACCTGCCCATTCCATAAACCAAATGATACCCACACATCCATTGATTAGACAGCCCTGAGCATCCCTATTATTTCAACCTCCTACTTTCAAAACACCTGTCTGAAGGTCTGCACAAGAGATTCCTGCCAGTACCAGGCCTATTCAACAGCAAGGCTGTTTACCTTGCGATGCAAGGTGCTTCCATCTTTTCCTACGTTAACACAACACCGTCCAAAAGCAAAAGCTGGAAACCACAAGTTTGCCATATACTTGTACCAAAATCAAGTAAAAAATACTGCTGGCAATGACTGCAATATTTTTGTAATAAATCAAATAGTCATCTATGCTTTGTATCTTCTGTTCTCACTCAGCTTATATTTAGGCCTGGAACCTGTAAAACTTAAGCTGCCTTTTCTTTTAATAATAGGTCAATGAACTTCAATGAACTAACCACAACACAGTTATAGACACATCGGTCTCTGGAAGATACGAATCTCATTAACAACAGCATGTCTGATTTGAACTTCAAATTACAAGAGTAAAATTTAAAAAACACGTATCATACATCTTAGATCTGATTAGAAACAGCATAACTTACCCTGATTTTTCTTTTTCTTCAGCATCCGCATTTACTGTAGGATTTTCCATTTCTTTAATCTTCTCTTCTTCTTTATCTTCCAGTTTGGTTTCATCTTCAGTTTTGATTACATTTAAGTCCTTTTCTTGATCAGGCTGAGTAAACACAGAATCTGGCAGGTTTTTCTTGTTTCCCTAGGATAACAAAACCTTTAGTTAACTCACAGGTGTAAACAAAGGATTTAAGAAAAGGCAGACAAAACTCACTGAAGTTTTAAGAGCAAAACAATGCTACAGTGTGGGGCTTGTCCTAAAATTACAGCACCTTTGCTGTTTTTCCTTCTGAAAATCTTAGGCTAAACCTAACAGAGTTTAAAGCTGCAGCCAGTGTCCTAGCCTGTTTTATCACAATGATATAGGCAAGCAGCTCTTAGACCTGGACTGCAAAGCAATCCCCAAGGTGAACATTTCACAAAGCATGTTTTCACTGGGATGCAGAAATACCAGTACTGGCCCACCTGGCATTCCTCCCAGAGAATACCAGCAGACAAATCAGGGCTGGCTGCCACTTACATGCAGAAGCATTTACAGTTGAGTTGCCCACTGACTTGAGAAGCCAGACTGCTTCCACAGCAAAATGGGAGGCCTGTACAGTGCAGCACATCAGCTTATTGCCCTGAACTTCCTTTGCTAAAGCCACTGAATCAACACTGGATTTCGAAAAGCTATAAACATTTGTCTCTCTGGACCACTAAACTACATTAGACCATGTGTACATCATATGGCCCAGGTCTTTGAAGAGCTTCATTGGTTTCACTGGAACACAGAAGTAACAGCAGTATTTATGAGGGCTTACATGCATAGCTAAATGCGTAATGAAAATATCAGCAATGCGGTTAGCTGTGAGCATGCATTACCCAGATACGTATAAAGCTGGACACTAATTAGTCTTCATTTCATTCAGGAGGTCCCCAAACAAGCGAAATGCTGGAGCTGCTTTCTAACAAGTCAGACATTTTGACATCATGACTCCCTAAAACAGGCACCTAGGGTAAATATAGCTCAAATGTCTTGTTCTGAATTAGGTTTACAGTGAGTTTTTGTCTTATTTTAAATCTACCATAGAGATTTCAGTTTTTGTATTAATTCATGGTTATTAACACACCAATTGACTTTACAAGCAAGATACAAGACAAATTTTAAAATATATTACCAGAACAGAGGGCTTATCATTTTCTTTACTTTCATTATCATTCTCAGCTAACTTTTTTTCTTCTTGTTGTACTACTGATACTTCCTCCTGCTTGCGCTCATCCTTGTCCACTTTTATCTCTTTTGCATCCTGCTCTGGTTCTTCACGCATCTTCAATTCTTTTTCTTTTTCACAGTCTTTACAAGGCTTGTTTGTCACTTTCTCTGGCAATGCCATTTGAAATTCAATGTTAGCTGATGTACAATACTCTTCAAAACCATAGAGATATCTAAAAAAAAAAATCGCTTGTGATAAGCAAGTCTGACTCGGGAAGGAAAATACTACTCAGAGAAGCTAGAGAAGCTAGACATGGACAGTAAGTTTAAAGCCTAAAAAACTGTATTATAACCAAAGAGTTATGGATTTCATGTATATTACCCCTAGCACCGCACCACTTCAGTTCACCGTAGTTTTAGCACAAACTTCATAGCTTTATTACTTACTTTCTGTATGCACATTTAACGTTATATCCTGCAGCTGAATTTAATACAGGGATTCCAAGATCTTGATAAACTTGCTTCCACACCGCTCCACTTTCAATCTGTTAAAGACAATGAAGTCATTGTTTTTGAATTAACTCACTGACAAAACAAACCAAAATTGACAAACTTTACAGCTTCAGAAAATAAATGCAAGTAATTTCCTCTGATCTATAAAATTACTATTTATAACACACACGGTATTTCACTATAATGTAAACTGTAGTCTAATGTAATTACTTTAAGCAATTCAGCATTTCTGCAATGCAACAAGCCCCAGCAGGCTTTCCTCTCCAGGTTGCAATAAAAGAGAGGAAAGAAAATATAACTATCAGAAAAATCAGTACATCATTTTTATTTTATATTTAAAGTAATTCTTAACTATCAGAGCTAGAATTTTAACTCAATTGGAAAGAAAAAAATAATTCAAAGCATTAATAATACCCAGCTCTGGTAGTACTGCACCAGACATAGTGCCTACCAGTCTTTCATTATGTCCTTAACATGCCCGTTGGTGACAAAGTTCCCTGATGTGCTCATTTCTAACCATCTGTGAAGGTAAAGCAGATGTACTGCAATACCCAAGTACCACATCCTGTCTTGTGTATCAGAAAGGTGTCACTGCACAAACAAACCTCCTCAGCTGACAGGCTACATTCATGGGAAGCAGTTCAAAGCACAAACAGAATCTGCTTGTCCGTGAATTCCGTATGTTTCAATTATTCCTCCCAAGACCAGTGTCACTAATCCCAGTCACTAAATTATTCTTTATACTGCCCAGAATAAATAGAAATTAAGGGTCTCACATCAGACCTTAAACAAAATTGCTTGTCTTTGAGATTTTACTGAGCACTGACTCATTCACTTGGAGGTAACAACCTTATCAAACAAACATTTCTTGAAATATTACAAAAACATACATTCTGGCTAATTTTATGCAGCAATAATTAAAAATGCTGGGTAGATGTATAGTTTATTTAGCATCTAAGTAGTTTCTGGTTCATGCTAAAGCATGGTTTTTAGAACTACAAGGTGTCTAACACAGCCATAGTAGAAAACTTTTACACATCTAAAGGTCCTCTGTTCTTTATCACTACTTCCCAGAGTAATAAATTATGTCACAACAACAAACAGCAACCTCAGGTTTTATGGCTCTGGAGTACTCATCATAGTAATACTCACGTTATCAAATCCTCCAAGCTTGTGTACAAGTCGGAATAATTTGAAGAGATTCAAATTTCTATATCCTAATACAGGTCGTTTGTTTATAGGAGTCCCTGGGTATCAAAGACAGTTGTTAGGGTGTTTTGAAGTATTTTTTTCAGAATAACATGAAATACACATCATATGCACTATTATTAAATACAGTATTGTAAACCTCACCTCCTGCACCTGGTACTTTCTTTTCATGAAACTAAAACTCAAGAGTGTTACTTACTGACTAGAGGGAAAATGGGTTGTGTTATTTAATGCATATATATACATTCTTCCATACATTCCTGAACATGCAAATTTTCTTGCTAACTATATTATAAATAATTCTATTTCACCCTCCGAAACAATTACACCTAAAAATACAACAGTCTTTTCACTGCAATTAAAAACAAAAAAATCCAACTCAATCCCCACCAGGAGCAATCTCACAATGCTTCAAGAGCCAAAACCTCCTATGCTACTGTACTAGCAGTAGCTATCACACAGTCATCTCTTGTAAACTCATTTCATATGGCATTAATAAATATACTAATTTAACTACTTATAAGAGCAACTTAAAAACAAATACCCTCATTTCTGCCTCTACAAACACTGCACTTTTCTTGCAGTGTATAAAAACCTGGGAAAGATTTAACTTAATGAATGGTATTGACTTTTAAAAACATCTCAATCCATGGATAATATTCATGCCCTTAAGCAACTGAGATTCACACAACAAAATTAGCACAAAGTAAATGCATTTTCAATGACCTAAAAGGTGTGTGTGTCTTGGTATTTTAAACTTATTAAACTGAGAATATAAATGAACATGATTGAGAATATTGTTTGATTATACACACTCTAAGTACGCAACAGAAAATATAGTACCATATGTGCAAAACATAATAGCATATATACTTAGATACATCCATTTACTTCTGAAAGCAGAAACATGAGACTGCATTTTAGAAGATGAGTCAACTGACAGACTCATCTTCTAAACAGTAGGGAAGTCAGAAAGGATGAGTACAGTTTCCCCATTTCCAAAACAGTACATCTAATCACTACTAGTTACCAGACTCAATTTTTCAAAGTACTGCTAATTAAAATGCCTACCTCTGTCTTCCATGAACTTGTACAATTGCTGAAGAAAGTTCTCTCGTTCTTCAGGAAACGGCTCTATTTCCTCCTGTTTAAAGCAATGCATGCAAGAAAATTGTCACCATTTTGAGTTACAGTCCTTCATGAAGAAACAAAAGGCAGTGATAATTTAGGTTTAAATGTTTTAAGTTTGTTTTACTGTAGTCAGCAACAGGATACTGTACTGAGAGATACATGCTCTCAGTGCTATGCCACATGAAATCAAGTTTTATAAACTAGTGTTTCAAAATATATAAAACATTGACTGTAAACATACATTGAAGCTGGATTTTTGATTGATCACTGAAGTATCATAAGTATCAAGATGTGTTCTCAATTTCGTCCATTTATGCAGAAAGTCTGGGAGACAGCACTATTAATGATCAAGAGATTATACCAGAAATCTCAGCTCTATTTCTACTGCAGTTAAGTGACTCCTTGGTTCCTGGATAGACTATGTCACTTTCAGAGATGAAGTCAAAGAGAAAATGGTGCTTGCACTTTCTTAGGAGTTCTAATCCACTGCACTGGCAAATTGCAGCCAATGGCACTGCATGAGAACTGCCATGGGGTACCAGCTGAGCGCGTGCTGAGCAGGATCAATCCCAGAACTGAAACAACAACGGGTATTTTGGAAGTTCAGTTCATTGCACTAATAAACCTTTGTATTAGATTTACTTAGACTAATACACAGTGGAGTTTCATAACAAAGCACTATGGCTTACTTTATAACATCTCATAATTTCTTTTGGAAATGGGGCTTGCCACAACTAGTAGCAATATGGTATTAATATATCAAATTCTGAAGAAATTCTGATAACTGAGCTACTGCAAAACAATATGCCAAATATGAGTTGATTATTTTTTAATACTACTTGTAAAGTTTCCAAAAATAACTAGTTATTCAGTAATCTAAACTATTTTTCTTCAGTGTATTTTCATTCCACGCTTATAATTTCCAATCTTCAGCAGTCTCCTTGTACTAAATATTAAAGCTTCACCTACCCTGAAGCAAGGGAACAAAACATACTGTCTTTAAAGTTGTACCAAGACAATTGAGAAAACAATAGAAATAGAGTATCATTACTAAACAGAACTGGGAAAAACAAACACACACAAACAAAATTGAACCCCAAACCCTCCAACATCTACAGAATCTATTTAACAGAGAGATGGACAGTTGAAAATAAGGTCAGGAAAGGCTGTAACTAAAATCAGGGAGTAGGGTTTTTTGTTGTCCTGTACTTCCTCTTACCCATTAAATGCACTTGGATGACATTAGAGCAAACAGGCAAAAAAATAAGGAACCAGTATTCACAATATGCTGAAACAGTTGCCCTTCACGTTTAATTATCAAGAGAAATGCAATGAAAATATTCCAGTCTTGCAAAGCCAATGCAAGAGGAAAGTCTGTGTGAGGGGCATTACATGATGGGCACTTGACACCCAGCATACCAGCAGCTCAGAGCAGGCTGCTTTGATGGGCTGGGCAGAGAACTGCAACCAATATACTAGAGATCCTTCATACAGGGCAGGGGCACCAGGAATCAGGCACATCTAGCCCAATTCTTCACTGACAGGTACAAACTGATGCTGCAGCTCTGCATGTAGTACAGACAAAAGCCTAGTCAAGAGCATTCATATTTCACAGGACATGGAAAACAAATTACTTGAGTGGAATAACTTCAAAATTGTGTAATTTTTTTTAAATTTTAATCTCCCATAGCAGGTACTTGGAAAGGACTTTTACCAGCTACTGCTCGATCTTGGAAAAGAGATCATGGAGCAGCTACTTGGGTTTCCCATGTTCCTCACCAACAAGAAAAAACTTGCCATAAGACATTAGTTCCACAGAGCATTTAGGGGAGGGGTGAGGGGTGTCACTGAACAAAACCTTCAGAAAATTCAATAAAGTTTTGAAGAAGGAATGTATTCCTTTTAAATACTGGGGGAAACAAGGAAAAGGTGATGAAGAGGCTGAATAAAACACTCATTTCCCACTATACAATCCAATGCCTAAAGGGTGCTCCTTTGTCTTTAATGTGATAATTCAGAGAGGCGCCAGAATGGCAAGTGAATGAATACTCCTTATTAATTTTTCCAATACAGAACAAAGGAACTTTTTAAGAAAATGTGCTAACAGGGAAAGCTTAAGACACTGCATGCCTCTGAAAAGCATTTACACTTTCTCAGAATCTCTACAGAGTCAGCATATATTATACTCTACTAATAATATATGTTAATAATCTTTAAACATATACAGAATCTCTTAATCAAGTTAGACAACAAGGTTTCCTAGAGAATGGTATAAAGCAGGCATGTCACACTGTCGTATTTGCTTATTTTCAAGTTAGACAACCAGAGTGCTAGCTGGTCACTCTGGTGTCTCTAATGTATCTGTCTATGCTATAAGGTAAAATAAAGTGGCCTCTACACAGGATAATGACATCCAGGAAAACAACAACATGCTTTTTAGAACACAAAATTCACACAGTATTATACCACAGCACTGGAAGAGAGGGTCTTTGACAACTCTTTTACCTACCGTCAGATTCCATAAACTAAAGGAAGGTCAGTCTCTTTTTGCAGTCTCTTCCATTAGGGGAAAAAAAAAAGGCAACTACTCTTCTTAGAAGGTAAGTAACAGAGGATTTGTATGTCATCTATCCATATAGGATGGAAGCATGTATACAGATATGAGATATAGAAGCGCATCTATTTATCTACAAAATTGGGGAATTGGGTGTGAACACATATATAGGACAAACATCTCTATTTTTGAAGCCTGTGGTGACATTTGTAAGAGCTTGGCTTTTCTGATTTTTGTTCGGGTTTATGGGTAGTAGGACCACATGGATGGCCTGAGTGCCCCCAGTGAGAACTTTTTATGTCCTGGGAAGCAGTAGAACAACCTGCAGGTGGATGACAAAGTCCCAAGAGCAGGCCCACAGGTCCTGTTTGAGAAGAGATGCTGCTTGACAACCAGGAGGTTATAGGCACAAAATAACAAAAACAAAGACTGCCAAAACCACTCAAATATGGGTAGAGAGAAGACACACATGACACCAACTATCAAGGACAGAGAACAAGAGAAAAGAAAAGGGGGGAGAAAAAAAATTTTTCTCTGTTTTAGAAACTTCCTAGTTCAACAAGTGACTGAAATCACTGTTTACTGGATAAGATATTATCATAAGAGATGATACACTAAATTCCAAAATATTTGTCTGAGATGAAATCTTTATGTCCAGCACATGGAAAGACTAGCTCAAACAATCACACGCAACTAAGAGAAGATCAAGAGAAGGTGTCCAAAGGGTATGAGGTCAAATGTTTACAAATGCAGTAGCTGAAGGCTCTGTATTTTTCACCTAGAAGTAGTGTGGGAACGATCACTATACAAACATTATGTGCCATTCTGCATAGATACAAGCCTATCTACATGCATCATGTTCGTAGCTGGACATGCTGTGAAAGTTCAGAAATTGTGTTGAGCCCAAGGAACTATTCCTTGCTTCTCAAAATACTAAGCAGAGCACAGCTCCTTGCAAACTTTTAATCAGAGCTGGATAATCTTCTGAGAGCTTAAAGAGGAGGCAGAAAGAAATTATGACCATGGAGAGGTGCACTTTTGCAATCTCCCAATACATTTTAAAGAAATTAAGAACTGAAAGATCAAACACTATCTTCTGGTATGTCAGAGCCACAGTATCCAGGGAGTATGTATTGAGAGAAGGACCTTAACAACCACTGAAGACTCAAACCAGTTCAGTTTCTTCTTTACAATATTCCTCACTAATAGGAAATTGAGTCTGCTACATTACTGGCACTTGCTTAACAAATTAAGAGAACAGCTCTCAAACTCTGGTGACAGAAAAAGGGATTATGGGCAGATACAGATTTAGAGTACCACAGGAAGGTACAGAGAAGTAAAAGATTCAAAAGCCTCTCTTTCAGCCTCTTAGCCAGCTGTAAAATGAAATTCTTTCCAATAATTTTCTTCTTTTCTCGACTTCATTTTTTTTCTAAACAGGATGCTGGGAGGAGAGAATGGATAACTAGAAAACCAAGCATGAGGTGTGGGGACTTCATATTTCCAGAACAAAAAAGAGAAAAGTGGAAGTGGAGTGCATGAACTAACACCTTGACTGAAAGTTCTTTTGCTTCTTTACATCAGAGTAGCTAGAGACAGCTTGTGGTGAAGCAATTCTTCAGCAGACGAGGAAAAGAGAAAGTTACTCAATAATGCCTATGTTAACAGTGTTGCCTATGTTAACATGCTAAATGTTCCCTAATGTTAAAAAGGCCTACTTAAATATATATGGCCAGCCTAATTTTTATCAGCTGTGTATCTTCGCCCTTTACTAACTACACTTGCCTCTTCCTCACTGCTGTTATCCTCCTTTTCTTTTTCATCTTCTTCCTCTTCTTCAGCTTCACTGCTGGAGCTGTCTTCTTTCAATTCTGTTTTCCAGTTACTAGGAACAGTTCTGCTTTTACGGAATTCAAGTGCTTGGTCAAAAGCTGTAAAAGAACAGGCCTTTGTTAGCACTGCAGTAAGTTACCAGTTTGAACAAATATTTCAATTAAAAAAACAGTAATCAGGGGTGATGGGGAAGAGAAGAAGGAAAGACTGCTAATTAACAATTCCACCACAAATTCAAAGAACCTCAACAACCACTCCATGTTGTCCATCCTTATTTGTCTTATTCAGTGAAACTGGCCTGGTGTTCTCTGCACAGTAAGCCACTCAGTGCTTCACTAGTATTTTTACCATGTTAGCATCTACAAACACAAACAAGGATCTTGTGCATAGAGCATATATCAAAATTTAATTGAGAAAATCCCTATTCAACAGGTTTACACTGCAGTTTACATATACCAAAAAGGGAGAGCAAGGGGGAAGAAATAATTACAAGCTAATTTTAAGAGTTTCATCACACAAGCTTAAACTTCCAAATGCACCCACAATTCCAGATTTTCAAAGTTCATAAAGGCAACTTGCTTACAACTACTAGGGCACTATTGTGAGAATAATTCTAAAAAGTTCTAAAGAAAAGGAAAAATATTAAAATAATGTACAGAATCAATGTGTGCATCCTTTGTTTGGCATGTCTAGTCTTAAAGTCAGTGCAGAGCAGGTGGGGTGCTGTTTTGGGGGGTTTTATTTAGTTAGGTTTTACTTGTTTAAAAAACAAGTTCCTCTAACTTTTTGTAAGCGTTCTCCTTCAATTTATTATTTTGTAAGAAAAGATCCTATATTTTAGCATCTTTAAGACATGAATCAATCTGCTACAGATTTAGTCCAATTCATGTAACTAAGCAAATACATACAAGTGTTTTTCAAAGAAAGTTATTTTTACCTTGTTTTAACAAAGCGTCAGGCTTTGGTGAAGTTTCACTGATTTCCCGGACATCTTTTCGTGGCACAGAAACACTAAATAATTTAGAAAGTGTTAAAAAAAATTAAAATATATTAAAGGTAAACTTACAGTAATACAAAGCTACCATAAGATTGCTAGACACACATAAGAAGCATATGAAATGTATCTTGACAATTCTATAGTTTTAAGTCTGGTACAATATTAGTCAGTGGATTAAACCCAAAATTTTTACACTACATTGGTGAGACTATATGCATTCACTGCATACTAAAGAAAGCATGCTACTTCCACAAGCAGGTAGTTTCTGGAATCTCCCATATATGTAATACTTTAAACTCTCACATTAATTTAACATCACTTTAGAATCCTACCTCACTTAAATATAAATGAGTATTAGTGTAAATTGTCAATCTGAAATTAAAGACTTCCAAATTGAAAGAACAAAGCACTTTCTGATTCCTCCTGTGTCTATAATCAAGGAAGCAAATCTGAACTGCAGCTCTGGGGGACTGAGGGGTGTGTATGTGCTTGTGAGCACACATCCTATGCGTGTTCCTTCAGTGATGTGCATGGATGCCTGAAAGACTATCAAATGGTAAAGCAATAGCCTAGACTTAGTAAGTAATAAAACCACAACAAAACTGTCAAATATTCCCATATCCTTTCTGCAAAGCATTCTGTTAAACTGAACCAAGCACAGTATCTGCAACTTTTAAAATAGAAACTGAAACCTGGGGAAAAATTCTATTGTTGTGAGTTTAAGAACATAAAGTTCTTTATTCTGTTGCAAATACCAGACAGTCTGGTTTTCTGTTTCTCTATGCTTTTTCCTACTTTGAGCAGCATTACAGCTCTTTGCAAGGAGCACAATAAGATGCAGTTGCAGTCTAGACTAAGATAAACATATGCCTTACTACGTTCAAACAAGAAAGAGGATTTCTGTGGTGCATGTGGTGTGTGTGCAGGCATGCACACATCCCCACCGACCCTTCAGTAGCTGGATAAACTTACAGCCACATCCCTGAAAAGTAATGCTCTATTCCAACCACAGCAGGAAAGAGTTTCTGGCCATTTTTGAAGTCACATAATAGTGCTGTGTTTGCTACAGTTTTATCAGTGAAATTAAAACTAAGACAGATTTATGCACCCCATTACTAATAATGGCTAAATTCAAGACTAATTTCATTGCAATGTAGGCTGTTAACAGTTTTTTAAACATTAGAAAAATCTTGGCAGGAACTTACTGAGCTTACTGATATTATTTATACTTTACCCAACACATCTCATACTGCATTTCACTTCCATAAATTTTGTTCAGTTATCAACCTCTACATTCCTACTCACAATTTGCCATCCTTGAATGAGCGAACAAGAATATTGTCTTTTTTCACCGCAATATCATCACTACAATCTGGACAAACCACCTGCAAAGATATTACAATTGCAAAATTTAAAGAGAAAAAGCTAAAACAAGAGAGTAATAGTAAATACCAGTGCTTCTCTAAAAGCTTTAGTGCTCATTTCTCATTGGCAACCCTGAGATAAGAGCAAGTGAGATCCCTCAAAACACAGGAGTGATGACCTCCATAAATTACTGAATGCATGAGG
>JACBWW010000002.1:16412710-16458530 GCA_020086605.1 Lanius collurio | reverse complement strand
CCTTTCAAAAGCCTTTAAGTACACATTAAAACTAAGCAATGCTATAAGGCTTACTAAATCACACTCTTTGACATAAGCAGCAACTGTCAGGTCCTTTTACAATTCCAATTAGTCACTGCACTCACCCCCTCTCCACAGAACTAATAAAAACAAGTGAACAAACAAACAAAACCCCGCCAACCCAAATATGTATGCCAGATTAAAACAATGTAGTCAATCACTGAGTCCTCAGAATAATTTTTACCAAATTTGGACCTCTACAGTTTTAAATTTGTAAGTGCTAATCTATCTGGTTACAGGCCTGATATCTAAAGTACTCAAGTTTCCCCTACTAATCTTAATTGTTACTTGCTGTAAAGGTTTAGAGTAATCCCTGAACTTGTTTTCACTTAAGAAACTCGTACAATGTCCTCTGTGCTTATACACTAAGTATCTGTACAAGTATCATTAATAAGAAATAATTCTGAGATACACATTCTTCAGCACACTAAACCCAAATTTTCATTTCATTATTCATGTAATTACAACTACCATAATACAAAGCTTATGCAAAATTTATCAGTAACAAGATAAGATTATTTTGTTGATACAGTAGAGGTAACCTGCTTACAAGGTAAAACAGCCAAGAGGCATGGCTACCGAGAAGGGAATTATAACAAAGAAAACCAAACCAAACCAAACCAAACAAGGCAACTACTTGGGGCATAAATGCATTCTTTGGCACAGCTTTTCTGGTTAAATGCAATATGATGTTTATTTGCAGAGCTATAAACCTGATTACTAAAGTAAGAGTTAAGCTAGGATAAGCTACTTCAGAGTTAACAAGCTTCACCCTCAAACTTTATCCCCCTGCTTTTTATTTGTTGCAGGAAGCTTTCCATGAAAAACAAGCTATTCTAGTCTCCAAAAGAAAGAGAAATAATTGTGTATCTTTAGTACATCTTTGGAGCAGAAGCAACAATTCAGCTACTCTTCAAGGCCTGACCCACAGCTATCCTGAGCAGCCCTACATGATTTTGCACAAGCAAGTCCAACCACTCTCAGACAGTATACCATGGAAACTGGTACCTGTCATGGGCATGACCACAAAGACAAACCCAACAGTGTGGCACAAAACCTCTCATGCCAGTTCCACTGACCACATCTCTGAGTGAACAGTGAGGCAGGGGATATTGCATCATCTTGATGACAGCTTTCAGCAAAGAAATATCTCAATTTTTCTTGTTTATCACTGAAAACTTCTCTTAAAACTATCTGCTGTAAACATGGTACCTCCTTGCTGTACATTCTGCCCTCTCTCTTGTAAAAAAGATTTCAGTGACTTCTCTTCTGCCAACTTCCCCAAAAGAATTCCTGCTGGAAAGCTACTGGACTACATTACAAGACACAGCAGGTGACAAACATCTGTAATTGAGAGCTACTGCACATACTAAAAAGAGTTAAATGTTACTGTATGCTATCTTTTCAAAAGCAGAACACAAGTCTCCTTGAAATTGGATAAACACATTAAGCTTTCATTGCCAGGGAGCAATTAATCAAATATTTACAATAAAAATATAACAAGAATTAAAAAGCATGGTGCTAGAAGGTACCACACATAGAAATATATTAATTTCCAAATACATCAATCAGTGAGTCTACATGCAATCGCTACACTAGCTGTGATATTTTTTTACAAGTTTATTTCTTAAAAAGTGTCTTTAAGCCAGAATAAAGCAAGAGAAAAAATACTGTTTCTGAAAGGCTACAAGGTCATTTTAAAGTAAATTTATTGGAAATTTTCCACTACATACTGTAGTGATCAAGAAAAAACATTTGATTTTATGATCAAATGTATTTATATTGAATGTTGAAAAACCATGTCTATGAAATCACTAAACTTTCCCTCTCTTTGTACTTTCTATTTCCTTCCTTGATAAAACTCAGTAATTTGGGAAATTGACATGCAAGAGCCTAGGAAAAAAGCCCTGAAATTTTAGTCCAATAGTATTAAACAGAGTGCTGAGATAGAATTAGGTCAACAAGCTCTGGCTGTTTGGAAAAATTAAGGCAGTGTTAGCAATTCTTTTTTTAAACAAAGATATCTAGATATTCCTCTGACTATTATGGTACAGTCCAATTTGAAAAAACATATTAAGTTCTAATAAATGAAACCTACATCTTTCTTTGGTGCCTAGAAAATGACAAAACCTAAATAATAATAAAAATGTGCTAAATTATAATAAAGATTAAACTCTTACCAAGGCTGGAAACCACTGAGCTTTCTTCTTATCCACACTGAAGCAGTCCACGCACACAACTTTTCCTAGTAACTCATCACTTTGCTTCCTATCATCTTCATCTTCATCGCTGGAAGAGGATGAAGATTCTTCTTCAGGACTAAACAACAGAAAGAGACTTAAAACTCAACTGCTCAAAACTTGCTTATTATAATTACAGGCGATCCAAAGCTAATTGTCAAAGAGGCATAAATAACAGGGACTTGAATTGCCTGTTAGGTGTTTTGGCATAAAAATTAATAAAGTACTTACAATTATAGTAACAATTCCAACACTACAAACTCAGAAATGCACATTTACTAGTAGTACATGCAAAACCCAAACAGAACACCTCCATGTATCCATATGGAAGAAGAGAAATGCACTGTCAGGGTGCATTCAAAGTGAAACCATTCTGCCCTACAGAAACACTGTTCAAAAATACTGCTGCAGTTGTAGTTTTGGACCAATGTTAAGATGAACGGTTTTGGTTTTTCCTCTTAATCTCTCTATGCTGTAACTTTAACAACCACACACAATGGAAAGCTTTTTTGAGAAAGGACAAATCTCTGAAGAAGAAACATCAGATCCAAAGATGAATAGTGAACAGATATTTATCCTCAAAAAGTTCTTTAAAGATGTACGGTGAAGCATTTCTATGGCTGTTTCAATTTCACATTGAATGAAGTGCTGGAATGTAAGCAGATGGGGCCAAGATGCAAATACATTTTCATTTTAAAAGGTTCTGGCTCATTGTCTTTACTGTTCAAATACAAAGCTGCACCTGGTTTTAACCATTTGAGGAGTCTAAATGTACAACACTACTCCAATTACAATTACTTGCAACTGATTAACAAACAAAAAAAATCATCACTCCTAATGCTCTCTAGATATCTTTATTAATAGTCACTTCATATGTTAATTCTCGGAAAATACATAGCACCTTCAGTGAGCGCAACCACCATTATTTCAAAAGCTATCTTTCATTTGTCACATAACTGCTTTTGAGTACAAAATTCAGTATTAACAAAAATCTCACAGCTACCATTTGTGTAACAGAAGGCAACTGATGTACAGTGTAAGGAGAATTTTCTTCTCCCCACCTTAATTTTATGTTATTTCCAGTGATGATAATTGTTTTGGTTTAGCATTGTTTGGGTTTTTTTTTTTGCTTCAATATTCTTTTTTTTTTTTAAGTAACAGTTTCTTCTAAAATACATGAAAGTCTTTCAGACTGCTTTCCAGGGCTCAAGAATCTCTTGTAGGAAAAGAAAAAAAGGCAAAGACTAAAGAGAAAGCAGAACTATTTTGGAGAGTCTACTTCCTAACTCAAATTGCATAGATACTGACATAACTGCCTTTTAACTCAGTTAACTCAGTAATTATCATAAGATAAAGGTAAGTGTGTTGCTTCTGACATAATAATGTCCTGTACAACCCAGTCAGAGACACCAAGCGTGCTACAATCACATTCTCTGTGGCAATGCCAGCTTTTTTCATCTCTTTCTTTCAGTACCTCACAAATCAGTAACTCAACAATTTTCTGAGTAAATTTACAGCACCTCTACATATACAGGGCAACATTTACTTCAAGCTACCAAAAAGTGCAAAAAGATAACTCAAGCATGAAAACCCCTACACCTAAAAATTTTAAGCAAACAAGCAAAAAACCACACATAACCCCCCCAACAAACACACAAAAACCTCACAACCCACCCACAAACAATGAAGAACAGGCACTGGATTACTTAACACTGGTTTAGCAAGACCAGAGCTACGAAGAATTTTGGCACCTAGGAAATCCTGAACTTTGTTTTTATATCAGTAAGTTTTGTTGCAAACTATACTGGAAGCAGTGGGAAGAAACTGTTGCACAGGAAGTTCCACCTGGATATGAGGAAGAATTTAACTGTACAGGTGACCAAGCACTGGAACAGGTGGTCCAAAGAGGTCATGGACTCTCCCTCACTGGAGATATTCAAGAACTACCTCGATGCAATCCAGTGCCATGTGCTCTGGGATGACCCTGCTTGAGCAAGGAGCTTGGACCAGATGTCCCCCATGGTCCATTCCATCCTCACACATTCTGTAATTCTGTTACACTGTACATCTATTTCTAAAAGCCCTTCAGAGACCCTGGACTGAGAAACCAAAGGTCTACAGGAGGATTCTGGGACCTTCCACAAAGACTTTGAATCAGCTGGACAAAGCAACTGCATTGCAGTGATTTTAGCTTGAGTCCAATACATTTGCAACACTACAGAGATGTTTCTCCATATAATTTAACATCACATTTCCATTTGGGATGAAACTTTTTTTTTTTTACTTAATGAAACCAAGAAAAAGCTCTTGCCTATACCTGGTACTATTTTAAATACTGATTACATGAAAACTTGAAATGCTTGCATGCAACAATACACATAAACTTGACTTTCAAACTGAGTGGTAAACAATACTTTCCATCCAGCCTTCTACTTTTTTTAATAAGAGAAGCCTGAACATACAAATATTAAAACTTGACACAGACTGAAAGCCTCAGAATCGCATACACACACTGTTAGATATCAAAATATTTAACTTACATATGATTGGATCTCCTTCCCCTGTTTGTTTTCTTTCCTATAACAGGAGTCCCAAAGTGTTCAGGATTGGTGAGTGGAAGCTGATCTAATGTCTGTTGAAATGAAAAAATACATACACATAAGAAAAACCTGGCATAAGTTACTCCAAACCACCTGCTTCATTAAAGAAATTTTTGTCAATAAGAGACTTTCTCGTTACAAAAGAAATACAGACGTATATCATACATGACATGCTTAGATTTTAAAAAAGAAATATGTTTTTATTTGCAGGTTTTTTCAACACTTTCTCTGCACCTCTGAATAATTAACTTTTGTCCAACATACACAGACAATTCTTCACAGAAGTCCTGCCTTTGGACCATTAAAACACAGAGAAATAAGTATCAGCTATTCTGCTCACCTAGGATCTTCCACCTCTACCAGATTAATTTTCTCCCTATACTATCATTAGACTAAATACTGAATCATCGCCTTAAAAATGAACAAAGGTCCCCTTTGAAATGAAACTGAAAGATCACTCAATAGCAGCAAACATGACAACTTAATTGTATTTTTTTGTTAGTAATTCATACTTTGATATGTGAGATAGATTCTAAAACAATTTTAAAGAGGCTGCTATATTGATAATTGGGAGGGTGCTAATTGATGCTTTATCAGCATCAAAACAGAAAGAGAGGGAGAGAAAGAACTTTCCCTCTTCAGGAAGAATGCTTCAACAGAAGGAATTCATGGACATGAAGTATCTTCTTTCTTTAAGCCTGCTGTTAACCATTCCAGATTCAATGGCTCCTGGTACACAAGAATTTTTTGTACAGTCACTTATTATTTCTCTTTGAAAGAAGGCAGAAAGCCTTCCAAATTAAATATAGTCCTCTGATTTGAACTTCTTTGCCATGTATGAATTTTTCAATGTGTAACACTGACAAGAATCTCAAAAGTATTCTGTCTCAGGGAGACATGACTTAGGGACAATAAATTGACTTGGTTTTTTAGAATCTAAAAAGAAATGTACGACTACTTCTGAGTGTGGCGGACATCCTAAAAGATTCTACATTACACACTTGGGAAGCAGTATCAGAACAAGACAACTGTGGGGCACTGGCCTAATTACAAAAGAAATTTGAGATATGATTTTCCCTGCTGAGTAGCTGTGCAGTCACAAGGTAATTATTAGAAATGTACAACATGTTTCATTCAGAGCTCATGACAGTGAATTGCAAATCAGCGACTTCTGGCAAAACATCAAAAGCTTAGATGATAAAAAAGATGATAAAATAAGAAGTAGCAGTCATCCGAATGTACGGTTTCCTTGAATCTGCTAAAATAACCCAAATTACTACCATTCAGCCAAACAGGTCACAAAGCAATATATGTACACCAAAATTTTCAACCCATGTACTCTTTAAGGTAATACTGCTGAAAAAGTATTAAAATAGTATTTATGGAGCAGAAGAAATATAATCTTCAGTTGTGCTGATCATTAGCGACAAAGAACTGACTGAAGGAATACCTGAATCTAGATTTAGGCATCTAATTAGGCTCCCACCTTTACATGTGTTTAATCCTGATTTAGGGTTCTAGATGATATCCAAATCTTCATAAGAATGCAGTATGCAAACAACAGACTCAGATGACTACAACAATAACAGAATACTTATGTAGAGCAAAAAAACCCATCCTTAGTAGCTGTCCAAAAAACAAACATGTTTACATAAATCTGTCTGTCTTACATAATATAAAGGAGTAACCCTCATTCTGAAATTCCAATTATTTGAAGTGTGCTACAAATGTTTGCACACTTCAATGTGCAAATCATTTCTAAGACATGAGCCAGCTTCAAAATACTGGTAGTTGTCAAATAAACAAGTAACAGCAAGTTATTACTGGTCTTTTAAAAGAACAGCATTTATCTTTCATCAACTATTACAAATCAGATTTGACCATCAAAAATGCAGCAGAACTTAATTATGTGGAAACGTGAACATTATTTTTTTATGTTGTAATTATATTGTGGTTTTTTTCCTGACTAATACTTACAAATAATTTTTACAATGTGAAGTAGTTGTGTGATCACAGGTTTTATGTGTGATCTACAATCTATGAATTATCAATAATATAAAAATGAAAAAGATTAAATCCTGATTCTGTTTCTTAACTTACAGTTTGGTGAAATCTAATTGTATTTCTTGATTTTACAAAAGAATAAGCCAGACCCTGTGGATCATACTTTGCATAACCCCAATTTTTAGTGGCATGGATACACATAATGTACTAAAAACTGAGGTAATAAAAGTATCACTTTTAAATTTTTCTAAATAAAAAGTTGTAATATAAAAACTCTTCAATTACCTCACTTTCAGCAAAATGTCTTTCTCCTTTTAAACACAGGGAAGAGCGTCTCAGAGTCTTCTCATCACCATCATCAAATACTGTCACCAGATAAGAAGTGAGGAAAGAAAACATTTCTTTTTAACTCAGCATATTAATAAGCAATTCATTTACATATCAGAAAGAATGGGATATATATTCCTGTAGTCAATCCCTAGGACAAACCTTTGCCTAAGTAATGCTGCAGATCCTGTAAAGCATTTCACAGATTGACCAAATAAATAAGCTGCTCTCTCACCATAGCTACTTCATGCATGCCTATCTTAAAAGGAATCTTGAGTAATCAGTAATCAAGTGGACAACTCATGGATTGGGACACAAAATTAAATTCAACACACTAGAATTCAAAAACTATTCTTCTAACATTTACAATTTTTAAAGAATTTAATTACACAACCAGAACTCCTATGATATTCAAGAGGAAGCTCTGCTTACCATGGAGAAATATAAATGAATATTTATAGAAAAAAGTTGCAATTTAATATTGTATGGAATTTCAATGTTCTTCTCTACTGATTTCATGCAACTATGCTACAAAACAACAGTGACATCAGCCTAAGGAAGATGACAATAGTCAAAGTGCTGACAATCACCAAAACCAGCTGTACATTACAGAACAGTGAAGCTCCCAGTTTCTAGACTTTTTGCTATCTCTACTATCACTAGGTCAACTGGAAACAAGTTCATAATGCAGTCCATCCAGCTACACACATTATCCCTTAGAATCCTGAAATGCACTGCACACATTTAAAGTGAGGTCTTCAGAACCTGATAAACTGATCATACAGAAAGCAAGCTCTTGTCAAGTGTTCTGCAGGTACTTGGCAGATGAAAACCTGGTGACAAATTTTGACTCTTAGGCTTTGCTTGCACTGTCCAGTGAGACAAGAATTGACCTCTTCTCCCCTCTTGACCAGTGCTAATTATATTCTTGCTCCCAACACAAGACCTTGAAGATAACACAAGATCTTGAAGACTTCCGTGGGCACAGAAATAACTCCAAGATAACATTAAAATATTACATTAAAAAAATAGAAGTGTCTGCAACTTCTTAACGCGTCTCTTTCACCTTCATTTAAACATCCTCCTCTGTCCATCAACAGGTCAAAACAACAGTGGTAGGAGAATGTCTGTTGACCAGCAAGATTAGAGAGATTAATTTTAGCCATTTCCTTCTTTGAGATGGAGGGTGCTCTACTCTTCAATGTTTACTAATTTAAATAAAAATATACAAAAAGCAACAAGGTACATCAAAATTCCTTACTAGTATTTACTCGATATTAAAGAACCTTTTATCTAGCTCTGAGAATTTTTCATCAATATATAAAATTGAGTACTGTTATTAAAGCAACTTCCTCCTCTAACTACAATTCCCCATCTTGTATTACAGACTACAGTAACAGCTGAACACTGTTCAACTGTGATGAAGTATCACAGAGATGCACATCACTTCAAAATTTGTTGAAAAGTATCAATGGCAAGAACTGCACACAAACCACGTAGATTTGGAACTGCATCTCAAATGGTCAACACATAATTAAGCCCCCCTTTGGTTAAGTGAAGCAGAAGTCAGCAGGCTCCTAATCCAGTTTATATTAATTAAGATAACAGTCTCCTTACATAAACAGAGATAAAAAAAAAAAATCTATCCACTTCAAGAGATAAGCTGACTACAGGAGAGGTAAACCTATTCAGAGCTAGGTAGGTAGCCACATAATGTGTCCTATGGGGTAATCTGCTTGCGGCCTCTTCCCTGCCAGAGGGAATCTTAATCTTGTTCCATAACATGAATACTTCCAGAGGAAAAGCTTGACCTCCCTGAAAGACTTATGTGGCCAGCAGAGCACATATGGCTTAATGAGTATGACATTCTGATCTATTGGAACATCCTGAAAACAATTTACTGAGCAGGCATACAGTAGTGTATTGTATTTAAAACCACATATTCTGAAACAGCAAGAAAAAAGCTGGGGGAACATGAGGAAGAAAAGAGACAACTTAATGCAACTAAAATCACTTTGAATTCTGTGAAAAAGCAATGTAATGACAAAAAAGTGCAGAAGGGAGTAAGACTACTTTTGAACATGCATAGCTCTGCATTTTCAGGAAAGAAAATAATCCTGCAATTTTCTTCCCCCCTTCATAGTAAACAGACTTTAAGAGACATTTATATGAACGACAAAACAGTACCTAGTTACCAGGACTGAAGTACCTTGAGCTCTTTGAGGAATTTTTACAGGGCAGGCAAAACTGAACACCTCTGTATATATGAACGTACATGTGTGCGTATGTGTATATATATAGAGAGAGAGAGATATATATATACATTTATGTATGTAGGCCTATTATATTGACAAGTTTTATGCATATATATACACACACACTGCTATACTAATTTTAAAAGACTACATCAGCTCTATTTTTATAAAAATTTATTTTAGTTCTTGTTGCTCTTTGATAGGAAAGCAGCAGCACCAAAAAAAACCCAAACATGTAAGCAAATTGATGTACAATTTCAATTCAGACAACACTTTATGAATACAAGACACACAGGGATGCTCAAAGCAACTTTGCCCCTACTTCAGTGTTAAAAGAGGTCTAAAGCAGCCCTCAAAGGATTATCCCTTTCCAGACACTGCTGTAACGGCATATCTGGTCTTAAGTAACTTTTGGAAAGAAACTACTTTAGATGGATCTATGCCTTCACAAAGTTTTTGACCAAATCATAGTAATTTTACTCACAAAATCATTAAAAGTGTAAATAATTAGATGTTTCTCAGCAAGTGCTGGGACAACATTAAGTAGCTGCTTGCTAAGATGTGTGCTGAATCTGGTAAATGGCAACTATATCTTACGGCAGGACTTTCACTCAGATATGCAAAGCAATCACTGTCAGTGAAGGAAATTTCCATCTCGTTCCACTCTCCCCCTGACAAAGATTATTCTAACCATCCACAGCTAGAGTCAATTCTCTATCAAAGTGTGCTACACTGCCAGCAGCTGTGCTGCTTTTACTGATTCTGCAAGGTCAACATGCTTTTGTCTGCTTTTATCTACAAAATACAAGAGTTTAGAGTGAAACCCATACTTCTTCCTGTTTCCCAAGTTTGGGATTTTTGACAGATATCTACTTTGACTGCAACTCTGTGACATCCACCTTCAAAATTTAATCTGCATGGATTCCTATCTTAATCTTCTTGCTGACCTGCTGTTGTGGTTTGACAGATGTTCAGATCATCTCCTAATTCTTATGTCACAGAGGTAAAATAAGTAAGTAAGAGATGATCTGAACAAAACCACTACACCTGCTAACATCACACTTTCTCAGAAACATAAACACAGACACACACCACAGTTCTAACACCAGCTATACAATTTGCTTCTTAAAAACTCTCATACCTGATCCACTTCTGTATTTATTATCAAAACACTATCTGTAACGTTAATTCTTGTCTTTGCACCTTATGTTTCTCCCCATCCTAACACACTCTCTCCTTTACTAATTGATTCTACTTCTCCAACAGGAAAACAGACATATTTTCTTCAGCACTTCTCTGTAAGGTCTTATCTAAATTTAGAGCTCTATTCCCTACTGAAAGGACTATGACTAGGGAAAATAAAGTCTTTCCCTAGTTGTTCAACATCCCTTGATTAACAACAACCTGTATCTCAAAAGAACTAAGTCTTGCTAAAGTTCTTTCAAGACCTAGTCTGCATCTTCCCATATCTACCCAGGAGAGGGTTATGTAGTTTCTCAAGAATCAATACGCTTCCTGCATATAAAATTTTTTAAAACCCCACCCTATATTTGCTATAGAGCATGTAGATATATAATCCAACACCTGAAATACCACATTATAACAAGCTATGTGTATTTTAACAGCAGCTGTTGTAAGGGATAAGTCTGGGAGTAGGGAAAAGCAGGTGTTGCAGCCTGTGTTTTAAAAGCACTTCTTTGCTTTTTTTAAGGGCATGTGATAGCATATTTTGCGTCAGAATATTTAACAACAGTATATTAAATACCTAAGGAGCAGTCACCAGTTATAGAGAAATTCACTGGGTCTTTATTTGGTGTCCCAATTTCACACTGTACAGCAGTTTCTTATAAAACCCTAATATAAGAAGTTTATTTTTAAGGTTTTTCATAAAAACTCTGAATACCTAAGCATCTCCCTCCAAAAAATCTCTCTCACCATGCTTAGGACATGTCCAGGTCACAGGTGTATTTTTAAGTCAACAGTTTTATTCAGATACATAAATATTTTTCTTACCTACAGTATACCAACTTGCATCTGTTAATTTGTTGATAACTGCTTCCTGGTATGTTCCATCTGGATTCTTCACTTCCACAACTGTTCCTACCTAAAATACAGAACTCACTTAGCACTGGAGAGTTTCTAAAACAGGTAATGAAACCAACACTTTTGTATTAGCCAACAGAGATAATTTCTAACCTATTCCATGTTAAATACAACACGTTTTTCCAGTTTCACTTGAATATACTTGTATCCCTCAAACTTCTTTTCTCATTCCTTTAAAATAAACCAACTAACTGAGCAGATTATTTCCTGCCAGCAGGTGGGGAACAAGATCCAATTTGAGTGATGTCATTCTCTTGTATAAGAGCTTTCCCATCAAATCCTCCAGCTGAGTTCTCCAAAGCAGTAGTGACGAAAAAATCGGCACCAGCCATAATTCTTAGCTTTAAGGCAAAAAGAACAGAGGCTTGCACCAGTCTGTGCTGCATCCCCTTTAACCACAAAGAAAAAAGCTAACATGAAGAGTATACTGTCTCTAACTTCGCAGCATTACCTTTTATGCTTTGTGATCACATCTAGCCTGTGTAATAAGTTGAACCTTCTACTCTCACCCCATACCCTCTATGCACATTTATGTCAAATACTGAAGAAAAAAAAAAGTTTTTCAAAGCATTAGCAAGATAGAAACCAGATTTATTACCTTTAAGGGACCTTTTATGTGGTCATCTTGCACTTCCACTGTTGAAGAATCATGCCTAAAGGTTACCTAAAAAATATAATTCAACTGACAATCACTTGATACAATTGAGCAGCATAAGCACATGCAAACATCAATAGCCCTTCTCTTACTCTCATTTTACAATTAGTCACCATAACCATTCTACTTGCAGAAAGCTGTTTTATTCATATATTTTAGAAACATGAGCGGCTAGTTATCAAAACTTCTAAAATATTTTTTATCTTTCACAACAGAATCATCATCTACAATGGAAATGACAGATGAGTGTAACAAAATTATCTAATGGCTCAAAATGATCTCTGCAGTTCTCTTAAGTGATTTGAACTTCTCTAATATCACAGCCAAAAAGGAGAAAGTTTCAAGACTTCTGAGTACAACTTTAAAGAAACACTTATATTTCAATGCTTTGAAATCAAACAGTTTTAGCACCTTTATCTTTTGCTGATAAAGTGCATGTCTCATCTCATGGTTGAAAGACTCACACAAATACAGGACACTGCTGTTGACTAAACAAAACAAGCAACTCAAACAGGCTTTCAGTTAATGTCAGTCTACTCTACACACAGGAAATGATTAATTGGAAGGAAATGTAAAAACAGCTAACTTCAATCCTTCAAAACTGGAGTAAGTAAATCCTGTAAATATTTCCAAGGTATTTCCCTCTGTCATTCCCATAAAGGCTGTTGTCTTTAATCTACACACTGCGTCCTCAGAAAAAAACTGGTCTGGAAATTCAAATATATGATCAAATGATCTGTACCAGGTGCTATAGATGTTCACCTTTAATTTCATTCACAATTAACTTGGTTACACTGAAAGTCACAGAATCTTCCTATCAATTACATCTCAAGGTTTATTTACACTCTGGTTTTAAAATTAAAGGAAACTGAGAAAATCCTGTCATTACATTTTATGTATCTATGTACATTTATTAACATACACAAATGATCTCAAGTTCACCAGAACACACTCTTTTGGTGTAAGTATACAATGTTTAACTGAGTATTTGAAATAAGTTTTGCTTCTTGAGACATTGATATGTGCTCAAAAAATACTAGTTATTAACAGAAATACTCTAACTCCTAACTTAGTGTGACACTGGCTGGCCTTTCCTGAAGCTGAGAAAAGTTATGTTGTTATTTACAAGTTGTGAGTTATAATTCCCACAGTATTTAGCAGTGTGGAACCTTTCTGTCTCAGGCAAAAGATTAAGACATTCAGCACATCAACTTGGTTAGCCTCAGCTGGAATTTCTTTTTTCTTCACCATCCTGAAAAGACAGCCCTAGTAAGTCCTTTTACAGCAGAAGCTTTTCTTATTTCTGTTTAATAAGGACCTACACAGAAAACAGTTTCTTCTGAAACTTCTGTGCAGGGTGTCCAAATGCAAGTGGTGGTGGATGATGCCGCTAATTGTTTTAGGAGATGCTGCCAAAATAAACTGGCTTAAGTAACTCTCTTAAAAAAGCTGTAACAGATCTGATAAAGTAGACTAACACTCTTGTAACACCCAAAGTCTTGCCCTTGAGTCAAATTTGTACGGCCTTCTACACTTTTGAAAATTCCAGGCAAATATGAAGTTTTAATGCTTTCCATGACCAAGTGTGCAATGCTGTTTATTTGTTACTGTAGAATTCCATACCATGCATGGAATTTACCAAAAACTGCATTGTGAATACAGTACGTACTGATACTGCAATTATAAGTACACAGCACCTCCACTGCATTGAATGAATTATTAAATTAGTCTGGTGATGGGAAAGTTATCGCCTCAAAATGTTCTAGGAAGCAGAATTCAAAAGAAAAAGCAAACAAGTAAAAGGAGACACAAACATATTTTAGTTGTCAGAAAATTACAATACTCCATACTGAAAGAAATTTGTTGCCATCCTACTTTCTCAGCAGAACATCTAGTTATAAAACTTAAATGAATGCTTTACACTAAAATTGACAGTATTTAGTTCAATGACTTTCCCTCTTCTCTAGTAGTTCTAGAAGACTAAGGCATAAAACTTATACTGGTGCCAAAAGAAACCCATTCAGCAAATGAAAAAAATAATGCAGCAGATAAATGACCAAAATTCCAGAAAAAGCACACCTGATAATGGGAATCTTTGTTAGAGCTAATACTGGGGGAAGTATGCATGTGCCAGAAAGAGCTAAACAGATTTTCAGAGAAAATCAGAGGGCCACTGTTAAGTTTAAGGAATTCCTGGTGGACAAAAACCAATGTGAACAGATAGTGTTACAGCACTTACACACAAAAATCTCAACCACAAATCACGTTACTCTACAAAGCAACAACAGAACTGTGCCTGAACTGCCCTAAGTGATACAATAACAGTGAACACACACACCCCCACACACACACCCTGCCACACACCTGAATCCAGAGGGCTTTTTACAAAATCTCCACAAACAATTTACAGGAAAACTCCATTTCATGACAAGACCTTTCTGCAAACCTTGCAGTGACCAAACTTCAAATTATAAACCCATAAGAAAATATTTAGCACTGAATAATAAATAGCAAGCGGCCATCTAAGGAGGTGAACTGGAAGTCCCCCAAAAAACTGAAATGAGTTAAGATTTCAGTGATCTAGGCACAACCTAATTCCTGTACTTAAATACTGATGCTTAACAGCTTAAATAGCAATAGTTAATCATTTAAACCCTATGGTATTGTAAAGCATAGACCAGCTGATGCTATTAGGAGTTTTGACTAATGAAATTAAAAGACCACTAATTTGCCCTTCCATCAGATTTAAGACTAAAATCTTCTTGTTGTATTTAACATTATTATCAAGTAAGTGACAATAGTCCTTCCCATCAGGGTTTATGGAGAGTGTTTGCTCTCTCTCCCTCAGACACACTATAGGCAAAAATCAGGCACAGCATGAAGGCCGAGTTAAATAATGCAAAATAGTTTATAGTACACAAAAGTCTTCAATTTATTACCACTCACATTTCACACATTTTTCACTCAAATTTACAGTAGATGTAAGAAAAATATTCTGTCACCATAATTCTTGCAGAGCAACAATCTAATTTGTATTTTCTAGGTGGTTTTGATCCTTGCTCTGTAATATTTCTGTATGAGGTTAAGAGGCAAAGCAGAAAAATAGTAGCTCCTCCCAAATCAGAAGTGTTTACGGACACATTATCCCAAGAGAAATATACGGCCATTTTGCAGTGTACTGTTCTCTTTATCTCTAGAAATGATTCTTTAAATTTTCAAGGAATATTAAAATGTATCTCTTGCAATCTCTTTTCAGAATTTTTATTTGTAATGCATGTGGCTTACATTGATTCAGTCACTAACCAGTTAGCATAAAGCTTGGGTGAGATCCCCTGCTTGCCATTCTGTAAGACTCAATATGCCAAGTATTTTCTGGAAGGCAGAAGGGTTTCAGCTTATTCCTGAAGCATTATCTAGTTGCCACAGCTAAATGGCAGTGACCTGTGCTCCTCAAGTAAAAGCAACCATATTAAGCCTACTTTGAGTAGTCTTTAGCTATTTTCTGGTAATACTCTCCCATACATAAGCCTACATTTGTCACATTTTAATCAATTACTTTAAGGTCAGCCTATGGCATTGAAGGTCAAAAACACACAGATGACAAAGTAGTGACAGAAACAGAAATATTTCTTTGTGTGGGAGTGGGGGAATCCCTCCCATCCTAATAGTAATAAGTTTACTGCTATTTCAAAAACCTTACTGCCAGCCTCCAAGGACAGGACAGCTTCTTAGGTGTCCTGAGACTAAGAAGAAGTTTCACATTACGCCATTTTGAACATTAATCACTTTTTACCCCCCCCCATCAAAAGAAGTGTTTACAGGAAAACCACATACCTTGACTTTGACAAGCCTTTTTGCTGTCTTGATCTTGGCTTCACAGAAGGCTCCTCTATACTTCGCACTAACATCAGTGCCCACTGTGAGATAGGGAGGCTCATCAATTGCCTGGAACAGAAAGGAAAACAACTGCTTTTTAATTACTGACCACTGACAACATAGCTACCATAGTCCCAACAGTTTTTGTGGACAAAGCATTACAAACAGCCCAAACTGAAATTGACAGCATATGTGTATCATAACAGTACAAACACAGAACACAACACTAAGCTAATCCAATGAACATAATTAATCTCGTAATATACATATATCTCGTGATATAAGATCATATACATAATAAACTGATACCACAGTTATCTACAACAAGCACCACATAGGCTTCCGGCCCCTGCACCATTGGAAGACACAGCAGGCGATCAATTCTGTTGCAATGGCGAAGACCAGCCAAGCATTCTACCTTCTCCTTTAATTGCCTCAAGTCCTGATAAGCCACATGAAGACACTCATGTTTATTTCCCTCAAATAACTAAGGTTCATTTTTCATTAGTAAATAGAACAACTCTGATGAGATTTTGCTTTTTCATTCTTGAATAAAGTAAATGATAAAGGTGATGCTCATCGGAAGCGCAGCCCACAGGCAAGGTACAGTAGGAGACTGACAGAGTCTAAACACACAGTGAAGGTGAAGAGTCAAGACAAAAGACAAGGTTCTGTGACACAAAACACAGAACGGGTGTTTGCCCAAACAAGGAAACAAGAAATAGAAGAGGTGGGAAATTAGAGGGTTTGAGAGTAGGTGAACATAGGTCAAATCAGTATACTGAGTGAGCGCATGAAGGCACATTTCCTTCAAAGGAAGTCCATTTTCTCTCACACAACCGTCTCCTAATGTAATCTGGGCAAGGAGATTCCAGATAACTGAACCACCTCAGTATCACTTCATAGACTCTGGGTCAGAAGAGGGAAGGCAGAGGGTGACACGCAAGAGGAGCGAGGTTTGTTTTCAAGAGCTGCAAGCCTCCATGGAGACCCAGACAAGAGCAGAGCAAAGAGATCTAAGCCCTTGTCGAAGCCACATCATGCTTCTGTGCCCCTACAGATTCAAACACAGCTTACAAAAGGCATCTCTGGCACATCCAGGGAAGAATATAGATAAATCTTCACAGGCATCAGAGACTGTTACTACTTGAGACTGAGATGCTTGCATTCCCACTAGCTGCTTCCAGCTCCAATACAACATCAGAAGTAAAGTCATGGAAGTGTGTACTTAAATGCTTCAGTGCACAATTTCTCAGAAATTTAAGTTTTACAAAACTTGAAATTGAGAAACATAAGACACTATAGGGTTAACTCCTTATTAATGATGTTTTTTACATTTACTCTGTTTCAGTCTCTCCCTCTCATTGGCAGGCAATAGAAATATTTCTGAGTAGTACAAAATTGTTATCAATCTGAACTTTCTAAGATCATCAGAGGCATGAATGTGCTAATGAGCTCCTTGCTCTCTCTCCCTGCATGTGTGATACATACATGCAAAGTAGTAGGATATACTACACTGGTGGTAGTATATCCATGAACACCTATCCTTTCCTAATCCGGGTTTAAAAGCAATAAAACTCTGCTGAGATTAGCAAGGAAATCTGTTAAGAGTGTTGGGATTCTGAAATTCATTCTCTCCTTGCTTGTCCAACAGTACTTGCCTTCGAGGCAGGCTGCAATGCTTTTCTCTTGCTGCACTTGGATGGATGCTGAAAGAGGGACTCAGATGGTGATAAATTTGGTTTTGGTCAGTACTCTCACTGAATTGAACTAAGAAGTGGCTGCTTCACACTGTGAATCTGAGCAGAGGAAAGCAGCAATATATTCCCTTTCAAAGCCAGCAAAGCTCTAAAAGGAGAGCATCCCTCCTGCTCCACTGCACCCTTTAGTGAAACTAAAGAAACTCATTCACCACTAGAGTGGTGATAGCATTTCAGGCCAGTTCATCTTCCAAAGTTAAAATAAAGTGTGGAGTCCTGAGATTACTTTAACAAGAGTGACAGATCCCAGATGGGTCCACACAGAAACACACAGCTACAATACTCCCATAAACAAAACTTAAGAAACTGGTTGTGTCAGTGTCATACCACCCCATACAGCCAAAAGAACTATCACAAAGACCAATACACATTATCAAGGTGAACTCACAAAAAATTTTTTCTTCACTGCTATTGACACAAATTTAAAAAAAAAAAAAAATTGAGCACCAAGATAATGTGAAGCTCTTGTCTTTGGTTAAAAATTTCTGGCAGAGGAACAGGCAAGTCAACAACTAAACTTTAAGCAGGACTTTAAATTCTTATAAAGATCGTAATTACAAGTACTGTGATTACTTTAGCACCACTCTTATTCTTAACAATCTCTTGCAGAAAGAATATTCATTCAAGAAATGACATCTGTAAGAACTTCTGTTACCAACACACAAGCTAATTTCAATTTCTAGCCTAAATCCTTTGAAATTACTCTTATTCCTTTGACTGGAAATAGTTAATATTTACTACTGCAAAGAATTTCAGAGAATAGCAAACATATAGACTATTTAATTACTAATGTAGGTATGTCTACTAGAAATACAGTATTGGAGTGGCTTTTGAGAGAAAAATGATGAAATTAATTTCATTACCACTTTGAATCATCATATACTTTAAAACAGTATCTGAAATCTTCAGGATATACATTGGATTTTTCCTGCAATTTTATTATTCAATTGAAAGGCAAATTACTTGGGCTTTTCCCCCACCATATCACTTAACTGAAATTTCCAAGATACTTCCCTCATTCTGACAGAGTAACAGCTGAAAGTGGCAAGTTAAAGTAATTAGCAAAATGTGATGCATCATGGAGAATGCAAACTAGAAAAATAAACAGTAATGATCAGTATCTGGCATTAATTTCAGATAATTCTTACCATGACTGTTATTTTTACCAACTCTGAGTTCACCTGTTCTTGAGCAGGTTTTATTCAATTCCACCAACATTAGAGAGATTAAAAATTAGTACACAGCTATTTTTACCTTTCTGTTATCCTTTCCCTGCTTTGCGCTTACGTCATTTATTAGATGTTCTTATACTCAGACCGCATGTATCTTTGCCTATTTAATTTTGACATGTTTTATCACAATTTTTTTTAATTCTTTTTTTAGGCTTCTCAGAGCAAGTTACTAGAAAAAAACTCCCCAAACAGTATACTAAAATACAGCTAGAATCTGACAGTTCAGTAATCTCGGAAAAGGTACTGCAAGCATACTGAAAATATCTTAACAAGAATCATGCAGTGATCTTTAAAGGAAAGGGGGACTACCCTATAATACAAAAGTTCTGGGCTTCCTAAAATTATTGAAGGCCTCTTAAAACAGAACTGTACTAGTCTCATATGTTGGTGTCTCAGCCTTCATTGTATTTTAAATGATAATGTGAATTAGCATTTACATTTTATATGTAAACATCACCTATGCTTCATAATTTAAAGATAAGAATCATCTTTTCAGCAGCATATCATAAAACCATCAGTAAACTTCTGTCAACAGCAAAACTGAAAAGTATGTCCAGCACATGCCATCATTCATTTATAATAAGGTCATTAACTTCTTCCATTCAGAGCAGCTTCAATACACACCCCAGGATATCCTGTCAATGTTCCTATGTCTCTATATATACTCTATCGAAAATCTCAGAGTTCACACTGGAAGGAGTAAAGTGAAGCTGATGGTAACATCTCGGCGTGTTCGTTTGGCTGTTTTACTATTGCCAGAAGACTGGCATTAAAGATCTTCATGGAAACCCCTTACGAAGAGGGCGGGTCCAAGAGGGATCACTCTTTTGTCTGCATGAATGACCGAGGCCAGGCTACCGAAGGGGGGGCCAGCTCTGCTGGGTGACACCGGGAGACGGACATCGGTCCGCACACGGACACCAGGGGAGGGCTGTAGCCCGCGGGAGCCTGCGGCCGCAGCCAAACGGGGACTCCGGAGGGGCTGTTCATGGAAGAGATCGGGATGAGCCCTTCCCTTCCCCAGCATTCGCTGCAGGGGGGTGCTGAGCGCTACCAGAGCGGTTCGAGCAGCGCCCCGAGCAGCTGCGGACAGCCGGGCCGACGCTCCAGCTTCGGCAAGGCCGCCGGAGGAAGACGGCGCACGGGCGACTTGTTCCGCTCTTGGGGATGCGCAGCCGAGCAGCAGCGACTCTCTGGGGACCTGCCGCTTTAAGGGGAGGGGCCGGAGCCGGGAAGCTGCCAGAAGTTTCTGGCTGCCCGAGGCAGTCCCGAGCGCAGCCGCCCGCCCGCGCCCTCTCCCCGAAGGTGCCCAGGGCTTCGGCAGATTAAGCGCGGATTGCCGTAAACTAAATTTGTCCCCTTAAGGCGATTGCCGGGTAAATCTGCACGCAGGCTCCCCGGGAGCCTGCCGCTGCTGGAGGCGGGCACGGAGCACCGGCAGCACCAACTCCCGGGACCCGGCCGGGAAAACGTGAGAGCGCTGCCCACGTCCCTGCAGTGCAGCTCCTCCGGAACGCCGCTGGAATGCGCCTGGCGTTGAATAGCCTAAATCATCGGCCAAATTACTATAAAAAAAGGTTCCGGCGCAGTTTTGGGTGAGCAAGAAGGGATAAAAAGAAAAGCACTTCCTGCAGTTTTGCACTTTCCATTAGGAAATCCAAACTAATGGACAACCGCCATGCAGTAGCACTTAATTTTGTTTTATTAATGGGAGTAGGATGAATAGTTTCTCTGCTATCTCAATTCACAACTGTGTGTGCACACAGGAGTTGCAGCACAGGCTGCCACAGCTGAAAAGCTGGTTTACCACTTAAATAAGAAGCAGTCTCTAGGTGACCAGTCAGCAATTTCCACCAATTCAGTGGCGGAATTTTCTTTGGCAGGAAAAGCAGGCTGCTGGAAGGGGTCTGCTCCAGCCTTCGAGCTGATTATACCTGGAAGGATTGATAAATGGCTAGATGCCCACATCATAAAACAACCCGCACGTCTTCTGAATTTGGATATTTACATCGGTATTAATAGTTCTGGTCTTCTGTGTATGAGGGAGGAAACACACAGAGACCTCTCCAGAGAACTGTGGAATACCCATTTTAACATTGCAATCTAAAATGGTAGCATCACGCTTTTACATGTATTTTAAAGCTGTTAAAAGAAGTTGGTCCAGCTTTTTTTTTTTTTTTTTACACACATATATTTTTCCATCTACGTGGGATGAAATCATCCTCACATCTCTTCTTTCAACTGTGCTGCATTACTATATTCAAATTCCTTTGTGAAGTCTGTCATGCCATACAGCAGCTGATAAAATTGCTTTATATTGTGCTTACCCATAAGCACATCTAATATGGTATGTGTGAATGTATTATTTCTGTCTCCTAATCTGTATTCTTCTGCATCATGCACAGGATGTTCCAAGTAAACCACATGAAAACAAGATTAAGTATTCAATCTAGAAACACAGCAGACATGGTTACTAGGAAAGCCTGCAGGACTGCTTTTGGAGTAATATACAGGGAAAAATCTTCCCTCAGTCTTTCATTTCATGTATATGAAGTTTGAAGAGCCAAGATTTCAGTTTGCATTAAACATTCCAAATTCAGCATTTATCTACTCTACAATACTGTTGAGTCAAGAAACTAGTGATACATTTTCAACAAGAAAAAAACACACTAACTCTCCCACAACTAGTGAAAATAAAGGACTGGGTTTGAAATTTTTGAAATTTATTTCATTTCAATAACCAAGGTTCAGGAAAAGCTTGTTCAAGATTCAAGACTCTCCAAATTTGGCATCCAAATTATTACTGAGTTTCAAAAAGAAACATCATAAGGCTCAAAATCTGATTCCTTTTTTTATCCATATTAAGCATGAGGAGCAGTGGCAAAACTTTTTCCTACTGCCAAGGTATTCTGAAGTTATTTTTTCAAGGGAAGTGTTTTCTCACTGTTTGCCTATCATCCATAATTTAGGACGGAAACAGAGTTTTCAAGTGGAACCATTATACCCATGCTTGACTAGTCTATCTACAGTCACCCCGGTCCCACAAGTTAGTGGGAAAACACATCAATAATACCCCACTACTTCAATCCGAAACCCAGCCAAATCTTAAAGTCTTCTAATGAAGGGCAAAAATTTCACATAGCTGGTAACTTAAATTCCCTTTCCACCCTGCAAAATTAACAGCCTCAAAAGTCATTCAATAGGATTTCAGAAACTTCTGGGGCAATAAAATCTTAAAAAGACTTTAATTTTCAAAGACAGTTGTTTGTTTTTTTTAAACCCAAGTAAATCCAACACCTCCTAGACAAGTTCTGAAAAAACATTTTCGTGAACACAGGTGAAAAGGACAGAAACCCATTAAAAAATTTCTCCCCAAATACTGATGCATTTGACTTATAGATTATTACCTTAAATACTTCCAAACTGCAGTAAGTTCCACCCAATAGCAGAGATCCGCCTACACACTGCAGAATCAATCTTTTAATAGGCAAAATCACAGTGTAATTAAGAGTGCAAGATTTTACTTACAGCTCAACCTGCTGTAATTCGGAGGACGTTTAACTTTATAGTAAGAACACACATCTTCAGGAAAAACTATTATAACACTTTAATATATTCAATTTTGCAGATAATATCTTTATAGTTGATTTCAAATACATTCCTCATGTATTTTCAGAGTGTCAAAGCTAAGAAACTTCTAAAACCTTTCTACAAACTCTTATCACCAAGGCACACAACTCCTCAAAGGCAAATGAAGTACCTGAAACACAGACTGAAGCCCAGAAAATAACAAATTCATTTTTTAAAAGTAAATCCATTGGCCCATCATCCACTTTCCAGAAATGAAAACACCACAACAGGAAACAGGAGAAATTTTTCTGAAACTTGCAAACTACAAAATAGAATAAAAGGCAGTGATGTTTTCCACATGAAAAGGCTATTACATGAAAGCCCAAGAGAAAGAATGTTCTTTGAGCAAATTTTCTTCTGGCTGAAAAAACAGATTTTGACTTGATATTTTGGTTTTGTCACTGTTGTACATTTCATAGAAAGGCAGAACTATTAATTTTTGAATTTATGAAGGAAAATGGTTCAATTTTATCAATATTTACCCAAAAATCAAAACGGTGGTAGGAAACATCCTGACCAAACCAAACATTTACAAGTTATAAAGGGGGGGAGGGGAGCTTCTTGTAATGAAACCTATTTCCAGTTTCAATTTAAAAATCTACAGGAAGTTTCAAGTAACACCTCACCAATCTTGTAAGCAAACATTATACAGCACATAACTGTTGCAAAATGTTATTGTTGTCTATCCCCTCGACCAAGGTGGAAGTTACCAGAGCTTAGTGCACTCATGTCTGGAAGCATTAAACCAACTTCTGACAGCTTTAGCCTTCTCTACAGGTGCAAAGCAGATATTTTCTTTATTTCAAATTAGATCAGTCCAGTGCCAAGCTTATTTGAAGTTCTTAAAGACTTGAAAGGGTTCTAAAGCTGATTTTCCTCTCCAAATAAAAGTGAGCTGTGGAAAGGATTTACAGGTTCTAAGATCATGAAGGACAAAGAGACCCAAAACAAGAAATTCAATTCAGTAATCACAAGTAACACTTCTTTTATTCATTATATCTGTATTAAATGCAAAATGGGTTTTCATTATTTTTACTCACCCAAGTAAAGCCGAATTTTTATGAAACTAATTCCTTTTTTTTTTTTTCCTTGGAACTCTAAGTTGGATAAATAAAATCATAAAAATATTTTAACTCTACTAAGAAAATGAGAAGTAGTAATTCAAAAGATTTTAAAAGTTAGTCTATCCTAATCATTGCCAAAGAGCAACTTAATTCTCCATCCAGAAATTTACTGAGTAGTGTAATTTCCAAACATCTAAACTGTAATTACCTCATTTCCTCTTCAAAATAGCAAATCCAAAAAGGTGACTATGCTTTAAAAACAAACAGCATTAAGGTATTTTTCCCCTACCATACTGAATAGAACCCACTGAATTCTGATTCTGTTCCTAATTTGGTCACAGACTTGCTGCACCATGATATGGCCCAGCAGGCTTGCACCAACTTTCAAGTCTGCAGAATGGGGGTAATGCACACCTTACTCAAAGGCAAGTAGGCATTTGATGTTTCTCTATAGTACTTTCGGACCTAAGAATGGAAATCTGTATTCTTTCTATCAGTATAGCATATCGCTCTACAAAATTTTTTATTTAAATAAAACTACTCCAGAACTGCTGATCAAGCTAAAAATAATGCCAATTCTTTACAATTCCTTCTGTAGGTCTCTTGTTCTGTATTGCTGAAAGACTACATGAAGAAAAGATATTTTGAATGCCTACTCCTGCTGTTTATCCCCCTAAATATAAATTGTTTCTTGAAGTCAATTATTGCCATAGCTACCAGATTGCCTTTTATTTCCGTGTAAAGTTTAGCTAATTATTCAAACTATTTAATATTAATAGCTTAGGACTGTAAAATGGTCCAACTTCATTCCTTTTGGACAGGCTTTTTTGTATATTTCAAGTCTGAACATTGTTTCTATATACATACAGATAAAATAGTAACAATAATTTGAAATAAGGAGCTTCTCAATGAAGACTTGTAATCACAAATATTTTAAAGACTTCTTTCACATTTCCTGTGTTTTGTGCAAGAACCAAAATTCATTCTAGTATGGAGAACTGTAAGTCAAAAAAAGGAAGCAATCAGTAAAGTGTTTGTTATTAGAGGGTAAAATAATTCAGCAAAGAGTATGATCTTGATACCTGTTTAGCACTTTAACTAAGTTAAGTTCAATTTTTACACTGACAACTTTTTTTTCCAACTAAAAGCTTCAGATATTGCTTAGAAGCAGTATTTAAATTATTAGGTCTGGAAAACTTGCCTCATTTTAAAAAATGTGCCACAGTTCTGTCTAGAGATGCTGCTATGAAAAACTTGGGGTATTTCAAAGCACTGAAAAGAATGATATTATACTGATATGCTTGCATTCCAAATGGATTGGAACAAAGATCATTTGATTGTTTAATAAAAGAAACAGTCCAGGCTGTTCCTGAGCAAAATGATGAAGAGACTAAGACTATGTAAAGTCTGAAAAATTAACAGTCAGTGAAATCTCAAGAGAGGAAAAAAAAAAAAAACAAACCTATTTTTGAAACAGTTTAATAATTCTTTGGTATTATTTCTATTTCTAGTCAAGGGCAACTTAATGGTTGTTTTCTTTTTAAGAAGTTAGTTGCACAGTAAATTCAGTATAATTATACAGAACAGGAATATCTCTGTATGTGAAATGACTTGTCTGTATTCTAGCTAACTGATAACACTAGTATTTTAGATGACAGAAATACATAACAATATTTTTAGATAGTAAAAATGATAGCAAGAGCAGGAACAGCAAACAGATATTAAAATCAGATCTAAGAACGTTGCGGTTTTTTGTTCACTGAAATTGTGGCATATTAAGATTCTGTTATCATGGATTTTGAAAACTATTTTCTATTGTGTAAAACTTTAAAAGCAAATTAATGCCAAATTGAAAAACTGAACCTTAAAAAAAAGACCACCAATACTCAAAACCAACACCCAAAAAATCTAACCATAAACCTTTACTCCCCTTTTCCTGCAGATACAAAATAAAATTCGTTGCCTTTGTTTACTTCCATTCTTTGTACAACACTTTCTAAACTTACTATGAGGAAGGAAAAGAGGGGGAGGAGTTGTTTTTGTTCTTAGGTTAGAACAGAAAGGGAAAGCTGAAGGAATGACATACAATTCAAAATGTCCCAGCAGAATGAGATTTCTCAAATACTAACCCATGTCAATTCACTAAATACAGCTATGATTTTATTAGTCTGACAATGTTTACATAATACTGATAAAATTATATTCCAAAAGTCTAAGCATTTAAGATGTCATTTTGTATATTTGTATGAAATCATGACTGAAGCTAATCTGTAATTTATTATGAAGTACTTTTTAGAATACCACATTAAAATCATAACAGAATAACACATTAAATCACATCATTAGTCTGGTAAAAAAATCCTGCGTAGCCTGTGGATTTGGTTTTTGCCACTGTTGCTAGCTAGGAGAATGATGAGGGAGTACCAAAAGTAACATCAAACCTACATACAACTGTCAAACAATGCAAAACAAAAAAATGCAAATACAAAAGTTTTCTTTGAGTATAAATTCTTCCTAGAGACACATTATTTCCTAAATTAAGCACAACCAATCTGCACATGAAGGCTATGCACAAATCCAAGAATTCAGGAACTAAGAACAAGTGCACTGTGGTTCTGGAGACAAAATTAGTTTGTAGCAGAGAACCAACTGTACACAAGAGAGTACCAAAAGCATGGTACTACAAAATGTCTAATGTCATACAGGAACACAAAAAATTTTAGACAAGAGAGGATTTTAAATCTGCCCCGCTCCCTCCATTGCTGCATAGCAATACAGTGTAGAACTGCTGGCCAGGGACAAGACACTGAGAAAGAACTAAAGAGCTATGAACATTAGTTTAGAAAATACCTACAAAGAGACCAAAATAACTTAATCTAACCACTTTATCAAGTATTAAATTACAATGGATGAGATTCCTGTGAAAAACAAACAAAAACTTAGCTACACATAAAAGGTTATCAAGGTTGTTCCTCTTAGCAGGATCATTTTAGCTGTATTATTAATAACAGGTGTCTGTAATACCTATTCTTACATTTAGGACTGAATTTTCCACATCCTCTGCAGTGCTTACAGGCTTTTCTATAACATCTCATCTTAACACTCCTTGCTACTGTTATTTCTTGTCTCATCAATACTGCAAATGGAGACAAGTATACTTCTGCTTTGCAGCTTTCAAGAGATGTAGCTCCTTAGAGTAATCTCATCTCTAAAAGGAAAAAAAAACCAACTTATGGAGTAAATTTTATCTGTAGGTAAAAATTTTATATATATATATATATACACACACACACACCCCTATAGGCCCTGTATTTTTAACTGTCCCTCTGAAGTTTGATTTAATTGCCTCACATATTTCTTCTAGTTGGTGCCTAAAATCGGATACAGGTATGGCCTAGTTAATTCCAAGAGAAGCAAATATAATTTCACACAATTTTCAAGCAATACTTTAACATTCCAGTACAGCATTTGCCTTTCTGGCATAAGTATGACATTGCCTCATGTTTCATTTATTTTTTGGCTGTTTTTCCAGGAACTGCCCCCTCAGGAGGTGGGATAGCATGCAGCATGTTCCATTTTCAAAGGCAGCACACTACTAATGTGACATGTACCACACCATGAAACTCTAGCAAGTGTTGACTGCTGATGGCTCCCCAGCTCAGCCTGCTGGCTGCCTTCAGCCCCAGACCCTAAAACCTTAGATGAGAAGGCAGCAAAGCTGGGAGTCTTGGCTCATTGAATAAAGCACCAGCCTCACTCCTCCAGTGGATCTGGACTACTGCAAATCCATTACACAGGCACATTAAAGGAAATGAGATGCCTGAACAAGTCGTAAGTGCTTGCAGATAGGTTCTGAGCTAGCCATCCTACAGAATCTACCCTACTTTATAAAGCACTCTTACCAAATTCTTTCTGCCCAGAGGACAGAGCACCCAGTGCCACATGTGCACATTTATAATACAAAGGAGACTTCCACAGTGCCTTCACTCACACTGAGAAGTATCACGAACTCCCACAGATTACCTACAGTCCTTCACTAGATTTGGCCTATAGTGTCAGACTCAAGTGCTCTTTCATTGCAAAGGAAAAAAGCAATATTGCAGGGAACTTTCATCGTATAGTCTAGGGCATTAAAAATCCCATAGCTTCAAGATGAACAGAGCTTTTAGATTTTAAAAAAAGGATGTTAATATGCTGTGTAACTAGTTGCTTGAAGAGATCATAAGATCGATTAAAATACTCTGTCACTTTGAGGCTTTAAATCAACAGTCTTACTAAATACACATTAAAAGGATGATCAAGCAGCTTTTGAGGTAGCAGTTCAAACTAAGCCTAATATGGCTATAGGTATTCACAATCAAATGCTGAATCAACAAGGAACTCCCACAGTTAAAACAAAATATTTTGATAAAAGGCAGCTACATAACAGGAAGTCTTCTAAACAATTACCTGTGCTTTTCAAGATTCTGTGAATTGCCCCCCCATGCACAAAACAGCCTATCAAAGTAATCAGAAAAATCACTCATTCAAAGAAATACCAGCTTTACCACTTCTGATTTGTGCTGATGTATGTCAAAACTCATTTTGCCACCCCCAGGCACTTGTGCGATGTCTCAGACAGACAGGAAGTATGCACATGGTTTCATCTCTGGTTAGAGCTCAATTTACTTACCATAATACTAATTTTAAAAATACTCTGTACACAACTCCACTCAGCAACAATCTGTTCACTTCTTCAGTTTTAAAAGCTCAACTGTTGCAGTCAGTCCCCACGTCCTCTCAACAAATTATGTAGGCCAAAGCTGGCTGCCTTGTATTTATAATCATTGCTCTGATATCCTGCAATCTTGTGGCTATTACAGCTATGGGGTTTTTAGCCTCAGAGATATCCCATTATAACGGATTAGAATTTCATAATGCATTTTTCTTAGTTGCTTATTAGATTTCTGAAATAGCAATAGTCATAATAGTTTACCTCTGCAAAGGAACAGATGGAATAGGCCCTTTAGTTAAATTCAGGAGAGGAAGAAAAAAAATGGGGACTACTAAAAGAAAAAAAAAAATCTTATTTTAAGCAAGAAATCACTAACACAACTTCTGCTGTATCTGAAACCAAAACACACAACTACCTGTATAAGAATCAAAGTATGACCATTTTGTGTAGAAATATGTGCTGAGAAGTGGCAAGAAGCAAACCACCACAATAGCCTGAATGCTACAGAACTGACAGGAAACTTCTAAAAATATAAGTGTTTTAAAACTTAACTAGTGCAAAAATACATAGCTTCTTTATGGTAGAAATCTAATCAAATAAAATTGTTGTAATTGCAAGTCACACTCACTTATTTGGTTTTTCCTGGTTCCTTTGAATAACAGCACGATGGAGCTTTGATCATTATGCAAAGTTAGAAAATCAGTCTAGTAAAAAGGGTTAACACTACTCTAAGAAAGCCAGGAATGCTATGATAAATATTCTAAAATCTCTGTCTACCTTAAACAAAGTTGGTGACAGACACTATCTACTGCCAACAGTAGTTCTTAATTTCTGAAACTGGGGAAGGTGGGGGGGAGGTGTGTACTGCTCACCACCAGCAGTTAAAACAGATGGTGTGTTCTTTCATATTTCTTTTGTGAGTTAAATTAACAACTCACAAGTGTAAAAGGGGAAAGCCTTGGCCCTCCAAACTCAAATCCACATGAATGATGCCTCTCCTTGACCATCCTTCCTTCTGAATCTGTTCTGATACACCTTTGATGAAGGGCCAAAGTGCTTCAACTTACCAATTCACTTGTTTCTGTTACTTTTGCTAAATTACTATTCTTTCACTTTAGTATGTTGTATTATTTCACTATAAGATCCCACAGCAGAGTTAACAAAGTAGAAGATAAATCAATAGGCAAACTGGCAGCCTGCCTCCAACTACAAGATGAGGTAGTACCCCCCAAAAACTTAGAACTCATAAAAGTTCTTGCAAAAAAATCACAGAAATTTCAAGACTTAGAAAATAATCCTCTTCTTTTCCCACCATTTCCTGTGTGTTTGATAGCATTTTCTATATTTACCTTTCCATTGCACACTCTAGCTCTTTAATTTCATTTTTTTTCCAAATTCCAAAAATTGAATGTATGAGGCCCTTAGCTGGATAAGAAAGATGACATTTACCATGCTACTTTTTTTTTTTTTCTTTAGTAACTTGATAGTCAAGCTAAATGTCTCTTCTTCAAATGATCTGGGTGCCAAACAAACAGCTTTCAGTCAAACATCTCCACTAAAACCCTGAAGTGGCTTTAAACTGGCTGAAAGCACTTCAGCACTGGAGTATATGCAAGGTCAAATGCAAGTTTGTATTCAAAGTCTAATCTACTTGGATAGCACTCAAAAAAACTGTTAATGTTAAGTTTCACATCCAGCACGTATTATTTGCAAACAAAGCAGGTATTAGTGATTTAACTGAGCATTCTCTAGGAACAGACTAAGTTTTGATCTTTATAGAGAATTAGCGAAGTACCATTACCACTAGATCACAGAATAAAACATTTTTAAATTAATCTAGTTTTGTAAAATAAGAAGTCCAATTGTAAACGGAGAACTAATTTCAAGATTAATTTCAAAATTTTCAGAATTTACCACAAAATAGACACTTTGCTTAACTCAGTTTATAAATGGGATCAGTCTTGTCAAAAAACACTGCTTGATTTGACTTTCCTGAAAAATGCAATATTTATTGTGACTGGACTACAGGTAACTTGTACCAAGATGATAATCCAGTCCTGAGGCAGTCTTTAAAAGTCCTTCAAGGAGCATAGCTCTACAGCAGAACAAGAAAATTAAACAGAACCATACAGCTGGACAAGCAAGATTGCTCACTGCCTTACACACGGTAACTCCATTGAGTTTAACAGCAGTAACAGACACTAAAGCATACTTGAATCCAGAAAACCTGTTTTGGGTTACACCATACGGGCAAAGAGATCAAAATATGAGAAAACATTCCTTCAGTAGTCACATGGTCTTGCATGGATTTAACACAGAGATCCCATTAGCACTGTTTGACACAGCACATGCACTCAGATGCACTACAGTTACAGGAATATGAATACGCAGACTTTCTTCCCCTTCAGAAAGCCTGACATTGTGATTAAAAACATCAGCTGAAGGAAAGTTCAATATCACTGCAAAGATAATTTCATTCAATTGTACCTCTGGCATCTAGTTTCTTCTGATAAATTCAGACTTGGTGGAGATACAGTCATCAAAGTCTCCATTTCAGACTATATTAAATTATTAGCATGTAGCATAAAGATACCTTACCTACAGAAAAGACTCCTGTTCCCTCTACCAACTTGCCTTTTGCCTTTCTCCTGGCTTTTCCAAACAGGTTGTTTTCATCTCAGATGAAGTGCAAGGCTCAGATTCACTAAGATATAAACACAAGTAACAGAACCTGAAGATGCACTTGAGAATAGGCAAACCAGGCTCTCCTCTGCTTTCCAATGACTTGTTCTGAAAAACTATCCTCAAATTTCTCCACTGGCTTCAGGAGATGTAGCATGCACAGACCAACAGTCGTTCTTCCTTTCTAGGTCAGCGCCAGCAATAACTTTTAGACTCTCACTTTGCAAACTGGCCAAACTAAAAATACTTTTCGCTTGTTTTTGGGTTTTGACAATACTTGACTTCAACCAGACACACACTGATCTCTACACTTTTCCTTAGGTTTTAGCGTTAAGCAAATCCTTCTTTGGAACATTTTGACAGATCTTCACTCCTGGTCTAAACGAGCCATTTATTCCAGTAACCTGCTATGCTATTCTTGAGTCTCCAAGGGAAACATTACACAAGAGCTAACAAAACACATCTCAATTGGATAAAACAACTAATACACCAGGAGTGCAAAAGTTTGGCTTGAAAATAGTAAGCCCTTATATTTGGCTTTCCTGGAATTCCCTATGCCACAATTATGTATTTGAAACATCTAACAGAATATAACTGTAATGAAATTCAAAGGCAAGCTAGCCAACAAATTGAACCTTTTAAAGAACTATAGGTAATTTCTAGATATTAAAATATATACCTATGTGGTCATGTGTATGTATATGAGTAAGTGTAAACTTGACCACTATCACCTTCGCCACATAAATTTTTGGAAGTAAAAATTACAAATATTACCCTTTACAGGCATATCTATCCTGGTCTCTTTGCAATGTCTCTGGTATGATACATTCTAGATATATTTTTCAGTGTCCTGATGATAATCCTTTCCTATGTTTTTTTTCCCCTTTTACACTTATCAAATATTCATTTTTCTCTTCAAGCTTCCTGTGAAGAGGATTCTTCTTCCTAGTAAGAAATTATTTTACATTACATTAGCTAAGATACAAATAGCATACAATAACTATATGCATGCAAAGTATCAACAGTACTTCAGCCACAGTCCATGTAGAGGGCTGTATTTTTTAACACCAGGAGTACAGTCTTACAATCTTTAAACTGCCAGTAAACTATAGAAATATCTATCTCCGTATTATCTTTCTTTTATGGAAATATGGAGATCTATCTTTACAGAAAGATACTACACCTTTCAAAATAGTAAAAAAGTTCTTCACCTTCCTCTTCCAGTAAAAAAAAAAAAAAAAAGGAAAAGGGGAAAAAATTTAAAAAGTAACCACATTAAAAAAAAAACCATAAAAATTCAAAGTAACCACAACTATTGCATGTGCAAAGAAAAAGGTGACTATATACGCAAACAAATACAATTACATAAGAAGAGCTGCATTAGCTAAAGTTTTTCAATGTTCTGATTTCCCCCTCATATTCTAAAAGAGCTGTAGGTCCCTGAATAATAATAGGCCTATTAACAACAAGATTGCCTAATTGTATCTTCAAATATCCTTAGAAACAGGCTACAGAACTCCCAGCACTACATTAAAGACAATGAGAAGGCAGCTTTTGGAGACAAGACACAAATAAGGTTAAAGAGAAGTGAAGTATTAGCATTATTATACACACACTTGCACTGTGTAAATGCATCAAGCAGCACAAAAACTAATTCAAATTAAGTTTGGTCTACCATTACAATAAAATGGTTGGTTAAAAGTACATACAGATAGCTTCCAGTCAAGAAGAGCAGACAGTAGACTGGTTAAGATTTTAGCTATATAACCAATTATAATCACATAACCAATTAGCTGGGTCTGAAAGAGAAAGAGAACCCACATTATTTTCTGTAAAACTTCATGTTTCTTAGCAGCACCTACTGGGCCACGGCTGTCAGGCAAAATATACACATCCTTGCAGAATACAGATGTCTTAACTAAGTTAGTTAGTTAAGATACTAGTTAGCTAGGGCAGCAAAGAAATTAGTACTACAAAGAAGTTACCCAGGAAAATTGCAGTAAATTATAATCACGCTCACAAGCAGACCACTTTTACTATTGAATAAACTTGATTTTCACTAATGTAATCCTCTTCCAGAAAAATATAAACATTATTTTCCACAACACACTCTTCTTTCAAATGGACAGTTCCTCAAACTATTAAGTAAATTTCAAATCCTTCCCTCACTCTCCAAGCTGAAAAACCCAACAACTTATTTGTATAGCTCGCTTTGCCCAGAATAATAGAAATAAATGCCTCTTCTGAAGTATGTAACTCACTACAATGGCACATGGATTAAATAGAAAGGGAAGACTAGAATTTAAAGTCTACAGTTTTTATTTTTTTAATCTTTTTCATCATGAAAACTACAGTGTTTCTTTAATAATATTATTCTGTGAGCTAGTTTTACAAGCGTCCTAACTTGTAGGAACACAATTCTAAACTCACAGAAATTTAACAAACATAAGTCCACATGCAAACTTCTCTCCCATCTCAATTCATTTTTGGAGAATACTACTGGCCAGATACTCCTGCATGGTCAGTAGCAAGGGTATTAAAAGAAAATTAATCATTTCTCTTTCTTATTCCTCACCACAACAGCATTCATCTTGCAGAGCTGTTTTTCTACCTATATGTAAGAGTTCAATATTTAAGCTTGTGAAAGGAGCTTTGGGGGAAGAAACAGACAAAATGTAGTCAATGTGGCAACTATTCATTCAGAACAGCGATGCAAGATTTTCCAGTTCAAGTAGGTTCTACTTTTCCATCAGAAAACACACAGAGCCAACCAAGCACGCAAGTGTTAAAAATAAAGCAGATAATAAGAAAACAGAAATACCCATCTGAAGACAAGTTTGGAGGAAATTTGTCAAGTGCTAAATAATCATGAAGACATATTTTAGATGCACACTACACAGAAAGTGTAAGTGCCACTGTAGCAATATAGGGAAGAAGAACAATATATAAGCGGTTAGTATTCAGCTAGGTTACCTTTCAGAATTTAAAGAATAAAGAACCTAAACTAATTGTTTCATACCTTTTATCCAATTTATCCACTCAGAATACTTCAGTTTCTTTGGCTATGCATTGCTGCACCTGTTTCCAAAACATCTTCAGCTGGCTTAGCCTGTGACTAATGGCAGCCATTTCCAGGGAGAGACTATTTAAAGAAAGATCCTTGCTCAGATTCCACAAAACTCTTCAACATATTAAAGAACAGAGAATAAATTTTTTGAAGTTGCATAGGTAGTATAAGAGTTTGTTCACTGCTTTCAAGTGTGCTGAAGCTATTATGTAAAGCCCAGGTTTTTTCTTAAAAGTCTTTAAGCCTCTTATACTAAAACCTTCATTTTTTTTTAGCCTCTTTTCAAAAAGTAACATTTAGGATTACTAAAGTGAAAGAGAAAAAGTCTACCTTAAGTTTCACTTGATAGTCTTTTGTATGTCAACAATTCTACTACGACTTTCCACATGATACCTTGTTCTGTTCTCAGAAGTTGAACAAGATGCAACTCAAGAGGTCTTCGGCCCCAAGACACAATGCAGGATTCTCACAATGCCTATCAATAAAGTATCAGCGTCTCCATCAAATCACCAGGTTATTATCAGCTTCATACGCCAATGAAATTCTAATTAATTGTATGTTTATGAGCAATGTTTTTTCCCTAAGCCTGAGATGATAATTGAAGAGAAATTCTGAAATACATGGCTTAAAGGGTAAACCTAATCTTCCAGTACTACCGTATGACTAATCAGCCCAGTGTAATATTCACTGTCACAGAAATACTGCGCATCACCCTGCTAGAAGAGGAATACCCAGTTAAAGCATTCACACTGGCCTTATTAAGCAACTGATGTGTGTCCACATACTATTTGGCTGGAATGTTGCCTCGAGTGGACACAAAAGAGAAACTGCCAGAAAAAAAAGGAAAGATGGTGCAGTTCCTTTAAGACTAAGAAGTTTTCTTGTAAATACAGGTCCCATCTGCACATCACATTCAAGTATTGCAGCGGTTTGGGGTTTTCTCCCAAGTTCAATTCTGAGCAAACTTAGCAAGGATATCCAACTACAGCAGTAAGATAGCAAAGTTCCGGAACTGTTTCTTGATTCATCTGGAATCAAGTACCTGAAGTTTACCATTTCCTTTTGTTTTGTTTTTTTTTGTTTGTTTGTTTGTTTTGGGGGGTTGTTTGTTTGTTTATATATACACACACACACACACATATATATATACATATATATATTTCTGTGAAGATCTTAAAAGCTGATTTGTTTTCTCAAAACTCCAAATAAGTAAATACAATATATATAATTAGAGAAACTTGATGAGGTCAGTTTAAATATCATGGATCATCCTTATTCCACATAATAAATGCTATGTTTAATATTTATTGTCAGACCATAATTAGGATTTCATTAACCATTTCAAATGTTCAAATAAGTGCTGTTGCATAGCAAGATACTCTAGTGACAAAAAGGAAGACTGCTCTCTATTTTAATGCAAAAAAGAGTAAGTATAATTTTACTGAACTGAAACCAGTGCTACTTGAGACACAAATAAAAACATTCCACTAATTTGAAGTAGACCTACTACCACTTGAGTTGCTATCTAGATGCTACCAATGCCACATACAACACCAATGAAAAAGTCTGTCACAGCACAACATACATCTGTCTCTTTCATATATATTATTATTATTATTATGCTGCCACCAAAAGAGAATTTGTCTTACTATCTAGAATGTAACAAGAGCAGCTCATTCACTCTACTTGCATCTAAAAACCTAAATCAACCTAGACTGGCAAGTGTACATATAAATATGTACTTTGTATTATGTACAATATATGAAACAGAAGATTTTTTTTTTTATAAAATGAAATGTGTTTAGCAAAGAAAAACTGAATTAGACATCTAGTGTAGGCATCTAATAGACATACTAATACCTTCTGGAACTTCACGTTAAATTATTCCAGGGAACGCGCTTGGCAGGAGCCTTGGCAGTCCAATTCTAAAATGGATCAAGAATATCAGAATATATTTGAAGAGAGACTTTGCAGGTTTCAACCCATGTATCCAATACTGTACATCATCAGGTAACACAATCTGTTGTACTACTTGATTTTTGGGAATGTTAAAACTGCACTAGTAATCTGTGAGTAAAGGAATGAATTAAAGATTTAATGTATTTCAAATTGTCTAACATTGCAGGAAAATAGGCATGAAATTCAGCAAAAAGACAAAGACACTACACAATTACCCAAATCATGTTCTATGTGTAAAGGTATGTGGATTGTCATTGTAAAGTTCTGGAAGAGCACCTCGGAATGAATCTGCATTTACAAAATGGAAATTACTCAAAGTTGAATTATTGTCTCAATTTTTGCCTCTGTTCCAGTCAGCAAAGTATTGGTACATACCAAACACTAATTTTCAAACAGTACTGCAGTCTTACTTATGATTAAGTATTTCACTATCTCCCCTGATACCCATCTAGCAGGACAACCCTCTAAAGAAACTGAAGTGGAAATTCATAAAATTATTGCTAGGTTTTCAAAAATGCATTTGTACTTATGGAAGCATAAAGATTAAGAAGTATATATATTTTATTTCTAAGTTTATTGATCTAATTTGAAGTAATATTCATTTAATATTACAGGAACATCTATCTATCAATAAGCAGTAAAATAAGTTAAAAAGTGAATACACACATTCCATTACAAATTCCTGGATTCTGCAATGCTGGTATAACATGTACTCATTTTTCAAAAAGTCTCAATCTCTTATTATTTTTCCCAGAAAAAGAAGTTACACCAACCTAAGTGTCACAGCATTAACAAAAAGATTAAGTTAACACTCTTTCACTTAAACACTCATACATGATATTGGAAAATCTCTTCTGCCATTTTAAATTAATTTAAAGTATTCTTTGAAATCTTAGGAGAATGTATTCCATATTTATTTTTAAGAAAACACAAAGTGGACCATTTTAAATGTATAAACGAGATTTAGCACTTGCAATCTGCTGTTGAGAGGATAGCTGAAAATAGGAAGGAAAAAAATTATCACAGTGGGTCAGGTTGCCCTGCCACAAGCTGAAACATTTTTTTCAGATCAGAAGAGAATGTGAAATAACAAATTACTCCCTACAACATTATTTATTACTAGCTGAAACCTTGCATCAGATACACTTGGATGTGAATTTTGCTGAAGTCAAATCCCATTTCCCAAATCCCATTTAGAAGGATTGTCTACACAATGAGGAATACTAAGTTAGAAAGACACTTCAGAGAGAAAAGCGAAAGGATCACAGATCGAAGCTCAGCGAGAACCCCAGTTCTTGGAAAGGAAGATAATATATCATCCAAATATCTATGTTAAGTTTGTGGCAATAAGCAGAAAATGTCACACACCTCACTCAACCATCTCCAACTGGCATTAACACCCAACAGTCACCAAGTCTCCACTTGTCTACCCATAAATATATGGGCCTTCTTAACACATACAAAAAAAAGAAAATTGAAAGTTTGACTTCTATTCCCTTCAATTTCCTTATCAAAGAGTGATGTAATTTCTCCCAAAATTATAATTTCCTATTGTTCTAATTTGGAATAAAGGTAGCACAAATGCTTACATCTTCCACCCATTGGTAAAAATACCTATTGTCAGAACATATTATTAATGTAAATAATCAAGGTATATAGAGATTGATATAGAAATCTAATATTTATAAATATTTTTCTGCAGAAAATGATAATACCAACTGTTTCTCTAATTTAAGTAGCAACATAATTGTTATTAATGGTGTTCTTTCCAAATATTGAATAAGAACTTGAAGGAGGAGAAACAGCAAAACTTATATTGGCCTCCTTAAAAACTGGGGTTTTTCATCTGACTCCATCTTTTAAGACCTCTCCATTTTTTAAAACAATATTTATCATATTTAAAATTAAATTTTATTAATTCCCTTCAAGACACAGCACCAATTCAATTACATCTTTTCACTCATTATCTTCTAGAAAACATGGGACTCCAACCTATAAAGAAGTCTGGTGTTCTAGGGTAGCAAGCAAGCACAAAAAACCCTCTACAGCAAATTCACCTGTATAGAGTTTACAAAATGTTTAGCCTAATGACTGTAAACTTGGCAGAGAGATGGGGAAGTATGTGTGTTCACATGCAGTTTAAACCAATCATAATCAGTCCTGCTGCACTTCTGCTTTTGTGTCCTTTCTTCCTCTACCAGGGATCAGCCAGGACAGGGACAGTCTGCAAATGAAGAGTTTACATATCTGATTGCTCTTAATTTCAGTTTAGTTCCCTATACTCTGGCATCACACAAATGGATTGTTAGCACAGAAGACAAGAATAAACAGCCAGGAGTGGAAGAAGGAGACAAGACTGCATTCTTACATGACCGTACAAGCTTAATTTGACAAACAACTTATGAAACAAAATCCTTTGCTACAGGTTGTTGGGGGACAAACCAACAGATTAAACAGTAAGAACAGCAAACTCCTCTGCCCAAGAACAGTGTTACTCACATTAGTCCAACCTGAGTGATCTGCTCTGCAACAAAGCTCTACAGATGTTTGCATTCACACTTAGCTAAAATGACAACTGATGAATGCTGTCTTTAACTAGTTATTCCTTAAGGTGATCTGCATAAACCACAATCAAAGACTACTTAATCTGGGAGTGCTGGATGCTGAAATGTATTTTCTTTGGTGTACTGACTACCACCTTCACTCTAGAGCACATACAGGCTCAAAGACAACAACAGTGGGAGCAAGTAACTCCATGTTAACTGAAGAGGACTACTGCTTTTGCTTACAGTAAAGAAAATGCCTTTCCATGGTTTAGCACAATCTTCTTCATAGTGAAGACAGGTTCAGGAACCCCAAAAATAGTGCTCCACATTCAATTAATAAATATACGCTCGGTCAGGAAGTCACTGTCCCACAGTGGTCGCACATAAAGCAGCTGGCTCATCGCAGTCCTAGTTTTCTACAGGTAACTCAGCAGCATCCTCCACCACCCCGCTCTGACATTCTCACAACTGGCTTTCCAGAGCTTGCTTACAAACACTTCTTGCTAAACAGGTCATGACTGCTTTACAGCAGCCAAGCAAAAAAAAAAAAAAAAAAAAAAAAGGAAGACAATAGTGCTCTTTTTATTGAATTTCTCCCTTGGTTAAAACTAATCTTGAGAAGGAAAATAGATGTCTTGTCAAGTATTGAATATCAAAGCAGCTTGCTGTCTTTTCCTTACTTCAATTCCCTGAAATATCTCCTCATCTGGTCACCCCATGTTAATAGAAAAAAAAGAACAAAAAAACCCAACTACCCAGATTTACGACTTTCTATCAAAATCTTTTAAAATAATTATTCTAACACATATTAAATCACTCACATTTAGTTTATGCATAGGGCTAAACAATTTTCCTTAGTTCCCTGGAGACCTTTTGAAGTCTTCAAAAAGCCATTCCATGCAAATACCCAGTGAGTGATAGCAAGCACAGTAACTGGACAACACTAAGTGCTAAGTGGAAAAGGCAAAAAGTAGTATTTTTTACCAAAGCACATCAATTAAAAAGCAAGCAGCCACAATACCTGACCTACCAACATTTCTCAACTGTGACGTGAATCACATTTAAGGCAGAAACAGTTCAAGATCTGTGCTTTTCAGCCTTGTACATTTCAGTAAAAACAGCTGAAGGGCCTATTAAGTAGAAATTCAGAGAGTCTAACTGTTGCATTTCACAACAGGTAGTGAACAGAACGTGGGTTAACTACTTTCAAATAAGTATGAACTGATAGATAATTATGCATTTGAATAGCTGTGTATCACATTACGGTGCCAGGTAAAGTTAAGATCTAGGTTTTTTCAGTGAAATTTGTTACTTTTTTCAAATGAGGACTCCTCAAACTTCGTTTTATTCTCCAGCCTATTATAAAAGCATATGTTTCTAAGGAAAATGCGCATATCTGTAGGATTTAAACAAAAACTTTGAAACCAATTTTTGCCAACAGTATCATTTCTACCTTTTTCAAAGTTAGCACTTATTTTTTCAGTTTACACAATCAGCAAAGCATTCAGATGAAGTATTTGACAGTGATTGTAAAGCTTAGTATCTCAAAACCATTGCATTTTGTTTCAAAAGGCTTTTCAACTACAATGCAGAATTTCTTTGAAAACAGACATGCAATGTGTATCACAGCATGCTTCTGGCTCTACATGTATATAATACTTGTTTTGGATTACAAAGTGAACAGAATAACCATCTCAAAGTGCTCCAGTGAAGATATGCACATCCATTATTCTGCCTACTAACATTTCTCTTAGACAGTATCCTGATACAATAGTTATGCTGCTCTGAGAGCATTGATCCAAAAATCCTTCACCAACTTGGAAGATAATAATACAGACAACTTAATTGTACTAATGCTCATAGTTTATTACAACTTGAGTCTTTTCAGTCTAAGACAGTCTTTTTTTCCACCATGAGGTTTAATTAACTTTGAGTCCTTATCAACCAATACAACTACTCAACAGCCACATACTACCCATGCAGATTTGAGTTTAAGACTTCCATGCTGTTTAGCCACTCTAAAATATACAAAGATTAGCATTTAAAAAGTGCAAATAAACAATTTCAAAATAACATAGATTACTCCAACATGACTTGTAATTGCTTGGTACAAGTGGTGTTTGCCTTCCTTTCTACATAATTATGCAAGCATGAGGAAGTCAATAACTCCCTCTGATCACTTGTTCAAACTGCAACATCAGGAAAGAACTTAAGAAAATCTTTTTTCACAATGCAAAAACAATTTATAGGGGAAAACCACCTCTTAAGACTTACCTGCTCATCTGCCTCCATCACAAAAAAAAATTATTCTAATGGGACCCTTCCTTAAGAAATCTCCTTTTCTGCTGTAATTCAAATAATTAACTAGAAAGTGAAAGGTCACTACATTCCATGACTGGTTTCCAGCCTGCATAAGACCAGTGACACTTCAACTGACTTGTGCTCAATGTTGGAAATTAGTGGCTGAAAAGTTTACTAGATGTTTTGCTTTTGTCCTCTGCCATACTGGCAAAGAATATGAGCACTGGTCTGGCACACATTAAGGGAAAGCAGCTACAGCATCAGTGTGCACCAGTGATCTCTGTGGGTAGCTGGAGAGGTCACTAGGACAGACTACTGAAACAAAAATGTGAATTCAGAGTGAATTAAAACCAAACCAAACCAAACAAATCTGACATAAACTGTATGCATGGCTTTCTCAATTTGTTAGTGTGGCAGCTCTGAGCAAGCACTCAGGACCATCCAGGATTACCAAACAGAAATATCAACAACCATTAAATATTTTGTACTTTACAGAATGAAAAAATTAACATGCAAATAGTATCAAAACTTTTAAACAATCATTTCAGATTTCTTAATTCCTAGAGCATTTCTCTAGCTTCTGGGACATCTACTATTTTGATCTCCACTTAGCAGTGAACTTTTTAACTGCAGTGGGTATACTACATTCACATATTTATATATCAAGCAAATGCCATGATATATATTAAAAATCTCACAAGCACTTGAAGCAGTTCTTAGTACCAACCATCGGTAAAACCAAGCTTGTGTTTATTTCTCTCTTTAAAAGCAGACACTTTGCTTTCATGGAGTTTATTTCCTGATTTTGGAGCTAAAAATAAGCACGCTATAAGAATGCTTTTATATATATTGCTACTTAGTAAGGATTTGATGGCATGCAATTAGTGTTTAAATCATCAAACAGAGTCTACATTCTTCTGATACATACTTAATGCAAAAAGACCTTATACAAAGGGTCAAAAGGCTAAATTAAACAACAAAAAAAACTTCACAACATGCAAGCAATCCTAGCCATTATCTATAAAACTGTATTAACTATCAGAGGTCAATCAACACAGGAAAAAAACAGATTTAATAGAATATCACAATAACAAGTATAATTACGTTAAGACTTGAACACTTCTTGGAAGACATATATCAAGTCTGTTTTTAAATGGTCTTTGCAGTCTATAGGAGGACTACTTATTAGGCTAAAGTTACTGGTTTATACGAGGGACTTTATTTCCTTGGATTAGGTTGGGTTATTACAAGGAGAACAATTATACCAACAGCTTTGGTAATCTCCTAGCAGGCAGCATACCCTTCTTGTGTCAAAGGGTTGCAAAATGCAAGAACATGAGCGACTTAGAGTTTTGTATCAATACAATCATTGGTGCTGTTGCTAAATATACCTCACTGCATTTACAAAGATCAACATTTCATCCATACAACACACATGAGGGAAAGGAGTCAGTTAAGATAAATGAGTTCTTCAGGTCCATGGAAAGAGACAAAGATACTGAAAAGGAATCCAGTTCTAAGGCTCTGTGCACCAGAATCCACAACGCTCTGCACTTGAAAGAATGACCAAGGCATAAATCAAAACACAGGCCTCAATCATGCAGTCAGAAGCAAGTCTGCAGTCAGCAGACTCAAAGCAAGACTAGGTCTTAAAGCATTAAATCCTCCATATGCTGAAGTGTCCTTGAGGCACACTCTTTGGATAACGTAATAAATACACAAAAATATACAGTCATATTTAAACAGTATCTTGATCTAGTATAGTCAATGTTACCTTGAAGAGATACAAAAAGAAAGCTAATAATTCTCTTAAGCATTCTCCCTTACTGCTTCTTACTGGACTAACTTGTATCCTTGTAAGTTTAACTAAAAAATTACAAATTTAAGCCAGCCAGAAGGACTGATGCACTGTATTACTCCTATAATCTTCGTTAGGTTGTTGAATATTAGAAATTTCTCTGGAACCACAATTCTGTTAAAAGTTCCCCTGTAGTAACTAAAACTTCAAAGTAATGACTTACAGATTAACCTCCCTTAACTTTACAGGGCACAGTAAATAAAGTACTGGGAGTTATCTCAAGCATATGTAAGTTTAACACTACACACACGCACACAAATGGCAAAATTTACAGACTTAAACTTAACACCTGAACACTCTGACAGACTTTATCCTGACTTTAAATATAAGCATGCAATAGTAGCACAAACTTTATCAAAGAATAAGTAAGCTGTGAGGGTTTAAAAAAAAATACAGCTCTATTAACAGGTTTTTCTGTTTGTTACTCTAAATTTAATCATCTGTTCTACATTCATTACCGCCTGAAGTGGATCTATATCACTATTTCACAGAACACTTTGTGTTCTACTTGTGATCTGACCTCCTCATGCTCGCAACTGTCTATCTACATATTAATATGGCTCTAAAACCACAGTATCTGAACCTAATCTCTATGGTAACTGTAAGATTTGTTTACATGGAAAAAGAATATTAGAAACATATGTAAATTTAACTGTCATTTAAATAAGTACTTTTTCCTTCTGGGGAAAAAAGCTCCCTATACCGCTTCCTATTTATCTTGCTTCCATCTCCTGTATCCCCACCAGGCAATGAGCCACATGTAGAAAGCTCCCTATCATACAACTTCAACAGCCTGTTGTTGTAAATTCACAAAACGTTTCCTTTTAATAAGACAGACGTGCAGTATTTTAGATCTTAGCACTTGTTAACGAAAAATCATAGAGAGGGCAATTAAAACATGATTTTTAAAAAGTACTGTCATAGAGTCACCAAAGTAAAAAAAACATGCTCAGTCTTTAACAGCTATACAGAAAAACTCTGCTGCTCAGCAATTCAGATCAATCTAGACATAAAAAGAGTGTATTTGATTTACCATTTCTAGCAGTGAATATAGTACTGGGTACACATTTTATATAATACTTATTCACAGACAGTAGGCACAACTATGATAGTGGAAGAACCCACATACAAACTGCTCTTTTTTATTAATAAATACCAAAGAACTGATGTATCACAGGTTTATAACAATTGTTTTTTATAAGATTTACAGCATTTTGAAATGAGATTTACTGCTGCCCAGCAGGACCGGGAGCTGAATTACATGGGGGTCATGGTAACATAAATGGCAGCTGGAGGAAAACATATCAGCAAAATGGTAAAAAAAATCCTAACAAACCTAGTTGTTAAAAACTACTTTTAGCTACACAGTTCTTTGCTATAGAAAAAATCATTCTATTCCACCACGATCTCTTTTTTTATAAAGCTTGCATAATATACCAAACATAAATACTCTAGAAAGAGAAGAAAAATGCATGACAGTGAGGTACATGAATACTACACAGCACCGAGAGGAAAATTAGAACCTGTTTGAGAATCTTTCCGCACCTTACAGCAATCATTTCACTGCAGAGAATCTCTTACATGCACCCTCCCCGATCATATCAAGATTATTCATTCAACAAAATTCCTATTAACAAATAGAAAGTAAGTAAATCTGCTCTCTATTCAAGTAAACAATGTTGTAGAGCCAGCATTTCCTCAACAACGTTACTTTCTCGAGCAGGGTGACTGTGCCCTGCTTCTCCATGAAGCAAGCTCAGCCCAGGCAGCCATGTCCTTATTCTCCTACAAACAATGTTTCTGAAGGAGAACAACCCCTGCTCGGGGAACTTACAGCTTCCCCCAGCATAACGCGGTGGAGCAAAGCCCGCCCCACGATCAGCAAACGAGCCAAGGCACCGAAACACGGCAGTGGGGGTGAAGCAGCCCGCAGTCTGGATCTGCACCAGCACCGAGCCTCGCACCGGGGTCGGGACAGATGGACTGACAGATAGGACAGCATTTCTCCATGCAGCCCTCCCTCCTTTCCCCTCCCAGGCACACGAGCGAGTGTTTTACCTTCATGATGAGCTCAGGCTGCGGTAAAAGCCTCGATCGTGGCTGAGCGGCCGAGGCTGGACCTGGAATTTAAAACAAAGCGCTAAGGCACCGCACCAGCCGCTCGCACCGGGCGGGGGGAGGGGAGCCAAGGATCGGGTGGGGGCGCTGGGCTCCTCCCGAAACTCCCCATTTCCTTCCCTAGATCCCCCTTTTTCCCGCGGCTAACCCCCTTCCCTCTTTCCTCGGCCGCTGTTTCCCCCCCCGGCTCCCACACGCCGCGGCTTCCCCTACACTCGCTGCCATTGACGCCATTTCTGTCAGAGGAGGAGAAACTTGCCACAACAACAACCCACCCCCGGCTGCTGCGGGAGGGGGGAGGCGCCCTGGCCGCCTCCCCGGGGCGCTGCGCCCCCTCCCCGGGCACCGAGCGGCGGGAGGGCACCCGCGGGGGTCCCAGCGCAGAGAACACCCCCCTTCTCTCTCTACCGCGGGGAGAGGGAGAACGGAGAGAAGGAGGGAGAGGGAAAGGAAGGCTCTTCCTCCATTGTACGAGAAAGAGTGCCCGTGTGCGCGGCGGGGGAGCAGGGTGTCGGGAGCAGTCCCCCCACCCCCGACACACACACACGCTTTTGTAGGGGCTGCGGCTCCGGATCGCGGCGGCTCCTCCTCCCTCCGTCTCCCCCCCTAAATAAAGGAAAGCGCTGACTCCGCCGCAGGAGTTTCGGCAGCAACAGCCGCAACTCCCCGGCTCGGCGCAGCGGGTCCGGGAGGGGGGAGGGAGGGAGGGCAGGCAGGAGGCGGCGGAGGGGGGGAAGAAAAGGAAGAAGAAGAAAAGAAGGGAGCGGAG